>CM037089.1:41175590-41775590 GCA_020916435.1 Oxytropis ochrocephala
CTTCATTAAGTCCCAGTAATATTTTTCCATCTTTGATGGCTTTCATACATCCGGCCCAAGTATCTTTTGAGGCATCGGTTTCTACTATAAGAAAATCCAAGTTTTCCGAATTATATAATTGCGTAAAACCTTGATTTCTTTTTTTTATTTTTCCGACAACAAAAGTATCTTGTGGGGTCCATTCCCATCTTATCTTTTAGAAATCTTTTTTTGTAAATGTTTTCTTTTTGTAGAGCAAGGTTTTTCGTAATCCTTGATCTGCTATGTAATTTAAACAACCCAGAAATCTCTGAATCTGTTTACGATTTCATCTGGAAATTGATTTATTTTTTCTATGGTGTGACTGGATAAATTTATTCTTCCTTGATCACCAATTTTTAATCCTAGATATTCAATTTCTTTCTTTTGGAGTTGTGATTTCTTTTTTGAAATGACAATTCCAACCTCTTTTATTCTTTCCAAAACTTTGAGAACTTTTGAAATATGATCTTCTTCTGTTCCTTTTGAAAAAATGATGATATCATCAATATATGCTAAACATATATCTTCTAATCCCTGTAAACTTTCGTCCATAAATTGTTGATATATAGAGGGTGCTTGTTTTAACTCCAAAGGGTAAAACATTCCATTCAAAATGTTTTTGTGGTGGACAGAAAAGGTCATTAAAGATTTTGTTTCTTCATCTAACCTTAGTGGTAATATCCTCGATTTTGCATCTAAGGATGAAAACCAATTTGATCCTTTAATTTTTTCAAGTATATAGTCCTTTCTAGGTAATTTATATGAATCTCCAATTGTGGCATCATTCATTTTCTTGTAGTTTATTACCATTCTTCTTTTTCCTCTTTTATTTCATTGTGATTTTCAACATAAAAAGCGAGGGCTGAATGGGGACTTGAACTTGGTCGTATTAGTCTTTTTTTCTAATAGCTCTTCACAGTCTTTTCTCGAATTCTTCTACATCTTTAATCTTTGTATGGTTACTGTTAGGAATATTTACTTAGTATTAGGATCTTTTAAAGTTATTTTTATTATTCTCGTATTTTTGTTTTTATTGGGTCTAGTGGATGGTCACTCAGACTTTATCGAGATTTTCTTCTAAGGATATTTTGTAAAATAGAATCATTTCTATTCTTTCTCTAATATCTTCAAGAAACATTTTTATAACCTCATTTCTTGTGATTATCTTTGTGGTTATTAATATTGATTTTTGTTTTTCTAAACTTGGACATTTTAAGCTAATAGTCTTTATTCTTTGAATAAAAGGATTATATAACTTTAAGAAATTATTCCCAAGAATGATATCCATTCCTGAGTCATGCAAGTAAATTGTTTTTACTGGAAAAATGAAACCTTCTATAATAATTTTTACTTGTTGGGCAGCAAACCAAATTTCATGAACTGATTTAGCCGCTACAATAATTTTTAATGGTTTTTCTAATCGCTCCCATTTTCTAACAAGAGTTTTTCTTCCAAAGCACAACGTTGCTCCGGTGTCTATGTATGCTAGAAAAGGTTTATTTTCTATATTTATTTTTATAAAGGTAGCATTTGGATTACCTTTACTCAGAATTTTCGACATCTGACTCTGAGTCTGACGAGAAAATATAAAAATTGTCATTCTGATCCATATCAGAATCCTCTATAGGTTCATATCCTAAATCATATGCTACTTTTAATACTTGAGTTTTTTCTGAATTTTTCTTTTTAGGGCACTCATTTGCATAGTGTCCTTCTTCTTGACAAAGCCAACATCTGCATTTCTTTTTCCCTGATGGGCAAAACTTGTTGCCTTCGTATTTTTTCTTTTGAAAATTTCTTTTTCTCCAGAAATTTTTCTTATATTTGTTCCTTTTCCATTTCTGGAAAGGTACTTTTTTCCATTGCTTTTTTGATAAACGTTTTTTATCACATCCATATTTTCCTATTTTCTCTTTAACATTACTACAACAAAGATTTATTTTTGCCTGTTTTGTAGCTTTCTTTTTACTGCATCTTTCTTCTAACCAAAGGTGAATTATTGATATCGTCCTCCTAGAGTATTATCAATCTTTCACGATGCTACGTTTTTAGTTAAAGTAATTTTCTATTTCTTTTGATACCTCTTCGAAGTTTTTTGAATAGTAATTCCATCGCTATGGTTTTTTGATTATCGTTTAGTTTATAATATTGTTCTTGGAACTCACATATGAAGTTATCCAAATAACACATATTACAAATTTCCATGTTGGTAATATGCCAAAAAGCTCTTCCTTCGAAGGCCTCTTTTGATTCATTACTAGTAATATTTTTTCCTACGAATTACGATAGAAAAATGATTAATATATTGTCCAAAGTATTTTCGGGAGTTCCACTTATGGCCATATCTTCTCTGCTTTGTTGGTATGGATTTCATATAATTGAAGGTTATACCACTTGTTTTATACATGATATAATTGTAAATATTTCGGGATGATAATCCTCTAAATTCTTCATTTAACTGTAATAAGGCTTTATGTCTATTATACCAGGCATGTATTATTTCCGCTGGTTTGCTTACACAGTCGATATTTAGGATTTCTCCTTCTTTAAAAATAGGTATTTTGGGTATATATTGAGGTGGTATGTTTTTGTATTTTTCTTCATTATATGAGCTACTTTCTCTAAACCTTTTTCTTCTATGAGATGGTTCTCCTTCTTCTATTTTTACGAAATTTGAATTATCATAAGGATTTTCTTCTGAATCATAATCAAAAACTATTTCATTTTGGTCTTTAACATCTAATGTTGCCATTAGAGTATTTAACTTTTCTATTTGTTCTTCTAAAGAGTTCATATTTTAAAATAGTGGTTTTGTAAATCTTGATTCAGTGGAATCCTTTGATTTGGCTAAAATGATGCTTTGAATGATAGAGCTTGATGTTTTATCTGTTTGTGCCAGATTTTCTTTCTGAATATTGTTCTTTATTTGATTTATATCAGTTTTAATTTCTTCTTGTTTAATTTCAATTATGAGTAACTTCTTTTTTATTTCATTAAATCTCTCTTCAAGATTTTCGATAATTTTAATATTCTGAGTTAAAACAAAATAAGATAGTATTTCAGTTATATTATTTATCATACCTTTTATTATCGTTATATTTGTATTTAGACCTTCTTGTGTGTCTAAGCTTGTTTGACCTACACAATATTCTGTGTTTGGTAAGAGATTTTTTGGAATTTCTATAAGCTGTTGCTTATATGGTATTCGTGATTTGTTCTAAATTCGTATTTTTTTTCCTCCGTTAAGGAATTAGTTCTTCAAATATATAACTCATTTTATTGCAAAATTCTATTTGATATGTTATATTTATTTGAAGTATAATCAATGTATATATCTGTATAATACTCTTCTTCATACTTATATTGTTCTATTATATTTTTCTATATTTCAGTAATATCTAAATTTTCATCTAAGTGCTTTGTAAATAAGGTATTTTATCTAAATTTAAAACTAACTTACAATGTTTGTCTAGAATTTTTTCGTAAATTTCTCTATGTTTTCTTGCTCTTATTATAGTTGCTTTGCAATTTCTTTTAAAAGCGACTATTGCTTTTATTAGCTTCATCGTTGACTAGCTTTGATACCAATACTTTTCTTTCGTCTTCTTCATCTAATTTATACTAGAATATATATTTTTTTTTTTATACTAGAATACTTTTCTTTCGTCTTTTTCATCTAATTTATACTAGAACACTAGTTTTTGAATTTTCTTTTTAATAGATTCATTTAGCTTAAATAGTTGAGGATCATTTAATAGTCGGTGTTATGCTAAAGAGAATGAATGTCTTGTCTTAGGGATTAGCAGATGTGCAGTCGGTATGGTACAATTGTTTTGACGTTATGAATTAATGCACTGTATACCGGGATTAGCAGATGTGCAGTCGGTATTGTGCAATTAGTAACGTGCATGGTTTATTGATTAAATCAAGAAATTAATTAAGGTTTTATAAAAGGACCGAGTGATAGGTCAGGGGTCGCGGTAAGACTCACTGAGATATGTTATCTCACCCTACAAATATTGTTGTTTTCAGATATGCAGAGGAAGCGTAAAGCCAACAGGCATGATTAGATGTTGTGGCTTGGAGATTTGTAGACATAGTAGCTCAGACTATGTTATTTAGTTTGCCTCTGTTTATTCTGGAACTTAGTTTATGACTTGCTTGTTAAGTTGTAAAACTAATCTATGTTACCTTTGTCATTAAATATTGAGTATTTTATTGTAATGTTTAAGTGACACTTAAGTACTGATGTTATTGTACCCTATACCTTAAGTTGGATATAACTCTTTGATTGGAATTCGAGAGTTTTGTATTATTCAATATCTGAAACAGGGGTAGGTTTACTCTGATGTATGCTAATGGTGCATTTTTAGTATTTCTATTGTTGAGAAATACTTTGGTGTTACGATATACGTTTAATTTGGTCACAAAATATTATTGCACTTGCAGATTTGTATCAACTTTTCATCTTCCAATTTGGTATCCAATGGTTAATATGATATTCTTCACTGTATATTTCTCAATGGAGATGTTTTATTTTAAAAAAAAAAATTATACTATTGTGGCATAGATAAAGCATAATAATATTTTCTTAAAAATGTCGTTGCAACTTTTAAGAAAAATAGTAAAAGTCTTATTGTGAAATAGACTCCTTTAGCTTTGTTTAAAAGAAGATAAAATGGACTACTTGAGGCCTTAATGTGAAATAGGCTTCTAAATAGACTTATACGTCAGGTTAGGTTTTTAAAAAGGTCAGGCCAGGCCGAAAAAAAAAACCTATGACAGACCATAGGCCAGACTCAGGCTTAAAAAGTTCATTGTAGGCCAGGCTCAGGCCTTTCAAAGTCCAGGCCGCCTATTCCCAACCTACTACTTGTACTTGCAGGACTCAAGTCAAATTCAACGTTCCACTTCTCAATTGAGCTAAAGTTTGATCAGGGGTGTGCAAAAAGAACAAGTAAACCAGAACCATACCAAAAACTGAACTGGACTACTTTAAAAAGCCCATATTGTTTTATGAAAAATCCATTCCACTTTATTTGGTAAAAAGAGTGGAATACCGGTAACCTATTTTTTTTTTTTTTTAATTTCATATCTCTCTCTCTCTCCTCAAACGCATCTTTCTCTATTTCACACCATCAACTTGCATTGCATTATTTTTTAATCAAACTAAAAAGCAACTTCCGTAAAAAACCAGTAAGCCGTTTTTTTGTATTGTTACTGGTTTTAAGAACAGGTTCCAAATTGGTTTTTAAATACTAGTATACCTGTACCACTTTTTGCAAGGAGATTTTTCACACTTATGAGTCGGGATTTTAATACTGACACTGATTTTTCTCAATTAATGCTTGACTGTACTTGTTCCGAAAAGTGGTAAACCATTTTTGGAAATAAAACTGTTTTTTAGAAACGGTAAACCGTTTTCTAGTAGAAAAAACTGATTTTTAGAAACGGCAAACCGTTTTTTGGTACAAAAAACTGGTTTTCAGAAACGATAAACCGTTTTCCTGAACTAAACAGGTTTTGAACCAGTTTTAAACCGGTTTGAAAATGCAAACCGGTTTTTGCAGAAATGGTAAACCATAATTGGATTTTAAAGAGGTATGGATGGGATGGTGTGGTATGGTTTTTGTACCATGCATACCTAGGTTTGAGAGGAACAAAATACAACGAACAATCTTTATACGTACATTTGCAAACGCATCTACACATCAAACTTTTGCTTTTCAATATTTGGTATAGGAGGCTTTCCAATGATCTCTTGAATAAAATGCTTTTCATATTCATCTTCCAACAATATATTTGTTATTTCTAATTTCTTATTTATTATTTCTAATTGGTTACTTAAAAAGTCTATTTTTTCATTATTCATTAATTGTATAAAAATCTTTTTATTTTTATCTTTCTCAATTTCTTCACGGAGTATTTTAATTCTATCCATCTTATATCTTTTGTATTATTGTATAGATTTGCTCTAATATTTCTCTCTGTTCCTCTCTACGTTCTGTCTCTAATTCCTTTAATATACTAGTTTCAACTTGGTTCTTATAACGTAATGTGACACAAGTTTCTAACTCAATTATTCCTTCAATGGTAAAATCATATATATCTTTCTCATCATTCCGGGGTAAATTTATGCCATATAACCTATCATTCATATTATTCTTAATACTTGTACTTGCTTTTCCTTTTTGTTTTTGACTAATCTTGTCCTGCTCTGATACCAATTTATACGTACATTTGCAAACACATCGAACTTAAGTCATTATGGTTTGAAACAATAGCACATATCTACACATTCTTTTGATTTATTTTTAATATCTCATCTTGTCTTAATATTAAGTTATCTATGGAACGTATTACATCTTGTTTTCTTTACATTATAAATTCCATATCTTGGATCATAAAACTGATTATATCTATAACCTCATGATACCCTTCAAAAATTCTCTTGAATCTATTATCCTGTGTATCTTCTTCAACCTGATGGTTCTCTACCGCATATTGTTCTAGATAGTTTTCATATTGTTCATTATCTGATGTCATATTATCCATATCTACTTGATTAATATTCTCTTCAATCTCAGATTGTGATGGTGAACTCATATTTTTAAAGAAAATTTCTTACTCTCCTATTTCAAATTTTCTTTTCGTATACAGAGGATTTCTACATTATTTAGCAAAAACATAAATAGAGGTCGTATATGGGCCTAACCACGCTTCTTTATGCGATGCGAGCTTGCCTTCCTTTTCAACGCCTTTCAACTCTCCTGGTTACGGCGGACATCATAGGAACTCGGGCTCCCTGTCACACTTAGAATTGGTTTTAGCTCTATACCCTCGAAGTTTTATGTTTTTCCTAATAATCTAGAAAATCATGAGGAAAGGAAAATAGAAAAGGATTTCAGAATTTATTTATTTCATAGTTGTATACAAGAGTTGTTTACAAGGGTTTCTCAACTTCTGATGCTTCTTACATACATAACTTGCTCTTTATATAGACACTCTTCTTCTACTAAGTAACTCTAGTTCATAAAAGTAACTCTAGTTTACATAAAGCTAATAACTTGCCGACGTCTTCTGTTTATTTGATTGTTTTCTTCTGCCGACACCTTTCTTTTATTATTTTCCTCTTTTCTTGGTCTGCCACTCTTCCTTGTCGTTTATACTTTTTTCTTTTTATCTTTTACAATAGGTGCATTGATGAGCGCCACTTGTCTTCATAATTTGGCAGAATTGTTGATGCGTTTCCATCTGTCCTTGAAAATTATTTCGTTCTATCTTCTGAATGAATAATTGTAGTAACTTGAGAGTTCCTGGTTGCTGTTCCTTGTCTTTCTTGCAGATAACTATTGCCTTGTCGGTCATCGTGTAACTCCAAAATCTTCCTTGATAATAAGTTTGTTTCATCATTAATAATAAAACATGAAACCCCATATTTAGGATTAAGTATTGATAAAGGGATTATAGAACTTCAACCCCATATTTCAGAAATTTTTTTAGATTTTCCTGATAAATTAAAAAATTTAAAACAAGTTCAATCCTTTTTAGGTCATATAAATTATGCTTCACAATTTCTAAAAGATTGTGCAAAATTAAAAAGTCGACTACAGGCTAAGATAAGGAAGAACCAAGTTTTTGAGTGGAATGATGATGATACTGAATGGGTAAAAATTATTAAAGAAAAGGTTAAAAAACTAGAGAGACTTCCTTTACCAAGAGAAGAAGATGAACTTTATATAGAAACAGATGCTTCAGATAAATATTGGGGAGCAGTTTTAAGAAGACAAGGAGATAATTTAATCCTTAGATATGCTTCAGGAACTTTTAAAGGAGAAGAATTAAATTATGATATTAATGAAAAAGAGGTATTAGCAGTTATAAGGGCGATAGAGGTATTTAAAATCTGGTTGGCTAGAAAGGAATTTATAATAAAGACAGACAACACCCAGGTTAAAGCTTTTTTAGAGAATAAGATTTAAAGATAATATTGTCAACCGAAGAAGAATTCGATGGCAGATGCGAATTAGTCCTTTTACTTTTAAAGTTATTTATATCAAGGGTACTAATAATTGTTTTGCAGATCATCTATCAAGGCCCAATGAATAATCAATTACAAGAAGACAAAACCAAGCTTATTATAGATAGGCTTGAAGAGATCGATAAGCAATTTTACAAGATGGCATGCGATATTGATGAAAGACTAGAAGCTTTTTCAATTTATTATGATCAAACCAAGAAGGATATGCTCAAAATCCTTAATATTACCCAATACCTGAATCACTAAGAACCGATAAACCAAGTTCATCAAGTTTTTAGGAAAAGAAAAAGAGGTGACTAAAAATTAAAATTTGTTAAAGAATCTTTTAAAGATAGACTAACAAGATTTCATTAAGGAACCAATCGATAAATTCAAAGAAATTTATCAATCTGCAGTAAAATTTATGTATCAAGGAAATCCAAGAGATCTTAATAGTTATATTATTGAATATAAAGGTATTTACCTAAGGATTATGATAATCTTGGATGATTGGGAAGATATTACACTTCTTACTGATCTCTTAAGATTTGGATTTGTTGATTCGATTTACATAGATCCCAAGAATGATTTATCCAAGCTTAAATATTTTCCGGAATCCATTTTGGCGGGAATCCAAGGATATATTAAAGGAGTAAACCCCCAGAAAACTATTTTTGTCAAGATTTATACAGCAAGCCCAGATGAAGTAGGAGAAGCTATCTATTTTGTTAAAATTGGAATGTTAAATGACGAAGAAATTGGTGCTCAAGAATATACTTCTAAAGAAGAAGCTCCACAAATTAATGAAGAATGGATCACCAAGAGGAGAGCCTTAGGGTTTCATGTTTTATTATTAATGATGAAACAAACTTATGATCAAGGAAGATTTTGGAGTTATGCGATGACCGAAAAGGCAATAGTTATCTGCAAGAAAGACAAGGAACAACAACCAGGAACTCTCAGGTTACTACAATTATTCATTCAGAAGATAGAACGAAATAATTTTCAAGGACAGATGGAAACGCATCAATAATTCTACCAAATTATGAAGACAAGTGGCGCTCATCAATGCACCTATTGTAAAAGATAAAAAGAAAAAAGTATAAACGACAAGGAAGAGTGGCAGACCAAGAAAAGAGGAAAATAATAAAAGAAAGGTGTCGGCAAAAGAAAACAATCAAATAAACAGAAGACGTCGGCAAGTTATTAGCTTTATGTAAACTAGAGTTACTTTTATGAACTAGAGTTACTTAGTAGAAGAAGAGTGTCTATATAAAGAGCAAGTTATGTATGTAAGAAGCATCAGAAGTTGAGAAACCCTTGTAAACAACTCTTGTATACAACTATGAAATAAATAAATTCTCAGTTTCTGAAATCCTTTTCTATTTTCCTTTCCTCATGATTTTCTAGATTATTAGGAAAATATAAAACTTCGAGGGTATAGAGCTAAAACCAATTCTAAGTGTGACAGGGAGCCCGAGTTCCTATGATGTCCGCCAGTAACTGTGGAGAGTTGAAAGGCGTTGAAAAGGAAGGCAAGCTCGCATCGCATAAAGAAACGTGGTAAGGCCCATATACGACCTCTATTTATGTTTTTGCTAAATAATGTAGAAATCCTCTGTATACGAAAAGAAAATTTGAAATAGGAGAGTAAGAAATTTTCTTTAAAAATATGAGTTCACCATCACAATCTGAGATTGAAGAGAATATTAATCAAGTAGATATAGATAATATGACATCAGATAATGAACAATATGAAAACTATCTAGAACAATATGCGGTAGAGAACCATCAGGTTGAAGAAGATACACAGGATAATAGATTCAAGAGAATTTTTGAAGGGTATCATGAGGTTATAGATATAATCAGTTTTATGATCCAAGATATGGAATTTATAACAGAAAGAAAACAAGATGTAATACGTTCCATAGATAACTTAATATTAAGACGGGATGAGATATTAAAAAATAAATCAAAATAATGTGTAGATATGTGCTATTGTTCCAGCCATAATGACTTAAGTTCGATGTGTAGATGCGTTTGCAAATGTACGTTATTTCTAATTTCTTATTTATTATTTCTAATTGGTTACTTAAAAAGTCTATTTTTTCATTATTCATTAATTGTATAAAAATCTTTTTATTTTTATCTTTCTCAATTTCTTCTATTTCTTCACGGAGTATTTTAATTCTATCCATCTTATATCTTTTGTATTATTGTATAGATTTGCTCTAATATTTCTCTCTATATAATTTCTATTTTCCATTTTTTACTATTATAATTTTTTTTTACTAAAATTGGTAAAAGTCCACCTTTACACCTTTTTTGAAAGGTCTATATTAGATGCACATAGTTTTTAGGTAAAAAATATTTGTTTATTGGCTTTTTTTAATGTTATCGATTTATTATTTGCTATTATTTTAGTTGATGTAGTATCTAAGATCTAAATTTTACTTAGAAAATTTTTGGGATAGCTAAACCAAAACTATATTTGAAGTAGTCATGCACTTTGTACATGTCTGTATTAAATTATTGATCTATTTACTAAAAAATTGAAAAAAGAAATTTTTTTGTTACAAAAAGTTTTTGTGAGTTGGGTTCTGGAGGTTCACTGGAGTCGGGACAGACCTCATAGCTCTTTGAGTGTTAAAAGAGGTAATTACAGATCACCTATCAAAGAAATTCTCAAGCAAGAGTTGAACAATTGTCTTTGTAGAAAACTCCTCAAAAAAAAAAGAAATATTATTTAAGAAATAAAACTAAAACGCATTAAAATAATAATAATAATAATAATAATAAAAGAGCGTGAGTACCGCTCGCAGATTATACTCATTATTTATAAAAGTTTAGATATAAATTTTGTGAAGTAAAATATCTAGGATGACTAAAATAAAAATGAATTTGAAGTAATCATAGTTTTTTTTTATAAGCTAGTCATAGACATTGTGATTTGTATAGTAAGCGAAGTAAATGAACTAAGTAGATGTTTTAAGTTAAAAACATTTTGAAAAATAAACAGCAAAAGAATAATATAAATATAAGCTTTTTTTCTTTGTGATTTGGGTAATTACAAAACTAAATGAATTGAGAAAATATTTTAACTTGAGAAACATATTTTCTAAAAAATATAAGGAAAATAAATAGAAATATGAGATGAATTTTTAAAGTGATGAAAGCAGTAAAACAAAATTGGATAAAACTTATGGTCCAAATGAGGACCACAAATATAAAATGAATTAAAAGTAAATTAGTAAAATACTAATTTAAAATAAACAAAAATATTATTTAACCAAAAAACAAAATGGCATTTAAAATAGATACAAATTATAGGGGTTGATGCAAGTACCATAAACATATAGAATATTTAAGTAATGCTTATAAAAAAGTAAATATTTCGTCAAAAAAACTAATATTAAATAATAATTAGAATAAAAGTTGGTTTTTTGAGACAAGGAAAAAGTAGTATTTATTATAATGAGAAGTGCTAGCAACACTCTCTATAAATAAAAGAATATGAGAGATAGATATGTTTTACAAATTAATGAATAATAAATAATTATTATTAGACTGGTATTGTTAGTCTAGTCCAGTTTAGTTCTCTAAATTTGTATAAAAAAAGAACCAATCCACAAACACGATTAGTTGCTGCTTAAGTATTATGTTAGTGTTGTCTCTGTTTTGGAAGTTTTTCATTTAGTTAGTTTATTATTTTTTTTTAATACGTAGATGAAGTAGTCACAACCACTATAAACTTACACACAATTGTAAGATTTCGAATTTGAACCCATGACACAATATTTGAAAAAAAAAAGAATTAGAATAAAAAAGGCAACAATGAATGGAGGAGATTGTTTTTGTTACCTCCCTCAAGTCAGATGAACAAACTCTCCCTTTCTCCAATCTGCAGCAGCTACCAGCTACCAGCTACAATTCAATAGAAGACATGCTGCGGTTCAAGCTATGCAGCAGGCCGGAAGAAAAAGAAGCAGTAGAGAGAGACTCGACAACTTTTTTTTTTTGGGGAATGATATTCAGACAGAAAATATTTGCATAAGAAAAGTAAAAGGCAACAGTACTGAATAACCTTGTTTCAGCAGATGGATGCTGAATTCAGATGAACAATATTTCCATTTCTCCAATATCTGTAGCAGCTACCATCCACACTCCAGAAGAGGATATGCAATTCAAGTTAATTATGCAGAAAACCAAAACAAAAACAGCAGAGAGAGATAGAGAGAGAGACTAGGCTCCTACAGCAGCTGTCCTCCTTTTTCTTTTCTTTTTTGGTTTTTAGCTGCTGCTTTACCGTAACCTCCGTAAAGGTCAAGCTTCAATTATTCACAAACTTTACAACTAGCCATTCCATTAAAAGCTTCAATTATGTAGTATTTATTTGTCTTTTTCAATCATTCCCACATGTCAAGTTAATTACATGCTTGATTGACAGTGCTACAATAATAAAAATGGAAATCAAGAACATGACAAAAATATTTGAAAAAAAATAAAATTGAATGAATAGAATAAAAAAGGCACCCATGAAATAGATGTTTCTTTACCTCGTTTCAGGTAGTTTAAGCATGTCATATGAACAATCTTCCCCTTTCTCCACACTCTAGAAGAGGATATGCATGTTACGCAAAAAACAAAACAAAAAAGCAGTAGATTCCTTTTTCTTTTCTGGTTTCTTGCTTCTGCTTTAAAGTGCCTAAATGTAAAATTGTTCACAAACTTTACAGCTAGCCATTCCCTTAAAGCTTCAATTATTTGTCTCTTTCGATCATAATGATATATATCATTTAACAACATCAAATTAATTCAAATAACATTGTCATTAACACAGATCCAAATGTAACAATATAGATCAGAAAATTTTTAATTTTTTTATTTTATTCACCAATTTAATCTCAAAATAGGGGGAGGGGGAAGTAACATCGAAAGTAGCGACTTGTTAATGGCGCCCTCAGACGTAGATCCTGGGTTGGAGTCTTGTTTTGTATCTCCTTTTATAATAAAAATTTTGCTTATCATAAAAAAAAAAGTAGCATACTTGTTATTCAAAAGATTCTTAACAGCAACTTTGGTTTCATCACTACTAAAAAACTTCCATATAGCCACCGACACTTTTACCTACGGTTCCATTTTAAAATCGTCCGTCGGTAAAAGGTGATGTTTTACAGTTTAACATAATAATAAAACACGGACTCACTCTAAAATAACAAAATAATAAAACACGGACTCATTCTCACTCTCACTGCATACCCAAATGTTGAAGCCACTGAACTCTCTACTTCTCAGGTTCTCACGATTCTATCTCTGCTTCTCTGATTCAATCACGAACTCACACTTCTTCTCTAATTCAATCTCTTCTTCTCAGGTTCTCACTCTAGCTGCTTTTCCCTCCCATATATGGCTTCCTCTTTGTGAAGGTGAAGCCTAGTTTCGTTTTCTTTAATTTTTGTTTGTGTGGCTTTAATTTTCGTTTTCTTCTTATTGTTTTGCTTTAATTTTCGTTTACTTTTTGTTAATGGAGTTAGATTTCAGAAATTTCAGATTTGGAACCCTAGTTTTTCTCTCTCTTTTCTTTCTTCTTCAATTTCAGATTGGGAATCCTAATTTATCTCCCTCTCTTTCTTCTTCAATTTCAGATTCAGAACTTGATTTGAAGGTCCAAATCCAGAGGTTAGTACACTCCCTCATAAGGTGTTTGTGGAAATGCCTCAACGAGGTATTAATTTTGTTTCAAATTGTTCGGTACCTAGGCCTCTGACATGGTCCGGATCCGGGGTACTTAGTTGAAGTGCTTTAGGATGGAGAAGTAGAAGTCCTTGGAGAGAAGAGTCGGACCTTGACGATGGAAGATGGAACTCGGCCGGTCCGAGATAGCATGGATATCCACGTCGGGTGGGGGGGTACCTGCAAGACACTCAAACGCTCAAGTCAGTATGAGTCCGCGTTGAAGGAAAAAGAGAGAGAAGTAGAGTGAGGAAAGTACCAGAGGCATAAAATGAGAAGAACTTACCGTAGCGGAGGAGTTGTGCCTCTATTTATAGATGAAAGGAGCATACCAGGAGCGTCAGATACGGGCAGAAGATCCTGGCCGTTGGAGGCGGTCGTGCATTGCGGAGTGCGCGCCTTGGCTGTGTACTGAGACTGGATTGGGCCAGGCCCAGTTTCTCAAGGGACTTTGGCCCAGGCCGGAATGGCCCCCCAAGTCGAGGATGAACGTCGAGGTCGACCTCGGCTTGAGTCCGTCGCGCTGGATGAAAGGGTCATGATGACAATGCCACGTGTTGATTTGTGAATGGTGCGACAACGATGCGACGTTTGAGCGTCTCGAGATGACGCTTCGCAGGTTTGGAGAAGTCTTGTCGCGCAGAATTGATGAGGCGCGTTGAAGGCAGGCGTCGCTTCGCTCTCCTGTCAGTTGGGGGAGTATATAATGCGGAGTGGAACGCTCATTTGCCACTTTGCCCGTATTTTCTAGAGATTTTGCGCCTAGAGCATTCCTGAGAGAGAGCTTTCCGACCACCGTCCGAGATCATCCTCGCCGCGTGAGATCGTCTTTCATCGTTCCGAGTTCAACGTTCGCCGCGATACCTGATTTTTTCGCAAAAGAGGTTAGTTTCAGCGAGATTTTAATCTTTAAAGCATCAGTTTTTACCTTCAATTTGGTTTGTTTTCTGGGGCTGACTTTGTCTTCGGAGGGAGAGTCTCCCCTTATTCCTTGTGGGAAGATGTAGTCACATACACTTGATAAAGTAGCTAGGAGTTAGATTAGTGATGGAAGCGCCCTTTCTTGCAGATGGCCCAGACTAAGAGCGAAGAAACGTAAAGCTTTGTTCCACCTTGTAAGCCAATCTTGAAGAGGTCGGCCGAAGGCCATCCTATTCTGCCCCCCAAGGGATCGCGGTCTTTGTTCTCCACCGCCTACATTAATACTTCGGCGAAGTCGATTATCTCGGCCCCGCTTCGTAACACGGAGAAGCAATTGTTCGACAGCACTAAAGGAGGCGACACCTGTAACACCCCAAATCTACCCGTTCGTTTTATTAAAAATCAGAGTGCATAATTTAAACTAAGCATGCAATGGAGTGTCACATTCGACGATTAAAATCCAAACAACGTGAAATCAAATAAAACGTGGAATCATTCAATTGAGTTTACACCACAAAAAATAACAGATATTTCAAAATCCACAACTTTAAGTTCAAATTAAAGAATGCAATAAAACAACTAATAAAACAGTGTTCATCCCCTCCCCGAGTGTTACGTATCAGAGACGACACCGACTCAGCTAACAAAGCTAGACAAGCCTTCACTCACTATCACCTGCACGTTACCCACATGGGGTAACATTCAAACAGAATGGGTGAGTCTCTAACAGTATAAAAGCATGTATGATAAGCAGTATACTAGAGTTCAGGCAACTATAATTACCACATCAATAACAACAATATCATTAACAACAACATCATTACACATCAATAGCATCATACAACAACATCGTCAAAGTCAATCACCCAAAAGAAGTCATCAATGTAATGAATGGGGGGAATGAAATGCAACCCACACCGACGGGCATATGCATGTGGTACCATCACCGAAAAATAGCCATCTCGTGGAATCATCATCAACATTGAGCATAGCTCTAAGGCCGAAGCCTTACATCACCAGAATATGCATATGAATGCATGCGACACCATGAACAATAGTCAAACATTATGCAACAACAACACCATCATCGTTAAGTGGTCACAAATGACCCAACAACATCATCATCATCAAGTCATTGGTCATATGACCCATCGTTTATCACCGTAGTTAATACAACACATCAACTATAGCATTTAGAGCTAACACCAATTCCCTCCACCCCACCGACACCTAAGACACCAACTAGTTTACACAACAGCAAGCCCGGGGCGCGCACAGACACAAAACTGGCGCCTAGGGGCAACACAGCACATCCTGGCGCCACACAGCAACATAGTTGGCGCCTGGTGGCAACACCGGCACACACAGGGCGCCAAACAAAGATAGAACTTCCGCGCTGGGGGCAACACAAAGATGCCTGTGCACCAAACAACAGAAAATCGCGCCCAGTGGCAACACAAACCCACAGGCGCCAAAACACAGAGCAAGCGGCGCCCGGGGCAACACAAACCACCTGTGGCGCCAAAACACGGAAAATCGGCGCCAGGTGGCAACAACGCCCACACAGGCGCCAAAACACACAGCAACTGGCGCGCCAGGCGCAACACACCCACCTGTGGCGCCAAAACACAGGAAAACTGGCGCCCAGTGGCAACACAACCACACAGGGCGCCAAAACACAAGCAACCTGGCGCCCAGTGGCAACACAGCCACCCAGGGCGCCAAAACACAGTAACTCGGCGCCCGATGGCGACCTTGGCGCACAGGGCGCTAAATGAAGACTTAAATGGCGCTAGCGAAGGCTTATTGACTCAACAAGCAACTTTAATTGACTTTCCACCATTACCATCCCCAAACACCCAATAAAAATCAACCACACATTTCATCAAACACCTAACATGCATTCTAGACACCACTTACACATTTTTATCAAACACCTAATGTGCATCTATTCACCATCAAATCATACACACATCATTAACACCGAAACGAAATCAACCACCACAAATATACATGCAAGAATCATTCAATCATATATTCAAACACATCACATGCATTATAGTTCCTAATCTCCCACATACACCCCATCATACAACCCATTATAATATTAGAACCCACCCTTACCTTGGAATTTGCCGAATAAAGGACTCTTCTACGAAACTCTATGAAACCACGACAACAACTTTCTCTCCTTCTCCTTCTTTCTTCCTCTTGCGTCGTCTCCTCTTTCTCTCTAGAGCTCCTATTCTCTTTTCTTTCTTTCTCTTTTTCTCTTCAATTGTGTAAATAACTCTAACCCTTGGTACTTATATCATTGGGCTCTAGTGTCTTGGGCCCTTTTACCACTTACTTATTTGCTAACACCACCTCTTTCTACCACCTACTTAATTTCTAAACACCACCTTTTTCTACCACTGCTTAATTACTAAACACCACCTTTTTCTACCACTTACTTAATTACTAAACACCACCCCATGATTTAAATGAAACACCATATTTTTATTTTAATATAACTATACCAATAAAATACCTAAATAGTTTATTTAAATAAATAATTAAATTATTTGGGGCGTTACAACTCTCCCCCACTTAGAATATTTTCGTCCTCGAAAATTTAAAGCTTCACACCCTCCCGGATATAAATCTCCGCTAACCTAGACACTGACTAGCGGTTAACAAAACAGACTCATCACTCCCAAACTCACTGGCTTGCTACGACAGTTAATATGGACTTGGTTATGCTCTAACGATTCATACCCAAGATTTCGTCCAATCCATTCAACTAAACAACGAAATCACAACAAAATCTCTCACAAAGATCGACAAGTGACACAGAGAACATACCGGAGAAGTGGTTACCGACCCTTTAGCTGGAGTATCGACAACCATCTCTCCTTTCATAGCAGCCAAAACAAGACCCAAATGTTCACAACATTCAACAGCAATAAAGCAATGAGTAGCACCAATGATCAACAACGATTTTTAGACGAGTACCATTTGTGAAGCACGTGCTTAATAAGACCATCACCCTCGGTGAGGCTCGTGCACCGCCAAGGCAAACACCCTTCCACCGGACCTCTCTTTCTTCTGGCTTTGGACACTTAGCACTAACGTGTCCCCTTCACCACAACAGTAGCAAACCCACATCCTTACGATCACACCCAAATGCCATATGACCCTCCTTACCACAACGGTAACACCTCTTCACATCGGGCTTGTGCACCACAGTACTCTTGTGACCACTTTACCACATTTGAAACATACGATGCCGCGAGGAGCATCTCCCCACTAGGCTTCTTGCCCACAACAGCTTCCTGTTTACCCTTGCCAACAGGGACTTCATACGGCTTACTACGGCTTGGGACATTGCCCCCCTTCTCTTTCATAACCCTGTAATGAGCATTGTTGTCTTCCTCGTAGATCCAACAACTGTCAACCAAGTCAGAGAAGAAACAGATCTTCTGATACCCAATTGCCTTCTTAATCTTCGGCCTTAACCCATTCTCAAACTTAATGCACTTGGAGAACTGTTATACCCCAATTTTGTCCGTCTTCTTTTTCTTGTTTTAGTCGTTTATTTTATTTTGAGTAACATATGTAGTCCAAAAATGTCAAAAAAAAATCTATTTAATTTTATTTACAATTTAGGAGAGTCCAAGTGTCCAAAATATCCAAAAAATACAAAAAAAAATTACATCAAAAAGGGTCCAAATGGCCAGATCCGAAAATAGGCATGCAAGGAGCAAACTAGGGTTTTCAGGCAGCATTCCAAGTTGCTGCAGCTGATGTTGGGCTTGGATCAAGACCTGAAAAATTATTCCAAGCCCAGTCAAAACTTAATTAATGTTAACCTAGTTTTGTACTATAAATAAACAGTCTAGGCAGGAGACTACTCCGAAAATCACCCAAAAAAGGATTAGAGTTTCACATCGAAACCCTAATCCACTAAACACTGATTACGAGTTTTTGAAAGTCAAAAAGGAGAAGCGATAGCGGCCAGAACCGATCAACAATCACGTAAGAGTCACCGGCGAGAATTAGTAGCGAGCTTCAAACAAAGAAACAATCGGAGACTTATCGTGTTTTTGGAGATCAGTCGCTTTTTAATCTTATTAAATTTGAATGATGAAGATGTGTGCTTGCTGTTCATACGCATAGGCTTTGATTATTTTAGGAATAAATAATAACACGAAATGGATATTATAGGTTCTGTTGATGGAGCACGTATGAAACCCCATACTAATAATTGACCACGACTTTAAAACAAGCTTTTGTTTTACTCAAATCATTGCAAAGTAAAAAATCACACATCTGCAGCAATCCTTGTTTCTTAATAATAATAAGCTTTAAGTTCACAAGTACCAAAACCAAAGAGCCAGAACCTGGGGAAGAGAAACAAAGCAGATCTGAAAGAAAAAAAAGGAAAAATAGAAAAGAAATAGAGAATCCCAGTAGAAGAAACAGAAGTGGAGAAGATGGAAAATAAGATCAGAACCAAAAAACAAACAAAAAAACTAACCTTTGTGGGGTCGCCAGAACTTCGGTCGTCTTCTCCAGTGAGCACTCCGGCGAACCCCCACCAACAGCCACCCAAAACCGATGCCAGTACACGCCATCCCCAAAGAAAACGAGCCTAGCACCGTAAACTAGCTCCGTCGACGTCGAGCTTTCCGGCGACGTCCCTTCATTTTCCTTTTCCTCTCACTTTCGTTGTACTCTCCCTCTCTCTCATTGAGTCTGCAGATTCTCTCTCTCTCTATGAGAGGATTGCGGCAGAAATAGTGGGATGGGGTAAAGAGTACACCCAAACCCTAAAAAACCTATTTATATTCCCCAATTCAGATTATTATATGTCTTTTTTATTTTTATTTATTTTACCTATTCTGTTCTTTTTTAAAAAAAGTACAAACTATACTCCCCCTAATTCATGTGCACACCCTCCCTCACTTAAGCCCAGTTTCGCATACTAGGCTCTCCTATGAGAACCGGGCTTCCCTTTTTTTTACACCACTGTTTTAATTATACCACCTCCTGCTACTAACAACACCCCCCTTTTTGCAAAAACAATAATTAAAGATTTTTCTACCCAAAAATTAAATAAAATGCTAAGTCGGTTGTACAACCGCGTTAGTCATCATTCTAGGACCAATGAGTTGTACAGTTCAGTAATCCTAAAAAACTTATAAAAATGTAGCTTTGATTCCTCCATTGCATCCGGAGGTACGTAGGAGCAAGAGTCCACTCTTGTCAAGCACTAAAAAATTAATTAAGTCTTTTCTCCATAAATAAAAGGGTAAATATTAATAAACCATGATTAATTAGACAAAGGATGTCGCGGGGTGCTAATACCTTCCCCGCACATAGCGATTCCCGAACCCCAAACTCAGCCTTATCTCAGACCTAAAAGGGATTTTCCGAATTTTCCCTTAAACTAAAATTTGGTGGCGGCTTCCTTTCGAAGCTTCGAAGAATCCTTTCCTTGGAGTTTTCGGTCGCTACAGCTGGCGACTCCACTGGGGACTTAATTCTTTAGAGAGTTAAAACCTAGTCTAATTAGTTAGGATTAACTTAATTTTTACCCTTCTCTTATTTATTTGTTTTTTGAATATTAAATTTTTATGTGATATATAAACCCTAGGGTAGAAGACGATATTTGTATGAATGTTTGTTTTGTTTGCAGCTTTGGGTTATTTTAAACTACTCCTACACACACTTCACTTTTACACATCACACACATGTGAGAAAAGTCTTCTACCCGGACTTGAGTGCAAACCTAAGTTAGAACGAGATTGTGTAGTGATGGCCTACGGGACGTACGTCTCGTTGGGTGGTCATGAAAATCTCACCTAGAGTTTGATTCCTTTTAAGGATGCTATCCCTTCTAATAGCTTGCCTATTGTCTGGTCGATGTTCTTGATAGGGTCCTTGGCTCTAGGAACCATGTGTAGGGTTCTTTAGAACTATCCTTGTGAGGTTCACTATAAAATAAACCTTAGATCCACTCCATAGGGGTACCCTTCTAGGGTCACGAAGGAGCTTTATACCATTGCATTCAAACGAACATTAATGCATACCGTCTTTTGTCCAAAAAAATCAAAAATTGTTATTTCCGCAAAGTTTTAAAGTATATTACATGCATTTTTCTTTTGCAAATAATGAAATAAACATTTTGTACTACATGCATTTTTATGGCCATCAGGGAGTTAAAAGCTTTATTTTGGAGAGAAGCCATGCATGCTAAAGTCAAAATCAAATTTTGTTCTTTACTCTCCAAATAAAAGTTTATAACTCCCTAACATGATAAAATAAGATCATATGCACATACATCTCATGCACATACATTACCATTTCATTTACATTTCATACACATATTAACATCATGCATTGAAAAAAAAACAGAAAAAAGGCAAGTTGGTTCGTCAACATCGTTATTGGACTCGCTCTCAAGCAAGGAACATGGCCGAAAACCAAGACAATCAGGGTGTTGAAGGATGAGATTGAAAAGTGAAGGAACAAATGAAGGACATGTTGGGTTTGAAGGATCAGATGGCCGAGGTTTTGAAGCTTCTCACCGAGAAGAATGCGAGCGGCACATCTCGGTTGGGTGCACCAATAATCAAAGCTACGAATGTACCTCGTCCTCACAACTCTCAAGACACACAATGGCCTCACTGGGTCTACCATCGGTTACACACCTCCAACCGAGGGTGCTATTTTTGAAGAAGATACTTCTGGGGTTGTTGCGTAGAATCAAGGTGGAACAGTAGGAAACAATGTTGGTGACGAGACAGAACAAATTCAGCACCAAACTCCTGGCATCACCCAGGGCTTTTCCAGTTCTCGAACTCGCTTCAAAATCATACTCACCCTATCAGATCCCAAAGGCCTCGCCTGCGTACCACAATATGAATAGGCTTCCTCATGGTTACCAAGTCAAGATCCTCAGTGAAAATAAGCCGCAAATGCTAGAGGAGCGCCTAAGAGTTGTGGAAGGATCCATTGTAGGAGTGAAGGGCGTGTATGACCTATGCCTCGTCCCCCAACGTGGTCATCCTCATAAATTCAAAGTGCGATTTTGACAAGTATCAAGGGCAACATGTCCTCTTAGCCGCTTGACCATGTATCGCAGAAGATGGCTCGGTTTGCACAATGACCAACTCATGATTCACTACTTCCAAGACAACCTACCCGGGCAAAAGATCGAAATGGTATATGCAATCGAGCGCACTCGTATCCTGGTTTGGAAAGACTAGCCAAGCTTTCGTAAAGCAAAGATAAGTATAACATTGATATGGTTCCTGATAGAACACAACTTCAAAATATGACCAAAAAAGACAATGAGTCCTTCAAGGAGTATGCTCAGCGCTGGAGAGGGTTAGCCGCACAGGTAGCACCACCTCTATTAGAAAAAGAAATGGTTGCCATGTTCATGGAAACTCTTCCATCACCCTACTTTGACAAATTGATAGGGGGAGTATCTTCAAACGTCTCAGACATGGTTACCATAGGAGAAAGAATAGAAAGTGCAATAAATAAGGGGAAGATCACTCATAGTTCTGATGGACCTCCTACAACTTTCAGTAAGAAGAAGGGAGAAATTGACGCTTTAGATCAAGGAAAATCACACCATCATCAAGGGTCATCCCAATACGACTCCATCCCCGTGTCATACACTGACCTGTTCAACAAACTTGTCAGCCACGATTTGATTTCTCCTCGTCGGATGAGACTAGTTCAGCCTCCATTCCCAAGATGGTACGACCCAAAAGCTAAATGTGAATTCCATGCTGGGCAGTAGGCCACTCGACTGAAAAGTGTTATCTCTTAAAGCGCATCATTCAAGGCTTCATTGATACAAAGCAGCTAAACTTTAAAGAAACTGACAATGGATCAACAGCCATTTAAAATAGCGTTTGATCAAGGTACCGATGACAACATCGTCAACCTAGTATGCCTTTGTCCTGAAGAGTCAAGAATTGAGAGATTGTTGATTGTCATGTGGTTTTTAATTCAAAGTAAGTTTCTGTAATGCAAATCCTATGGCTCTGCCCAAGGCCTTAGGACATCTCAATAAGGGCACGCATGTTTCATTCAGTATCATTATTAATAAAATAACATTTTGAATTCTCTAGTAAATTTCTTTCTTCCTATCTCATTCATTCGCTTCGCTTTCTTTTCTATCCCCTCTCACCTTCAACTAATGCAGATAAAAGGAATTCTTGAAAATAACAATGTCGGTAACTCATATCACAACCTTGATCACCCCATTAATCAAACTGAGGAAATATGGAGTATAACTGGGGGGTCCCCATGAGAATTCAGCAGGAATCAACTGAAACAACTAACTTGGGCACAAAAGAAGACAAAAAAAGAGTACAACAAATAAAGACAACAAACAAAGAAAACTCACTCGAATCTTGTCTGATTGGGTCGACGTTATGGCATGGATACATCAAGTCATAAGAGGCTGTTAAACGCCCACCGGTGTAACAAGATCTTTGATTGCTAAAGTTCATAAAAATTTAGTCAGTCGTTACGGTCTTCCAAAAAAGATCGTCACAGACAATAGTGGCAGAGCTGTTTGGAGACCTCAGGTCGTGCTCATAGCCCCTCCCCATACCACCCAAAGGTGAATGGGGCAATTGCAGCAACAAACAAAGAATATCAAAGAGATCCCGCAGAATGCGATGACGACCCACAAACACTCCCTTTGACCTCACAGGGAGGTCAGGCCTCATTTCACACTTCAATAGGGGCAACCCCACACAATGGAAGTAGTACTTCCATTAAAGCAAAATGTTTGCCCTATGTCATGACCAATTGTATCAGACAAGAACAAAGAAAGCTTAATAGAAGAAGGCCTTTCTTCGATAATTTCAAGAAAGAGACCTGGTGCCCAAGAAAATCTCACTATCCAAAAGGATTCTCGAGCTCGAATTATGAAGAACCTTACGTGGTGAAGAAATCGTTCTCTAGAAGAACCTTAATTCTGACAATGGTGAAGACCTCCCACTCCCAATCAACTCAGATGCGGCCAAGAAATATTATGCCTGAAAGAAATGATATAGAAAAAAGAGAAAAATGAGCCAAGCAAGAATAAGCTCGCTAGGTCGAAAACCCGAAAGGGCGGCCGAGGCAAAAGTTAGAGCGACCCGGTGGATCGAGAACCCAAAAGGGCGATCCAGGCAAAAATTAAGGTCAAGAAGTTGGACTAAAATATTGAGGCAAGCAACATTTCCAGAAGTCAGATAATGAGCGGTCAAGGTTGTAGTATGGGTGACTGACAGCGTTACCTCAAGGACAATAGCTATCAACGAATCTGCTTAGCATTTCAGCTTTTCTTTTCCTTTCATTACTGATGTAATCTCCAGTCAGTGTGCCTTCTGCATACTCGGCTTCCAATATGAAATATCAAACACTTTCCCTTCTCTTTTATTCTCCCTCATTTTTGAAATGGTGTTTTATGATAAATGATACTGAATTGTGAAACATGTGGTATAATCATAAGCATTACGATCGTTACGAAATTTTTGGAAATCACAGAAAGGACGTAATCTCTCATCACATGAAATGAACAAATGCACTTAAGATCACTCCAAATGAATCATCAATCACCAGCATGTCGATCCAACATTACAAATACACAAGAAGGCTTCATCTCTCACACCGGAGGTTCCACGAGTTGATGAAACCAGTCAAAAAGAGATTGTCAAAAAAAGAATGTCAAAAAAAAAGAATGCCGAAAAGAATCAAAAGGCAAAAGAAAGCAAAAGCAAAAGAGAAGTGCCATCCCGCATTTCATTCATCATCCCACCACATGTCAATCATTACATGTTCATACATCACATACAAGCATATCAATTTCATTGCATTATTAAATACGCCAAATGGAGATTGCATTTTCATTTTTTGCACTTACTAAGTGTTCAGATTGACACGCTAAGTGTCGGTCCCTATATTTCATTCCCAAATTAATCCCGTATCGTATCACAGATCACCAAGCTGATCCCAGACCCCGAGTGGTCCTTCAGAGCACTACGCTCCTTCAGTGCCCTAAGTGGCCCAGGTCGCAAACGTCGTAATCGAGCCCGACGGACCTTCCAGACCCCGCGTGGTCCTTCAGATTAGCTGTGTGTTTGCTGGTGTTTTTAGCAAACAATCACTAGTTTTCAATATCGAGACTGTGAGATCAAACTAGAAAATCTCTTTGACAATTGCCATTGAGTTTGTGTTTTTTGAAGTACGTAAGAACAGAGAATGGTAGAAAGAGATAACTTGAGAGCGAAGTAAAAGCAATAAATGCAACAAACGTAAAAGAAAGTAAAAATTGCATTAAGATGAGAGAAAGAAAAGTGGTTCACCAACACGCATAAATGATCTGCTTTCACTCGTGTTTCGCTTTGACTTGGAAGTTGAGTTTCTCAGAGTTTTTTGTAGAATGTGGTGACCCTGATTTCCTATTACAAAGGGGTATTTATACTCCTAGGAACGATCGTGGGGAAAAAGGGAATCGCTTCCTAAAACTACGGAGAGTAACCGCCACTACTTGTCGCTCGCACTTTCGACTAACCCGTTGTCAATCGCTGACGAAATGTTGAGCCCAACTCCGTCGAAGTGTTTTGTCCTCTCTTGTCGAAGGCTTCTTGTATTACTTGCTTCATAGCTTTGAAAGTCAAGCTTGTCGGGCTCACTTGTACTCCTTGCATCTTGTCCGCTTTTCCCGTCGAAATCATGGTGTATCGACTAAATATTGACCCATGGCCCACGTAACAATATTAAATGTGAAGTCCACCCCATTTAAAGCTTCATTTAATGTAATCATTTAAATTTTGAGGTAACAGATTGCCCCCAAAAATGCTTTTCGACGGAATAAGGAAAGGAGTTAAGAAAAGGCATTTTTGAATATCGGTAATGGTCACTTTTACCGCCTTTTGCACTTCAACAAAGGGGTCGAAAAGACAATCATCATTACTTACGCAGTAAAACGAACCGCTTTATCGGCACACGCCGCATAGTTGGTGGGCCATCACGCCTCCCAAACGCCGCGAACGTATGAAGTTATGGCGAACGCGTGCAATAATCGCTTCACCTCCAAACATATATAAACGGCTACAACCCTTCAAATTCCTCTTTCCTCGCTTTGAAACCTCAGAAGTCTTTCTCGCACTTTCCATTCTCTCGCTTTGCAAAAATTCAAATCACTAAAGTTTCAAACTTTCGTCTTTTCTCTTTAATCTACACCCGCATTCCACCTTGTATCCACTTTTCCTTACTTATGGCTTCATCATCTGCGCCGCCACACGCAACTCCGGGAGTTCAAAGAGGAACGACGAACCTGTAAACGCCCAAACCCTCGAGGGTTTTGTTGATGAACCCGATATCAACGACTTAACGCCTACCCAAAGGCAAACCTGTATTAATCCCTTCACGAGATTTACACTCATGCCTATTTGGGTCCTCTTCCCGACATCTTGTTGGAAACTACTGAAGTTTCTGAGATTTTTCCTAGCCATGTTCGCCTTCAGCCTAGAATCTTTGCTTTGAAACCCCTTTTCACTTAGAGTTTCTGGCTAACCCTTCTAGGGTCTTTAGGTCTGCTCCTAGGCTCGACCAACAAAACTACATAAACTGGCTTGACAGAGTAGAAGCTAAAAAAGCCAAAGTCTGGAAAAAACAGGGCATCTTCGACCTCATCCAACTGTCTAGGTATGGGCCCAAATACGATAGCACCCTACTTTTTTTGGTCGCTATGCGCTTCGGGACTGCATTCACCCATAGCCTTCACCGAAATGTGGCATGTTATCCCTACTCGCTAGATGTGGTCGCCATTACAGTCCAAACCCCAGGAGAGACCTTTGATCCCACACATCCTGACTATACATACGGTTTCAAATTCAACAATGCCACCTTCGCCCCTTACATTGCTGAGCACCATAGGCTTGACACTGAGGAAGTGTCCGCTATAGAACATGTAGCCTTTTAACTCGTGGTTATCTATTTTCGCTTTTCTCGCACACGCCCTCCAAGTTTCCAAAACTTACATCCCCTCGCATGTCAACTCCATGACCGAGAAGACATCAACCTTGCCAAGTTGATTTTAGGCTCTCTCTACCAAAGAACTTGATAATGTCATTATAGAGTTGAAAGAGAATGACCGGCCACCAAGTTCTTGGCCTCTGGCCCACTATGGTCGCCGCAATTGTGGTCATTGGCTACTTTTGAGTCTCGACTAAACTTGTATATCCCCAAGTCCGCTTCGACTAATCAGGAGAATAAGCAAGACTGGGGGATTCGATTGGCGCAGCTTTAGGCCTAAGCAAGCAACCCTCCTCGCCAAGAATCCTTTCTAGCCTATTTCGAGATCTTCTTGAAATGTGCCACTTTTACAGCATTCTATGGCTCCTTTGTCCAAAGATCTTGTGGTCCAAAGATGGTTTAAACAACCGCTTTCCTTCTTCCTCCGTCGATCCTGCCGAGGAAGTTAACCGAATTTGCAAGCTTACCTCTCTCCTTCTCGTCCTCTCCACTAGCCTCCTGCCCGCAAAACAAAAAATAGTTTGGGAATTACTAGATATTTCCCAAGTTATTTTGTTAGGCGCTTGGCCTTTGTCAAATTCGCCCTCGCACTGCTAAGTGCTTTCACAAAGTAGATTTTATAAGTCCAGAATCGAGGTGGCTTATAAACAAGCCTTCAAGAGATTTCATTACAAAGCCTTGAACTTTGAACCTCTCAAATTCAATCCAAGGTTTTCATGTAATCGAGAAATTTCATGAATGGTGGACCTGCTATTACACCAACGCCGCTGGGAAGCCATTGATACTTTTGTCGACAACATTGCGAAGAAATTGGTAGCACCTTCCCTTCGAACAACATCGGTAAACACTTTTCGACACTCAAAGCTTTCTAGGTCTTAACCACTTATAACTTGGCTTCATTTCCATTTGCTTACCAATGTTTTCGACATTTTTAGAAAAACCTGCAACAAAGTTGAAGGTCAAGGTAGGCAAAGCTACCACATCAAAACCTTCTCCCCAAGTCACGAAGAAAGTGGCAAAGAAATCCCATTCCGCATAACACTCCAAAAAGGTATGGCACTTTCCACTTATCTTAAGTTGTCTGTTGACTATGGCTTTTACTCATGTTGGAAATTTCCTCCAGGTGACAACCCAAACAGCTAAAACTCTTCAAAAGCCTAAAGCCAAGAAGAAATTGATTATTCCCTCCAGCTCTGAGGTACTGTATGCACCTTACTACATGTCGAAATTTCTCTTCGATTTTATCATTCACTTTCTTGTGGCATCACCTGTATCATAACTTGATCTCTTTTGCAGGACACTGAAAGTGATGACAACATTCCTCTCACTCAGAGGTCGAAGAAAAGGGCCTTGCCTGAATCCCAAAGGGCAGCTCAAGGCATCACCATCACCGAGCCTTCTGAATCACCTTCTTCTCCTCCAATCAAGAGGCTTAAGGTACATGAGGTAACTTTCCTTTCGACGCCATTTCGAAACTCTTTGATCTCACTTTTCCCGTTTTAACTTAAGTGGTATTACTTACTTATCGCAACAGTGCAGTGGACCGCTTCGTCGAGAGTCCTGGCGTTGAGTCTTTGATTGAGGTTGCTGAACGGGAATTGTCGGCTCCAATGCTTCCTTCCTTCTTCGCCTCAAGGTGTGATCACAAGAGGCTTTTCGTGCACTTGCCGACCACGAATTCCCTTTTCAAGAGCTTGTTCCAAATGTGGGAGTAGGGTTGTCGAAGAGAACGCCCAAGTTCCAAAGCCTAACATTCCGTAAGTCGAAAGACAGAAGCAATGGCTACCTCCGCGAAATTCCTCAAGAAAATATGATCGATCAAGAACAAGAGGAGCCTAGAGTGGAGGAGCCTCGCAGATCAAGGTGCTTCGCCAAAGAGTCATCCAACAAATAAGTAGCGATCAAGAATTGGCCGAGCTAAAGAAGACGAATCCTTGGCGACCTTGAAGATCATGTTGAGTCTTAAGAGCTCGCCGAGCCGCTTGATTTGCGCAGCTTCTTCAACAACTCTCTAAGTTCTATCAATCAGAGATCGTTAAAGCCGCTTCACAAATTAAAAGACGAAGGTATTAGAAGGGGATTTGGTGGCGACCATTGAGAATGATCCATCTGTATCTTGAGGTAAAATCCTCATTCACAAGATCACCAAATTGGACCTCCTCAAAACATCCTTTCATTCTTCATGGAATTCGCCCCATTTTTGAGCAACTTTCTCTCTAATCACCCAACGGTCGAACACCTCCAAGCGCAAGGTTCAAGAGAGTCAACTCTGCGAAGTGGAGCTCGCCTCTCTCAAGGCCGATCAAGACGACATCGATGCTCTCGAAACTCAAGCAGCCAACGATGAGAAAGCAATCGCTGAATGGGATGCGTAGATTGCGCGCGATTGACGAAGAGATAAAGACACTTCAACTTGAACTGCCAAACGCTAAGCATCAGAAGGGCCTGATCGTCGAAAGAATGAGTGCTGCTTCTTCGTCCACCAAAACCACCAAGGCATTGACGGCTATAGAGCACTTGGAGAAGATTGACAAGCATCAAGCCATTCTCGCCGACCTCGACAAAGAGCCGCACCTTCTCGACACCTCTATCTCTTTGAGTGTTAGCATTATGGAGAGGCATAAAGCCACTTTGTCGAACTTCTCGAGACTGTAATAGTTTAGAATTCTAAAAATGGCTATGTAATTTTGACATTTCTTTATACATTGCCATTTATGAACAATTTTCGCTTATTTATAATTGCTCAATTTTTATCTCGCTTAACGCTTGGCTTGTATCGCTTTAAATACTTGCCATTTATTCTAAAGATTCTATTTTCGCCACCTAGCTCTTCGACTTCATAAGCGCCATTCGAAAAGCATTGCAACACGCGAAATGGGCCTTCCCACCCCGTGACCATTTGCCTAAAACTCTATCTTTTTATCCATAGGTAATAGGACTTTCCACACTAACTCTCCTTCCTCAAAGGTTTTTAACTTAACCTTTTTGTTGTAGGCTTTAGCTACTCTCTTTCTCGTTGAATAAGCATCTCTAAAGCTAACAACCTTTCTTCGCCTAAATCAACTAATTCATCAATCATCATATCCCAATAGTGATCAAAGGGAATTTCACATTGTTTCGAATCCTTGTTGATTGTAAACAAATTTCAACAGTAACACCGCATCATGCCCAAATGTTAACCTCGTAGGGAGTAGTGTTTATAGACTCTTTAGGCGACGCTCGACAAGCCCATAACACTTGGTCAAGAGAATCGTACAAACTTTTAGGCTTACGCCCAACGTGCTTTTTGATCAAGTTAATAATGATTTTATTTGCAAATTTCTACTTGACCGTTGGCTCATGCGATAGTATGGCGTCAAGTCAACAACTTGAAACCAATTTCAAGAAAGAAAATCTACCATTTTTCGACCGTAGAAAATCGTACCTTGGTCCGTAGTAATGGTTTCCTATTCCATATCTCAGAAATGATATGGTTTTGAATAAACCTTATCATCGCTTCGATCAACGCTGGTTAAAGGTACGCGCTCTACCCACTTAGTAAAGTAATCAATTCCTACCAAGATGTACCGTGGCCTTTCGACGACGTTGGTTTTATTTCTCCAATTACATCTAGAGCCCAACCTCTAAATGGCCAAGGTTTCACTATAGAATGCAATTCATTTGCGGTGTACATGCTGGATTCCAAAGATGTTTTTGGCATTCTTGGCACTCTTAGCAAACTCTATGCAATCTTTTAAAATGGTTGGCAAGACATTCCTTGTCGAAATAACAACCATTTCATCTTGTGGCCTACTTGATGTGAGCCACATGCTCCACTGTGTGTATCGAAATCGCTAAATATGCCTCATTTTCACTAAGACATTTTAATAGTACCCTTTCGTGAGTTTGCTTGTACAATTCGCTTTCCAATTAACACGTAGCTTAAAGCTCAGACTTTACTTTTTATTAGTGTTTCTGTAGGATTTTGCAAATACTCGACAACAAAGCTTTCGCTAATCATCATCAACCATATTGTCAATAGCAAAAATTTCTCGCTAAGTCAATATTGTCAAAATGTGACGCTTTTTCGCTGCGCTGCATTTCATTTGCATTTATTACCCCCCCAATGTTTGGTGTTGACAATAGCGTCGAAGGAGTATTATTATAGAGAGAGTCTTCTGAGATTAGTTTATCTTTTATCTCAATTAACTCTTCGAGGCTTTGCTTTGATACCTTGTAGCTCGACGCAATTTGTGCCAACTCATTCGCCACGTGGTTTTCTATTCGTGGTAAATGTTCTGTGTACATATGCAAACCTTTTAACAGTGTGTTGGCAACGACGAAATATTTAATAAGGTGTTCATTGATGCATTTGTATTCTTTTGTCAATTGTTTGACAACTAGTTGAGAATCACCTTTTACTTCGACGTGGCTTGCCCCCAATTCGAGTAAAGTTTTAAGGCCTACTATTAGAGCCTCATACTCAGCTTCATTATTGGAGCAAGAGTCTCGAATTTTAAATTTATACTTCGTTGGAATGTTTTCTGGGGAAACAATTAATATTCCAATGCCCACTCCATTTTTATGGCTTGAGTCATTCAAGTATAGTTTCCAAGGACGACGTCTAACGAATGTATTTCATGTTCGACAACAGAGTGGTCCACTATGAAATCAAGAACCACTTGTCCTTTGATTGATTTAAGGGGCCGATACGTTAAGTTGTATTCTAGCAAAGCCAAAGCCCACTTTCCAATTCGACTATGTAACATTGGTTTTGACAACATATGTTTAATTACATCAAAGTGCGAATAAACATAAACATCTCACGACTTTATATATTGCTTCAATTTCGTATAAAGAGAAATACAAGCAGAGGCATAGTTTTTCTATTGACTATACCTAGTTTCAAAGATCAATCAAAACCCTACTAAGGTAATAAATGGGTCTTTCGACACCACTATCGCCCTCTTGTGCTAACATGCTACCTATTGTGTTATCGTGTCGCTATATACGCTTTTAGCAATTTGTTTCTAATAACAGCAAGAAAATTGGTGGATTGACTAAATAAGACTTGATTGCATCGAAAGCATCTTGATGAACATGCTCCCACTTGAATGCATCTTCTTTCTTCATCCTCAAAGAATGGCGAAAAAGCTTGCGCTTTGCCACTTAGATTTGAGATAAATCTTCAAGGAAATTGATCTTTCCCAAAGAACGATCAAGTTCTTTCTTGGTCGAAGGAGCCTTCGCTTTCCATAATTTCTTTAGTCTTATTTTCGTTGATCTCTATGCCTTTCTTGTGTACTACAAAACCCAAGAATTCACCACGCACGCATACGTAAAAGCACATTTGGTTGATTCATTTTCAATCCATATTTCCTCATTCGCTCGAAAGAACGCCGAAGATGGTCTAAATGACCAATTTCGAGGATGACTTAACCACCACATCATCTATGTATACTTGCATAAAATCATCAATAAAATCATGAAACATAGAATTCATTGCTCTTTGATAAGTGGCACCGGGCGCTTTTTAACCCAAAGGGCATTACTACCCATTCAAAAACACCCAATGCCCCCGACATCGAAAAGTCAAGCTGACACGCCCTTTCAAAGAATAAAAATTTGATTATACCCTAAGTAGCCATCTAGCATACTCGAGATAATCAAATCCTCCACTTGAATCTATTAGCATTTCTCACTACAGCATTGCGTATTCATCCTTAGGTGTTGCATTATTTAGATCCCTAAAGTCTACGCAAACTCTAAGTTTTCCGCTTTTTCTTCATTATCGAACAATATTAGCTAGCCAATCGACATACCCGCGCTTCGATGAATTTGCTTTTGAACAACCTCTCTATTTCTTCTTTGATCTTAGCCAATATTGGAGGAGCAAATCTTCTTGGTGTTTGCTTTATCGTTTCCTTCCCAGGTCGAATAGGTATTTGAAGTTCCACCACTTCTCGACTCGCACTGTGCATTTCGTTATACTCCCAAGCAAAGCAATCTTTGAACTCCCGCAGTATGTGAAATAACTTGGTTTTGAAGGCGACATCAAGGTGTGCACTAATGTATGTTGGCCTTTTGACTAGGCCATCTCCCAAATCCACTTCTTCACTCGATCTTGAGCTTGCATGCGCTTTGTCGAATCTTTAGGGTCTTTTCAAAACCTAATGGTTCGTCATCATAAATGCAATCAAGCTTGTCATCTATGACTTCACCATTTTCTTCAGATGAAGTTATGGCTTCGATGTACCATTGTTTGTCGATTTATTTCGCTTCCAAAGCCGCTTTTACTTTATTTTCGGCCCATGTAAGCCGTAATTTATCCCAAGCATTGGGCAATCGACATCTAAAACTTTTTAAGAATCGTTGTCCCATCCCGCTGGAGGTAACACACCCTCGTGATAGACATTTGCACCTTCTATCACCTCTCTTTCCCACACAAAACCATGTGTTGGGTATAAAGTAACAGAGGAAAGCACATTATCTCAAGAGATATATGCTTGACTAGAAGATGAACATGGCGCAATATTCGCCATTTGTTTTTCAAAATTTTCCTTGGTGACATTATTTACGCCAAGAAGGAAGTAACTTTGGTCCGCTTCAACATATTCCACAAGACCATCATCCTTCCACATTACCACTTTTCCGTGTAGGCTTGAAGGACAGCCTCCTACTCCATGTATCCACTCTCTCCCAAGGAGCAGATTATAGCTTGCTTTTGAAGCGATGACAAAGAACATGGTAGTCCTTCCGATAGCCTCCTACCACCACTTCCACTTTGACGGCCCCCAAAGACCGCCAGATTTACCTCATAATTAGTCAACACAATATTATGGGGCCTAAGGTCCAGATCATACATCCCTATTGTCCGCAGATCGCTGAGGCATCAAATTAACAAAGAAGACTTCCATCGACCAATATTTTATTGACACCCACACCATTAACTTTGGCTTGACGCATAAAGGCTTCGGATGGTGTTGCATGCCTCCGTCTCGCCTTTCGAAAGTGGCCATCCGCTTCTTCGACGTAGCCGCTTGTTCATTACATAATAGCACATTGGCTTGTGATTAGCCATATCTCCAATGAAGTCTTCTTCGACATCGTTTGGCATCAGAATGCGCCATACTCACTAGGCGTAATGGACACCACGCTGCGTATGACGCCGAAATCGCTTCGAGTCTTCGAAATCAAGTAACGCTTTCATCCATGTCGAACGGCGCTTTTCTTCTTCAATGATGTTAATGGAGGAAAAATTCTCTCCAATGCAGCCTCCTAGGTTCCTCTATCACAATAGATTTTCCTTTAGCCTTATTCCCAACCTTTACCCGATTGGCAAACCTATGTTTACTTTCGCCGCCCCCACTACTCTAGAGGTCATATTCTTGGCCGCTTTTGATCCTTCTCGGCGTTTTCGTCGAAAACAGCAGTCTTGCCTTCTTCTTCTTCGAGTCGCCGATAACGACGCCATCGGGTCTTAGTCATGGGATTCTTCCCTTTATAATTATTCTTATAATTATATTTTGCGCCCTCACCATGACGTGGCTTGACCGCTTTCAAAGATTCTCGAGCAAAGATTCCTATAGTGTCTACACCCAAAGATGTATCCACTTTTCGTTGGAGAGATCTCTCTTGGAATAAATGGCTTAGCAGAGGCGATAACACGAATTCCTTCTTGATCGCGCTCTTACCAAAGAAATCGTGATTTGCTTGTCGAAGCCTTGTTCGAACTTTTGACCTTATAAGGAAGGTCCTCTTTTAAAGCTAAAGTTGGGCCTCTTATCGGGCCACTTCCTTTTTAGAGGTTGTCGAACCTCACAGCATTCGACACTTTTAGCTGCCTCCTTATCGAACACAAAGATCGCATCTTGGGCACAACATGACCTCGTAGTTTCTCGCTTTACACTGCTTAGAAGTCTATCAACTCTTCCTCAGCCTTGGGGTACACAGATTGTACCTTCTCATTATATTCTTCCTGAGTAACATGTTGTACAGCAACACCCTTCTGCACTACACTTTTTGATTTTGTCAACAGGAGGTTTGATAGGCTTTGGAGAATCCACCATTTTAGCATCCACCATATTGATATTCATCTCCACCGGTTCTGCATACATAGCCTCCACTTGATGAAGTGGGTCAGCATCGATTTGCATTGGTGCTTTATTTTTCTTGTCCCCAAATTTGAGCCTTCCTTCTTCGATTGCTTTCTAAACCATGTCCCTGAAAAGTACACAACGGTCAGTTGTATGTCCCAAAAAATTATGAAACTTACAATAACCCTTTTTCTTCCTCTGTTCGAGAGGAGGAACTTTCAGGCCATTTGGCACTATGATTTGGCCATCAGTTACTAATAAATCAAAGATTTCATCGCATTTAGTAACATCAAAAGTGTATGTTTTAGGCACAAATCTATCGTTTTTTGGCTCCACGGGATTATTCCCATTTGCAGGCCTTAATAATTTACAAGCATAGGGAGGACCAGGCTTAAGTTCAGCCACATCTATTTCCTCAGACTCGACATCACTAAATGCGAAGTCGAATTCCTCATCGACATAGGCTATTTTTTCTTTCTTGTGAAAGCCAACTGAATTTTCTTTTCTATTGTACTTATTCACTCTAGCCTTTTCCTCTTTAAGCCTTTCAACTTGTCGAACTCTATCGGCTAACTGGGCCATGTCTCTCAAATGAGAGGTATCCAATTTCTTTCTAATTGAATAATCAAGGCCGCCTGCAGCCATTTCGACAAGCTCATGCTCAGGCACTTGTGTGAAACACCTAGCCTTTAATAGCCTAAACCTATTCAGATAGTCGTCAATGGCTTCAGGCACTTTACGTCGAACACCGCCAATTCTTTAAGACTAATCTTCGATCGCCCATGTAAAATCGCTTCATGAAAAGCCTTTTCTAATTGCCCCCATGTATATATGGAACTGGGGGTAGAGTGGTAAACCACGTAAAGGCATTCTTAGTTAAAGAATTTGGAAAATATTTCATTTTCAAACTCTCATTCTCGGCTATGTCCCCGCCTCGACCATGTACCGGCAATGTGTTCGACAAAGGACTCATTGGTATCACCCCAAACTTAGTAAATTTAGGGATTTTCCAACCCTTGGCAATTCTCATCAGAGGACATATTCACACAAAGGGCGATATGAAATTAGGCCCATGTAAACCTACGTTAAGGCCATTCTGCGCCATTATGGTTTCTACCAAAGTGGCTATGTTGTCTTGAGCACAAACGTTATTTCGTTGCACTTGTCGAACCACTTCATCGGCATTTTGGTTTCGATTTACCATAACTACTTCCGTGGACGTGGTTTCCCATCCTTGTTGTTCGCCCATAACCGCTGGGCTTCGGCAATGAATCGATCTCTCGTGGGGTATTAGGCGATTATTCCCACAATTGGGTAATTGCCTATTGTTTCTGTAGGAGCCCCAAAGAAATCTGCAATCCTACCCATTTGGTTTGCTAACATTTGGTAAATGGTATTTGTGTTCTGAATCAAAGGATTAAACACAGTACCAATTTGTTGAGTAAGCATATTAACCATATCATGGTTGCTCTCATCCACTTGCCGCCTTAATGCCAACAAGGACGCATTGGTTAATGCAGAGGATTTCGACCAAGCACGCCCCTCGTAAGAGACGTGTGAAGGAGAAAAGGTCGAAACATGTGGCATTCCAAAGAGGGCATGCCATATACCCCAAAAGGGTATGGTGGTAGACTCATGTTCGGAAACGCGTGTCTCCAAACTATTCCCTGCTGCCACATAAGGACTAGAAGGAAGTCCTATACTTTGTGGCAAGGACATGACGGTGTCGAACCAACATTGGTCATTGACATCGTGGGAACGGTTATTATTGATGTCACTCGGGCCATAGTCCCCGTAACATTTCCAACACCGACATTGGCGTAATCTACCGCTGTTCCTTGCACTTGTGATATCATAGGGCTGGAACTAGAGGCGTTGTTAGAATTGGTTCGTACCATCCTACCACTCCTCAAGTGCATACAAACACATATACTGATAGAAAAGACACAAAATTAATGGCAAACGTCCCACCGGGCGTGCCAATTTGTTTGCTGGTGTTTTTAGCAAACAATCACTAGTTTTCAATATCGAGACTGTGAGATCAAACTAGAAAATCTCTTTGACAATTGCCATTGAGTTTGTGTTTTTTGAAGTACGTAAGAACAGAGAATGGTAGAAAGAGATAACTTGAGAGCGAAGTAAAAGCAATAAATGCAACAAACGTAAAAAGAAAGTAAAAATTGCATTAAGATGAGAGAAAGAAAAGTGGTTCACCAACACGTACAAATGATCTGTTTCACTCGTGTTTCGCTTTGACTTGGAAGTTGAGTTTCTCAGAGTTTTTTGTAGAATGTGGTGACCCTGATTTCCTATTACAAAGGGGTATTTATACTCCTAGGAACGATCGTGGGGAAAAAGGGAACTGCCTCCTAAAACTACGGGAGAGTAACCGCCCACTACTTGCTGCTCTGCACTTTCGACTAACCCGTTGTCAACTGCTTGACGAAATGTTGAGCCCAGCTCCGTCGAAGTGTTTTGTCCTCTCTTGTCGAAGGCTTCTTGTATTACTTGCTTCATAGCTTTGAAAGTCAAGCTTGTCGAAGCTCACTTGTACTCCTTGCATCTTGTCTGCCTTTCCTGTCGAAATCATGGTCTACTGACCTGAATATTGACCCATGGCCCACAGAACAATATTAAATGTGAAGTCCACCCCATTTAAAGCTTCATTTAATGTACTGTCGAAATTTTGAGGTAACACCGTGTCACCTAAGACATAGTGGACGCCCTCTATTGGTCAACATATCGATTCCGGATCTGATCTTGACCATCGGCGCTCGAATATAAAGGCCCTCGCATCGCTTTTACTAGTACCGTAGCTAGTAGCGCTCCTTCGCACCACGATGGTCCTCTATTAAGGCCTAGGCGGACTTCCGGACTCGAGTGGTCCTTCGAGCCTTAGTGATCCTTTAAGGCCCCGAGTGGCCCTTCGTGAGCCCTTAGTGCTCCTTCCGGATCCCGAGCGACTTCATTTCGCTCGTGGTTAATGCGCGCCAAGTGTTAATCGCTCCTCCTCCATTCTCAAGCCCTTCGCTTCCTCTTAAACAGACAAAATTGACGTCTATTCTATCTTTATTTCTATTTTCACTACAAAAATTTGAATGCACTTCACCTTTTTCTAGTAAAATATAAATAAAGAGGGGCAGCTGTTATACCCCAATTTTGTCCGTCTTCTTTTTCTTGTTTTAGTGGTTTATTTTATTTCGAGTAACATATGTAGTCCAAAAATGTCAAAAAAAATCTATTTAATTTTATTTACAATTTAGGAGAGTCCAAGTGTCCAAAATATCCAAAAAATACAAAAAAAATTACATCAAATAGGGTCCAAATGGCCAGATCCGAAAATAGGCATGCAAGGAGCAAACTAGGGTTTTCGGGCAGCATTCCAAGCTGCTGCAGCTGCTGTTGGGGCTTGGATCAAGACCTGAAAAATTATTCAAAGCCCAGTCAAAACTTAATTAATGTCTTAACCTAGTTTTGTACTATAAATAAACAGTCTAACTCAGTCAAAACACAGAATCAGAGGCAGGAGACTACTCCGAAAATCACCCAAAAAAGGATTAGAGTTTCACATCGAAACCCTAATCCACTAAACACTGCTTCGAGTTTTTGAGCGTCAAAAAAAGGAGAAGCAGTAGCAGCCAGGAACCAGATCAACAATCACAGAAGAGTCACTGAAGCGGAAATAGTAGCAGTTAAAACAGCAAGCAGTCAGGAGACTTATCAGAAGATGGAGATCAGGTCAGTTTTTAATCTTATTAAATTTGAATGATGAAGATGTGTGCTTGCTGTTCATACACATAGGCTTTGATTATTTTAGGAATAAATAATAACACGAAATGGATATTATAGGTTCTGTTGATGGAGCACGTATGAAACCCCATACTAATAATTGACCATGACTTTAAAACAAGCTTTTGTTTTACTCAAATCATTGCAAAGTAAAAATCACGATCTGCAGAGAATTGTTTCTTAATAATAATAAGCTTTAAGTTCACAAGTACCAACACCAAAGAGCCAGGGAAGAGAAAGAAAGCGGATCTGAAAGAAAAATAGGAAAAATAGAAAAGAAATAGAGAATCCCAATAGAAGAAACAGAAGTGGAGAAGATGGAAAATAAGATCAGAACCAAAAAACAAACAAAAACTAACCTTTGTGGGGTCACTGAACTCCGGGCTGCCTCTTCTCCGAGAGCACTCGGTGAACCACCAACAGACACCCAAAACCGATGCCAGTACACGCCATCCCCAAAGAAAACGAGCCTAGCACCATAAACTAGCTTCGTCGACGTCGAGCTTTCTGGCGACGTCCCTTCATTTTCCTTTTCCTCTCACTTTCGCTGTACTCTCCCTCTCTCTCATTGAGTCTAAAGATTCTTTCTCTCTATGAGAGGATTGCGGCAGAAATAGTGGGATGGGGTAAATGAGTACACCCAAACCCTAAAAAACCTATTTATATTCCCCAATTCAGATTATTATATGTCTTTTTTATTTTTATTTATTTTACCTATTCTGTTCTTTTTTAAAAAATTACAAACTACACTCCCCCTAATTCATGTGCACACCCTCTCTCACTTAAGCCCAGTTTCGCATACTGGGCTCTCCTATGCGAACTGGGCTTCCCTTTTTTTTACACCACTGTTTTAATTATACCACCTCCTGCAACTAACAACACCCCCCTTTTTGCAAAAACAATAATTAAATATTTTTCTACCCAAAAATCAAATAAAATGCTAAGTCGGTTGTACAACCGGGTTAGTCATCATTTTAGGACCAATGAGCTGTACAGTTCAGTAATCCTAAAAAACTTATAAAAATGTAAATAAATTATTTTTCCTAAAAATAGGGGACTAAGTCGGTTGTACAACTGGGTTAGTCAGCGTTCTAGGACGAGTGAGTTGTACAATTCAAGGGTCCTAGAATACCTATTCTAAAACCAACCCACCTCACATCAAACCAATTTCTCTCAAAACACTCAAAAATTATTTTCAAAAAGTAGGGGACTAAATCGGTTGTACAATCGGGTTAGTCAGCGTCATAGGAATCAGTGAGCTGTACAGTTTAAGGAATCCTAGGACCCCTACACTAAAACACCAACCAACAAACCTTTTTCAGGAAGAACTACGTAGCTTTGATTCCTCCATTGCATCCGGAGGTACGTAGGAGCAAGAGTCCACTCTTGTCAAGCACTAAAAAATAAAAAAAATTAATTAAGTCTTTTCTCCATAAATAAAAGGGTAAATATTAATAAACCATGATTAATTAGACAAAGGATGTCGCGGGGTGCTAATACATTCCCCGCACATAGCGACTCCCGAACCCCAAACTCAGCCTTATCTCAGACCTAAAAGGGATTTTCCGAATTTTCCCTTAAACTAAAATTTGGTGGCGGCTTCCTTTCAAACCTTTGAAGAATCCTTTCCTCTGATTATTCGGTCGCTACAGCTGGCGGCTCCACTGGGGACTTAATTCTTTAGAGAGTTAAAACCTAGTCTAATTAGTTAGGATTAACTTAATTTTTACCCTTCTCTTATTTATTTGTTTTTTGCATATTATATTTTTATGTGATATATAAACCCTAGGGTAGAAGACGATATTTGTATGAATGTTTGTTTTGTTTGCAGCTTTGGGTTATTTTAAACTGCTCCTACACACACTTCACTTTTACACATCACACACATGTGAGAAAAGTCCTCTACCCGGACTTGAGTGCAAACCTAAGTTAGAACGACATTGTGTAGTGATTTCCTGCGGGACGTACGTCTCGTTGGGTGGTCATGTAAATCTCACCTAGAGTTTGATTCCTTTTAAGGACGCTATCCCTTCTAATAGCTTGCCTATTGTCGGGGTCAGTGTTCTTGACTGGGGTCGTTGGCTCTAGGAACCATGTGTAGGGTTCTTTAGAACTATCCTTGTGAAGTTCACTATAAAAGAAACCTTAGATCCACTCCATAGGGTACCCTTCTAGGGTCACGAAGGAGCTTTATACCATTGCATTCAAACGAACATTAATGCATACCGTCTTTTGTCCAAAAAAAATCAAAAATTGTTATTTCCGCAAAGTTTTAAAGTATATTACATGCATTTTTCTTTTGCAAATAATGAAATAAACATTTTGTACTACATGCATTTTTATGGCCATCAGGGAGTTAAAAGCTTTATTTTGGAGAGAAGCCATGCATGCTAAAGTCAAAATCAAATTTTGTTCTTTACTCTCCAAATAAAAGTTTATAACTCCCCAACATGATAAAATAAGATCATATGCACATACATCTCATGCACATACATTACCATTTCATTTACATTTCATACACATATTAACATCATGCATTGAAAAAAAAACAGAAAAAAGGCAAGCTGGTTCGTCAACATCGTTATTGGACTCGCTCTCAAGCAAGGAACATGGCCGAAAACCAAGACAATCAGGTGTTGAAGGATGAGATTGAAAAGCTGAAGGAACAAATGAAGGACATGTTGGGTTTGAAGGATCAGATGGCCGAGGTTTTGAAGCTTCTCACCGAGAAGAATTCGGGCAGAAACATCTCAGTTGGGTGCACCAATAATCAGGCTACGAATGTACCTCGTCCTCACAACTCTCAAGACACAAAATGGCCTCATTGGGTCTATCATCGGGTTACACACCTCCAACCGAGGGTGCTATTTTTGAAGAAGATACTTCGAGGTTGTTGCTTGAGAATCAATGTGGAACAAGAGGGAAACAATGTTGGTGACGAGACGAACAAATTCAGCACCAAACTCCCGGCATCACCCAGGGCTTTCCTGTGTTCTCGAACCTCGCTTCAAAATCATACTCACCCTATTGTGATCCCAATACCTCGTCTGTACCACAATATGAATAGGCTTCCTCATGGTTACCAAGTCAAGATCCTCAGCTGAAAATAAGCTGCAAATGCTAGAGGAGCGCCTAAGAGTTGTGGAAGGATCCAATGTAGGAGTGAAGGACGCGTATGACCTATGCCTCGTCCCCAACGTGTTCATCCCTCATAAATTCAAAGTGCAAGATTTTGACAAGTATCATGGCATGGATACATCAAGTCATAAGAGGTTGTTAAACGCCCACCGGTGTAACAAGATCTTTGATTGCTAAAGTTCATAAAAATTTAGTCATTCGTTACGGTCTTCCAAAAAAGATCGTCACAGACAATAGTGGCAGAGTTGTTTTGAGACCTCAGGTCGTGCTCATAGCCCCTCCCCATACCACCCAAAGGTGAATGGGGCAATTGCAGCAACAAACAAAGAATATCAAAGAGATCCCGCAGAATGCGATGACGACCCACAAACACTCCCTTTGACCTCACAGGGAGGTCAGGCCTCATTTCACACTTCAATAGGGGCATTTGTAATGTTGGATCGATCTATTTTTGTCTAATAGTCTAAAAAACTTGGTTAATTAGTTAATAGTCTCACACTTCCACGAGTTGTAATGAACAAATGGATCTATTTTTGTCTAATAGTCTAAAAAACTTGGTTAATTGGTTAATAGTCTCACACTTCCACAGGTTGGCTAATAGTCTAAAAAACTTGGTTAATTGGTGTTGTAAGTTGATTTTTGTCTATTTTTGTCTAATTTTTTTTGTCCAAATAACACTTTTGTTATAATCCATTAATACAACTGCATTACGCGTCTTGACTAATGCGTAATGTAAATTTTACCCGGTCACTTTCCTTCCCAACCTCTCGTTCTTAATTATATCTTGGAGAATATTTCGAGTCCTCTAGGTCGTCGCCAACAAACAACAAATTAAGGGGAAATGATACTCTCATGTGACATGAGAGTCCAATGAAATCCTAGTCATTCATTAAAGAGAGAGAAGATGTGGGTATAGTATAATAAATAAGAGAGATGAGAGCTTTATAGGTGTGATTGATAACACTTTATTTCCTCAAATTAAGATATTAACTATGCTGAAAAACCAAATTAATTAATAAACAATAGTTAATATTAAGCTTAACTATATTTTTCGTCCTTGCAAAAAGGTTTTTGTTTTTCATTCATGGGAAAATATATTTTTTTCTTCTTTTCATCCCTTTAAAATTATTTTTTGTATTTCATCTCCACTTCTGGAATTAGTCCGCATTTAGTCCACGATTCAGTGATTAAAATCAAAATACTCTCTAATTTCATGAACTAGAACAAACATAGACAACATTATTATAGGGGAATTACTCTATGAAGGTCTTCCTCAACTGCTGACATCAGGTACAAATATGAAATTTGCACATATTAACAAAAGTACATGTCATCAAAGTCCCACTACAACAGAATTAGTATATAGGTAGCGCTTTTTTTCATCAATGGGCGCGCTTTTGCGCTATGAACGTGGCGCTGGGTATTCCACTCCAACAATGGGCGCGCTTCCTAAAAGCGCCACCCATTTCCCAAACACGTCCTCGATAGGCGCTTCCTAAAAAGCGCGCCCATTGCCCAAACACGTCCTCAAATAGGCGAGCTTCCTAAAAGCGCCACCCATTTCCCAAACACGTCCTCGGATAGGCGCGCTTCCTAAAAGCGCGCCCCATTGCCCAAACACGTCCTCAAATAGGCGCGCTTCCTAAAAAGCGCTACCCATTGCCCAAACACGCCTCGATAGGCAAAGCTTCCTAAAAAGCGCTGCCCATTGCCCAAACTTGTCCTTCTATAGGCAAAGACTTCCTTAAAAGCGCTGCCCATTGTTTAATTTTTTTTTAATTTTTTCGTGGATCGCATTAATTTTGCTTAATTTGGTTTTAGGGATCGCATTTGCAATTTAGGGTTCATCGGTTAGAAATTGGGATTTGCGATCAATTCAACAATCCGTGTTGAATTGATTCTTAATTCTTTGCGCGTTTCACTCCTTGAGTGTTATAGAATCGATCTTGATCAAAATTTATAATCAGAATTTGAATTTCACGTATTTGTACATAAACTTTGCATAACATGTGCATACTTTTATCTAAAAATTGACTAATTAGTAAAACTTGTTTCTTAAATGTGAAAAACAAACACCTTGTCATCTTACACATCTCAATCCATTAGCTAAAGCATAGTGCAAAATTGATCACTTGGTAGTTTTGTTTCAACTCATTCACAACTTCAATTTTTGTTTCGCAAGTTCCTTATTATTTAGGAGGCAAACCCGCATATATGAAAAGAATACAACATCAATCCAAAGCAAGTAATAACAAAAATGAAAAAGTAAAGCACTTCCATCGAGATATGTTAGGCAACAAGACCATAGGAAAGCTATTCTATCCTCTCTGCTTAAATCATAACAGAAATTTTCTATTCTACTATCTCTACTTAAATAATATTATTAGAATAGCTGTTTCCTCTGCATAGCAGTTTCGGTTGAGAATTTGAGCAAAGCAGTGAAGACCAAACACAACAATGTAATGTGGGATCGTTTATACCAATGAAACCGTAAATGTTCCAAGATTGTGAAATTCATGTATCTTAGTAATGTATACATTTCTCCTATTGACAAACTTCTATTAGCATGGAAACTAAGAAATTGAGAAAATATTTCTAAGTTTGTAGTATTAGTATATAAATTATTCTGAAAAGGCTAAATACTATTAAACTAATAGAGAGAGTTGTAGGTGCAGCAAGTGGCAACAATGGATGAGATGCAGATGAGAAGTGCGAGGAGTAAAGTGGTATTCAGGAGTTTACTTTCACTCAAATACCCGGATATTGTTATTGTACCATCCGCTACTACTCGAGCTAGAGTTCCGGCTCACGATCGACGGTAATCCTCCATTAAACGTTCCACGAGAAAGCCTTGATGACATCATTTTCGATAGAAGCGAAAGGTTCACTCTGGATTGATCAAGGAAACAAAAATATCCGCTTGGATAGACTATTCGAATAGCCAAGGAAAAATTTATCAAGTACTTTTTTTTAAGCAAGGAAAATGGATACGAGTGTCATTAAAACCTTCCGATGCGAAGCTATCATCATTCCTTCTATCTATCTATGCCTGCTTTATTTATTACAATATGAATTTAGTGCATTATGAGAATGAATTACCTTCTAGAACTTCAAAGAGACACAAATGTGATAAGTAATTGATCCAACATATTGAGTTACTTGAAATAAGGGATCCATACATGAAAGCTTAGAAGTATTCCAATACAAACCATGATTTCGATGTCGAGAACTTGCCTCGCAAATACATACCAACCAAAGAAGAAAAGATCTAACATGTGAGAAAATAAAACTAAAACAATGAATATTACAAATGAAATTTAATTTTTAGGAGAATACTTAAAGGTCTACCTTTCTTCAAAGATGTCACCGATGTAACTTCCAACAACAATATTTACAGAAGCACAGTAAGACCAAGGCATGCTAGGAAAATGGCTACTTTGTTTGGTTGACCAAATAAAATAGTATTCTCGTGATTTGAGGCTCGATTCAAAGAAGAACGATCTCCATTGCATACTTGAGCATAAAATACACAAATAATTGAACCTAACAAAATTATTCATATATAGTTAGTGCAAAATATTGAATCGTAAATCATACTATTCGTAGTTGATTACCACCCAAAATGGGTTTCTTACCTTAACTGATGGAGTAAGCAACTTATATGCCAAAGACAATAGAAGTAATGTGTTTTGAGTTTCTTCGAACCTTCTTCAAATCATCATTTTCTTCTTCTCCATCTTCATCAAGATCCTTTGCTTCAATTCATTAGTAATGGTTGTGTATGCCCATTCCCTCTACCGCAATATGTACTTCTGCTGATCCTATGCATTTAGACAAAATGCAAAGTAAATATATAAAGTCATTGAAAACCTCTGTAGCAATCGACACTAATGGTTGAACACGTGTTTAGTGTCCGACGACGATATCGTGTTTTACAATCGACACCAACACTTCAATTATTTGTATTTTTCAAATTAAAATCGGTGTGTGTGTGTGTGTGTGTGTTGTATCCGTGTCCGTGTCGGTGCTTTATAACTTAAAATGTTAGAGAATTAGCAAAAGGAATACATATAATCTTGCTATAACATACTAGTTTCTCGCTTGATAAGGCACAAGATTTCCTTCAGCTTTGAAAATTGGTTCCTTAAAACAAATCCACAACCAAAGTAGATAGAAAATCCATGCAAAAGCCATTAACTATCGGTAGAGTGTCTTGGTTCATAGTTAAGTTGTTAACCTTATTATACTCAAAAACTAGAAGAACAAGATTATTAAACAAAACAAAGAGTTATCATGTGAAGCACAAAATATGTTGCTTTTAAAACATGGATTGAAAATGAAATATTCCAAAGCTTGACTTAGTCTATAACTAACTTTCTTTCTTTTTTCCCTTTTTGGTTATCTTTTACATGTTCTGCTTTGTCCTTTTTCTAACCATTGTACTCGATTTTCGTAATGAAAAAGGTTAAAAGATCAAGATAGAAGTATTCAAAATGAGAGGTTTCAGATAGATAACGCATTGACATTAACATCATTGATCCATAACCATAAATAAGAAACAAAACAAAAATAAATAAAATAAAGAACATTTGTGTATCTGTTTAGAACCCTAGAAAACAAACCAAGCATACAACTAATTCAAGAAAAGTGATTATTAACCAAACAAGGAAAATTTCAGTGACAAGATCAAAACCCTAGAGAGAGAGAGAGAGAGAGGACGCCTTTGTCTTTGTTTGTCGTTAGAGAGAGACTGAGGAAAGAACCGAGCGCAGAGAAGAAGATGAAAGAAGCGAGATGACTGAGTCGTGGGAGCGAGAGAACTGTGAGAGAGCGAGAGAACTGTGAGAGAGCAGAGAGCGAGAGAACTGAGGATTTTGGTTAATTTTTTTTGACAAAAATGTTAGGGTTACCTTCACCGAAGAAGATGAAACGCGATCGAGATGTAACGCGCGAAAATCGTAGAGAAGATGAGAGCGAACAGAGAGAAGACGGCGCGAATCGAGAACTAGCGCTCGGGAAGACGACGGCGAATCGAGAAGACGCACGGTGCTCACGATGAAGGTTCACATTGTTGACGGCGCTTTGGAAAGACGGCGGCGTGTAAGAGATTTTGAGAGAGAACGAGGATTTGTTCTTTGAGAGAGAACGACGGCACTCGAGAGAAGGTTCTCTGCTTCGATCTTTGCGCTTTTGAGAAAGAATGAGGATTGCGTTTTTGAGAAAGAACTCGCTTTCCAATACGCAGGCGTTTGCTAAAAACGCTGGTATGTGCCTATTTCGCTTTCAAATACGCAAATGCTTACTAAAAAAAGCGCTGAATATTAAGCTATTTCGTTTTCAAATATGCGTAGCTTGCTAAAAAGCCGGGTATGTGGCTATCTCGTGTTCAAAATACGCAGCGTTTGATAAAAAACGCTGAATATTAAGTTATTTCGTTTTCAAATATGCAGCGTTTGTTAAAAAACACTGGGTATGGGGTTAGCGTGTTTGGGTATAGGTGGCGTTTTAAGGCAAAACGCTGCTCATGGTGGCGCTCTTTTTTAGCCATTCTGGCGTAGTGTCCCCTAGATAGTGATGTGCTTGTGGTGTGTGGAAATGCCACATACACTTAAGTGCAAGTATACACTGTCCAAAAACAAGTAGTAAAAAGATCGAACCCACAGAGATTGAAAAACTCACTTTTAAAACAAATAGAAAGTAATAAAGTGTAAAGTCACAAAGTAATAAAATAATTTTGGATTTTGGTTGATGATCACAACTAAGTTAGAAAACTAAGAAAGAATGTTGATAGTGTAAAAGAGAAAAGCTAGTTGGAATGTCTTCATCAAGTAATTTACTTAAAAGTGTATGATGCAGTATGTGATGCAGCTGCACTGAATGCTGTTGCATTAGCTATGTGCCTTTCGGTCACTTTCTTCAGAGTATCATTACCAGCTCTTATGATCCATGTTCTATGCAGTAAAGAAAGGGGTGTTAGTGCCAATCTTGCCTCCTAACAAGTATCACTTTGCTTAAGTGAATTCACTCTTGTATTTTAAGTACCCACAATTATCCTATGGACTATACTATCCTATGTCTAGGACTTAGCATGGTTTTCACAAAGTTTTCTTTATGTAAAACACTCACCCATATTAGTTCTTGAGTTCTTAATTGTAAGCCATGTCCGGTCATTTACAAATCTACTTATTCTAAGTGATCAAGTTCAAAATAAGTTTTGAAAAGATTATCAAGCAAGAACTAAAGTACAAACATACATACATGCAACATACTTACTTAAAAGCTCATTAAATGATTAGAACATTCCAACTAAGAAAGGTTTAGCTAACAAGAGACATTGCAAGATATATATAAACTGAATAGACCATGTTTATATATATAGAAATCACAAAAGAGAAACAACAAGAGTAAAATTACAAATGTTGAAAACCTTTGTATGAAGTCTTCTAGCAATGCACTAGCATTACTCCTTAGCACTATACAAACACTATGAAAATGAGTTAAGGAGGAATTATGAATTCCTTCCTCTTCCTCTAAAAATATAAAAACTAACTATGTATATTGAAATTTTGATCTAACTTATGGATTGTGATATATTTCCAAATGAAGATGTGAGGTCCTTTTATAGCCTTCAAGTGAGGTGCTTCCTTTCTTCATGTTGAAGTTATCTTGAGTGGATCATAGCTGTAGTTGCTTTCCAGAGGTTTATCCATGTTGCAATCTTTGACTTAATCATATAGGGTGGTTCCATGGTGTTAGAACAAGTGTCCCTATGTTGATGACTCTTCAAAGCTAAGCCTATAGCTATGTGTGAATGGTAGGCGCCTACTATACAAGTTTGGATGGCATCAGGCAAGCAGGTAGGAGGTCATCACATTGCATGTGGATGCATATGAAACAGGCTGCTTATTCACCAAGTAGCGCGAGAGACTGATGCGAGGATCGGTCACGGGGAGCATTGATGCAGATAAAGACGTGAGACCGACCGAACAAAACATCAAACATACCACAATATATCCAAAATGGCCTATAACTAACTATATCCATTCAAATCACTCAAGATATCATATATCACACTAAATACTATATAAACTCTTTATTATTACTTAAAAGAGAGCAAATACTAAGTTTAAACATATGAAATACTCTATATAAAATAGAGTTATCACACCCCCAAACTTAAACCATTGCTTGTCCGCAAGTAATGACAAAGACAAACTATAAAAACTAAATTTCTAGAAGATAGATCAGCTTGATTTTTGGATTTTTATGAGGAGTTCCCTATGAACTTCATTTTTCAACAATCTTTCTTGTGCCTTTATTTCTTCAAAACTACCAAAGCTATTCAAACTCTTTTGTGTGTGTGTGAACCCACTGAGTTGAGATTGGTTCCAAGACTAAGTGAAAAATTTCCTCCTAGCCTTTGAAAGGATTGGTTCATCTTTGGTCACACCAAAATATTTTTCAAAAGAGAGTTTAGACTCACAAAATTTTCTCAAGTGTTGGGGAGTTTTTAAAATCAAAGGGCTTGATTGAATCTTTCAAAGCTTTTGAGCCAATGTATTTTTCTATTTTTTTGTGTGGATCTTTTGAGCAGATGCAAATACTTCTTTGAAGTGTTTTTGTGCATTGATTTTTTCTCAGATTTTGCTTTTTCTTGATCAAGCTTTACATTGATGCAAACAGCACCGATAATGCTTTTCTTTTTCTAGCTCATATTACCTTCCTCACTGACCTCCAGATGCAAATGCACTTTGGCACAGGTCTTTGACCTCCAGATGCATATATTTTTTCTTTGCACTTTGGCACAGGTTCAGTTTATTGAACTATCCTCCAGATACATTTATTCCTGCATGGCACATGTCTTTGACCTCCGGATGCATTCATGTACTAGGCACAGGTATAGTTTCAAAAGATTCGAGATATGGCTTGTCCACTTTTTGTATTCTTTTTCTACATTGTTTACTCTTATACTTTTGAAATTCAGCCTTTGTTTTCATAAAACACCCCCAAACTTAATTCTTTAAGCTCTTCTTTCTTTTTAGTAAAGCTTTGTTTTGACCTAAGCTTACCAAAAATTCCCTTGCATCGATTGATCTTTTAAATAGCAAGGTTCTTTTCACAAACTCGCTTTTGAAGTGTTGAAGTAAAAATAATTTTGGTTTTTCTGAGAAATAAGGATTCTTTTTCTCTTTTTCATCATAAAAATTCCATCCATAGGGCTTTCACCATATTTTTGAAAAACTGATCTTTTCTACTAAAATATTTAGATACTACTTTGTTAAGTACATCTAATATTTAAACAAACTAAAAACTACTTAAAACATATATATTTACTATCTAAAACATATTAATTAAACACACAACATATTAGATAGAAACAAACATATTTAAACATAACATGCAAATCCCCCCCCCCCCCCAAACTTAAGGGGTTGCAGTGTCCTCACTGCAAATTTGTTCAGAAAAAACAAATCATTTGTTCAAAAATAGGGGAGAGGGATTAGTACAACCAGGGAAATAGTTCAAAACAGAATTAACACAAGTTATAGCAGTAGTAGGTGAAAACATGTAAAGTGATACTTATTTCTTTGCTCCACTCCTAATTCTGGTGCTTTGCCTGGATGGAGGAGTGTGTTTCACCTTCTCTTCTTCTCCTTGGGCTTGCTAGGTGTTGCTTCAGAGGTGCGCATGCACCTCCTACTTCGGTGTAGTTGCAGAACTTGTTCTCAGAATCGATGCAGTGCATCGATCTTGACCGCATCACTTTTCTTCTTCCTTTTGGTGTTAATTTTGCCGCCTTCTGCGCAGTTGCTTGAAGAACTTTTGAGTATTGTGTAGAGCATCCCTCTTCTGTTTAGCCATTTCTTCCAGAACCATTTTAATTGTTGCCTCGTCATGCATTGATTGTTGCTCACAGATGCAACAACAAGTGATCTTGAGAGCATCACTCGCATCTCAACAGCTTTGAGCAATGCTCTTTTGCGAGATGATTCTTCTTGTTTGTCTTCTTTGTTGAGTCCTTCTTCTTCTCTTTCCTGCAAAATCTCTTTCTCAAGAGCAGAAATAACATTAGAAGTAATGTTGCTTGGGTCAGAAGGTACTGCTTGGTCTGTTGGCATAACAGGGGTTGGTTGTTCTGTGTGAGTTGTTTCTTGTGGTTCTTTTCTTGGAGAGGGTGGTGGAGGGGTTGTTTGTGGTGGTGATTGTGATAGGACTGGTGGATCATTGAGGGAGGGTAATGGTGATTTTGGAATGGAGGAGGATTCTTGGTTTGGTGAGATGATGGGTGTTTTGGTAACTGGTGAAGTGATAGGGGTTTCTGGTTGTTGGGTTGATCTTTGAGGGGTTTGGCATATTTCTGCCTAGTAATTTCCTCTAGGATCACACCTCTAGCTTGTTCCTCTTCTTCTTCATCAATTTCCTCATCACTTTCTTCCTCCTCTTCTTCTTCTAACTCCTTATCCATTTCTTTCAATTCCTCATCCTCAGCTTCAGATTCAGAATCATACAATTCTTCAACTACAGGTTCTACCACAACCTTCTTCTGCACTTTGTATTGTTTCCTAGTCACTTTCTTCTTAGTGCTAGGTTCCTCTACCTTCTCCTTACCTTTTCCTCCTTCTTCAGTCTCCTTCTCCTCTTCTTCTTCTCCTTCACTTCTCAATACCCAAGTAGGAAATTCAAGGGCATTCACTTGGCCCACAAGATCAAAGATCCTGTCAAAGACCAATTGAAGCCAGTCATGTTGGTCATTTTGAAATTTCCAAACTGCCCTCTGCTTCTGCATGTAATGCTCTTGCATTGCAGGTGCAGGGCCTCTTACATTCCTCAATTTTTCCTTTACTTCAGCACTCAAATTACCAGGGGGAAATTTCCTTTGTTCACTAGCAGCTATAGGGACTCCTTCTTTCATGCATAGCTCAGTAATAAGACAAGGGAAAAACAGAAATCCCTTTGACTTATTTGAACATGCAAGAATTTCCCTAGCAATCAATCTACCTATGTCTACATGTCCTTCAGAGAGAATTGTATCTAGCAAGATCAATCTCTCTTTGGTCATAGCATATGTATGTGATGTAGGCAGAATTGAATTAGCTATGAACAAATGCCAATTACCTAATGCATTTATCAAATAATTACTTCTAAGCTTAATCTCATTAGGTGTAAATTTCTCCCAAACAGCCCCTGGTATGGCAATCCTATTCCTTATTTCTTCCATTTCTTTCTTAAAAGCATTTGCCACTCTATTCTCAAAATCATTCCCATTATATTTCAGCATATAATGTTCATTTAATTTCTTGGCATGAAAGTGCACAATTTTATCTCTCACCATGGAAGTGTAGGAATGTTCTGCTCCTTCTTGTGGTGTGATTCCAGCATAGAACTCTCTCACTATGTCTTCAATGTAGCCTCCTCTTGGTAGCACGAAGTGATCCCAATTGAGATTGGCCACTGTTGACATGAATGATGGGCTTGCCTTCTTCAAATCATACCCTCTCTCGGGTAGTAGATGCATGTTCCACAAATGAACATTGTCATCAGTTCTGATTGATGATTCCTTGGCTTTGCCTTTTCTTGATGATGATGATCCTGCATGCATGGCTTTCTTCTCCTTCTGAGGAGTTCTGGCCTGCTTGCCTGATGATTTCTGTGCTGATTGTTTCTTCACCATTGTGATTGCTTTGAAAGTCTAGGTTTTTGATTGCTTTGTGATTGAGAAAAAATTGGATTGAGAATGGGAAGGGTGGTTTGTGTTTCAGATGAGAGAATTTGTGAGAGTTTGCGAATGAAGGGGTAACGGTAACAATCCAAGGCTTTATGTTTCAGGAAGAGGGAAGTTAGTGGATTTATTAGGTAGCCGTTAGCATTGCGTGCTACGCATGCATCTTGCCAAGTGTCTTGCTTGGGCTACCAATGTGTCATTAATCTTACTTAACCTTCCTTTAACCTTTCAGAAGCCTTTTGATTCACACTTAACCAATTTTCTTCAAGTTTATAATTTTCTGATGCAGGGCACGTTTTTCCTCAATACAGGTGCATTTGATGCAGCTGCATTAGTTTCCTGCATTTCTGCAAAACAACTAAAAACATAAAATTGCACAAAAATAATTAAAAACAATGGGTTGCCTCCCATCAAGCGCTTGTTTTAAGAGTCTTGTCAGCCTGACTACCTCTTTTTGTTTAGAGATTTTGCAAATGGGTGGTGATTTTGTCTCTCACCACATGTTCACCATAGTACATTTTAACTCTCTGACCATTCACCTTGAAGACAGTATTTGAGGTTTTATCAAATAAGTCTACTGCTCCATGTGGATAAACCTTTATCAACTTAAATGGTCCTGACCACCTTGACCTTAGTTTCCCAGGAAATAGCTTCAACCTAGAGTTGTATAGCAGAACTAGTCCTCCTTCTTTCAATTCTCTTCTGTGAATTTTCTTGTCATGCCATTTCTTAGTCTTAGCTTTGTAGATTTCAGCATTCTCATAAGAGGTTTGCCTAATTTCTTCTAACTCATCAAGCTCTATCATTCTCTTTTTACCTGCCTTGTTCAAATTGAAATTGAGCTTCTTGATAGCCCAATAAGATTTGTTTTCCAATTCTACAGTAAATGGCATGCTTTTCCATAGACTAATTTGTAAGGGGACATTCCTAAGGGTGTTTTGAATGCTGTTCTCTATATGCCCATAAAGCATCATCCAAATGTAAAGACCAATCTTTCCTATTTGGACTAACCATTTTTTCTAGCATTCTCTTAATTTCCTATTGGATAATTCTCGCTTGTCCACTAGTTTGAGGATGGTATCTCAGTAGCTATCTTATGCTTAACTCCATACTTAGCTAGAAGGTTTTCTATAATTATTGCAAAAGTGTGAACCTTCATCATTAATGATAGCTCTAGGAGTTCCAAATCTAGTGAATATATTTCTTTGCGTAAACTTACTCACCGATTTAGCATCATTATTAGGTAATGCTACTGCTTCTACCCATTTGGACACATAATCAACACTACTAAGATATATAAATTGCCAAAAGAGGGTGGAAAAGGTCCCATGAAATCCATGCCCCAAACATCAAATAATTCTATTTCTAAAATATTTGTTCTAGGCATTTCATGCTTATCGTAAATATTTCTGCTCTTTGACATTTATCACAATGATTTGACCATAAAATAAGAATCTTTAAATAAAGTAGGCCAAAAATAACTGTGATCAGTAATACCTTAGCTCTGTTTCTAGTGCTTCCAAAGTGTCCTCCATAAGGTGCGTAATGGCAATGCGTAAGCATCGCTTGTTGCTCCTCTTCGTATGCATTTCCTCATTAATTGATCGGGGCACATCTTGTAAAGGAATGGATCATCCCAATAGTATTGTTTAACCATGTGGAAGAATTTTTCCTTTGTTGATATGTCATACTCACTCGGTACCACTTTGCTTGCAAGGAAATTTACAATATCGAGAAACCATGGTGCGGATGCATTGTGCAGATGCATTTGATGCTCCCCGCATTGCTTATAGCAAATGCAGCTTTCATGTTTTGCATTGACCGTGATTGCCAATAGCTTCTCATCCGAAAACTTTCCTTGATTTCTTCTCCAAGTGTACCAAGTGATTCTCCTTCAATCCTTGATAAATGGTCTGCTACTTGATTTTCTACTCCTTTCTTGTCTCTAATTTCTAAATCAAATTCTTGTAGGAGTAAAATCCACCTTATCACCTTGGTTTTGCATCCTTCTTTGAAATTAGATACTTAATGGCGAGTGATCGGTATAGACAATAATTTTAGTGCCAACTAAGTATGATCTAAATTTTTCAAATGCAAAGACCACACGCTAATAATTTTTCTGTGGATCGTAGTTCACTTGAGCTTCAATTAATGTCTTGCTAGCATAATAAATGGAATGAAAGACCTTATCATACCTTTGCCCTAGGATCGCTCCTCTTTGCAAAGTCACTAGCATCACACATTAATTCAAATGGCCTGCTCCAATCTGGAGTTACTATAATTGGTGCTGTCACCAATGCCTTTCTAAGCTTGTCAAAAGCTTCTATACAAGTTTCATCAAAGTTGAATTCTACATCATGTTGCAGAGCATACATAATGGTTTTGAGATTTTGAAAAATCTTTGATAAACCTTCTATAAAAACCAAAGATGGCCTAAGAAGCTCCCGATACCTTTAACTCGTATTTGGTGGTGGTAGATTCTCAATGACATCAACTTTAGCTTTGTCTACCTCTAGACCTTTCTTTGAAATTCTATGTCCTAACACAATGCCCTCTTGTACCATGAAATGGCACTTTTCCCAGTTTAAGACTAAATTTGTTTCCTCACATCTCTTGAGAATTTGTTCCAAATTTGCTAAACAAATTTGAAATGTTTCTCCAAAGATAGAGAAATCATCCATGAATACTTCCATTGATTGCTCAATGAAATCGAGAATATAGACATCATGCATCATTGGAATGTAGCAGTGCATTACATAAGCCAAATGGCATCCTTCTAAAAGCAAAGGTTCCATAAGGGCATGTAAAGGTGGTTTTGTGTTGATCCTTAGGCTCAATGGCTATTTGATTGTAGCTGAATAGCCATCTAGGAAACAATAAAATTCCTTCCCCGCTAATCTATCTAACATTTGGTCTATGAATGGTAAAGGAAAGTGATCCTTTTTGGTAGCTTTGTTGAGTTTTCTCGTAATCCATACGCATTCTCCACCACCGTGATGATTCTAGTTGGTATCAACTCATTCTTTTCATTGGCTATTCTTTGTCACACCCCTTTCTTTGGTACACATTGGGCAGGGGCTTACCCAAGCACCGTCGATATGGGGTATATGATTCCAAATCTAGCCACTTAATAATTTCCTTTTTCACAACCTCTTTCATGATAGGATTTAGTCTTCTTTGACTCTCTATGTTTGTTTTTGGAATTTTCTTCCAAAATGACTCTATGCATGCATATAGAAGGACTAATTCCTTTGATATCTGCCATTTGCCAACCTATAGCTTTGGTATGCTTCTTGAGAGTACTAATGAGATCACTCTCCTGTTTTGATGTTAAATCGAAGCAATGATAACGAGTAAAGTCTCATTTGTTCCTAAGAATGCATACTTAAGGTGTTCAGGCAGTATCTTCAATTCTAACTTAGGAGGTTGTTCTATTGAGGGTAAGTTCTTCTTGAGAATTGGATCCTCAAGGTTGAGTGGTTCATAAGTCCTAGCCCATACTTCCTTACAAGAGTTTTCTATTGGCAGATTTTCCTTTTCTAGTATTTCATCATCTAGAATGCAAATGCATCTAATGCATCCGCATTGGCTAAATGATCATACCGCTTGTAAAATTCTTTTTCTACCAATTGATCTAGAGAGAATAAGGATGAACACTCTTCTGCTTCCTCTGCAGATACTTCATAGCATTCATTACATTGAATTTTATCTCTTGATCATTCACTCTCATGGTGAGTTCACCTTTCGCACATCAATTATGGTTTTACCAATTGCTAGAAATGGTCTACCTAGGATAATAGGCACTTCCTTATCTGCATCAAAGTCAAGGATAACAAAATCTACAGGAAATACAAATTTGTCTACCTTAACTAGGATGTCTTCTATAATACCTTCAGGATAGGCTATTGATCTATCTGCTAATTGAAGTGTCACAGTGGTTGGTTTTGCATTTCCTATTTCTAACTGGTTAAAAATAGATTTAGGCATCAAGTTGATGCTTGCACCTAAATCACATAAAGCTTTACCAGTATATAGATTTTCCTATAGAAAATGGAATTGTAAACTACTACCGATCCTTCAATTTCCTAGGGATCTTATTTTGCATAAGCAAACTACAATCTTCTGTCATAGCAATTGTTTCAAACTCACCTAATCTTCTTCTCTTAGTAAGCACATCCTTCATAAATTTTGCATAATTTGGCATTTGTTGGAGGGCTTCTACTAAGGGAACATTGATGTGTAGTTGTTTTAGTACCTCTAGGAATTTACCAAACCGCTTCTCCTCATGTGCTTTTTTCACTCTTTGAGGGTAAGGAGGAGGAGGGTATTGTGTACTAACTTAGGTAGTGGACTTTGAACTTCTTGTGATGCAGAGCACTAGATGCTTCGCATTGGTTTCTTTTTGATTTTTGGTTTTTCTCCCTTTTCTACACTTTCCTTCTCGCTTAACTCTACAAGATCCTTACCACTTCTCAATGAAATAGCCTTAACCTGCTCCTTTCCTTTGGTTTGGGAAGGAGTAGCTTCAGATTTGAAGGTAAGGCACCTTGTGGCCTTTGATACAGAGTGGCTAATTGACCAACTTGATTCTCTAAGTTCTTAATGGAAGCATCTTGGGTTTGTCTAGCGCTTCTAGATTCACCTATAAATGCTTTGAGCATGGTTTCTAGAGAATTATCGGTGGTAGGTTGAGAGTTTCTTTGGTTATTTTGAGTCAGGGAATCTGGTGGGTTGGTTGGTGTAGTTGGAGCGCTTCTAGGTGCAGTGCACTATTGTTGCTCCATCTAAAATTTGGATGATCTTTCCAACCGTGGATTATAAGTGTTGGAATAAGGGTTGTTATTCTTATTATATCCTACATAATTTACAGAGATAGGGTTGCTAGAACACTCCTCATACAAGTGACCTCCTCCACAAGACACACAACTAGGTGTGCACGAGGTACTTGTTCTCTTCACAATAAAGATCTTTGTCTGGTGATGCAAATGCATTAGATGCGATAGCATTGCCGTATGAAGTTTTTCATCAAATTAGCTAGAGTGGCTACTTGAGCAGATAGGCGCGGATATATCATTGATTTCATGTACCCACGATGGTTTCTTTTGGGCACTTACCCTCTCGAAGAGAGCCAACTAGAGCTATTAGTCGCTATTCTATCAATTAATTCACATGCTTCATTGTATGACAGATTTAATAACACTCCACCGGATGATGCATCAAGCATTATTCTGGTTTGAGGTTCTAAACCATTATAAAATGTTTCCATTTGAATAATAACAGTAAACCATGATGAGGACATTTTCTCAAAAGTTCCTTCCATCTTTCCCATGCTTCAAATAAAGACTCAAACTCTTTTTGTCTAAAAGATGTAATATCATTTCTTAACTCGACATTTTTGATAGGTGGGAAATATTTTCCTAAAATTTTTTCACCATTTCATTCCATGAATGAATAGAGTTAGGCTCTAAAGAATTTAGCCAAGCCTTGGCTCTATCTTTCAAAGAATATGGAAATAACCTTAATCTAAATGCATTTTCACTAACACCGTAAAATAAAATTACTACATACTTCTAGAAATTGCCTTAAATGCAAATGAGGATCTTCATGAGGAGATCCTCCAAATTGACCAATAGTTTGAAGCATTTGAAACATCATAGGCTTAAATTCAAAATGCATGGCATCAATATGAGGTCTATTTATACTAGTTTGCATATTTTGATGATCAAATGAGCATAATCCTCATAGGTCTATCTCTATCATTAATCATACCTATGTGATCCATGTGGATGAGATTTTCTCTATGAACTTCTTCTTCAATGAGCATGTCAGTGATCCGGGGCCTCCTCTTCTGAGTGTGGCCTTGAGCTTTGTTCTTCACCGAATGACATGTTGCTAGCTTGTTGATTCTGCTTTCGAGTCTTAGCAATCTCCCCGAATTTTCTTTCTATTTCTAAATCTAAACTATATTCGAGTTCTGCTTTCAGTTCTGTACATATACTAAGTACCATGTAATCGTTGTTGATGTAAACTCTAAAACTGAAATTTATATACAACACTAAATTACTCAATATCGAATTTTAAAAGAATTTACTTCAATCCCTGCAAGAATCGCGCCAAAAACTTGGTGTGTGGAAATGCCACATACACTTAAGTGCAAGTATACACCGTCCAAAAACAAGTAGTAAAAGATCGAACCCACAGAGATTGAAAAACTCACTTTTAAAACAAATAGAAAGTAATAAAGTGTAAAGTCACAAAGTAATAAAATAATTTTGGATTTTGGTTGATGATCACAACTAAGTTAGAAAACTAAGAAAGAATGTTGATAGTGTAAAAGAGAAAAGCTAGTTGGAATGTCTTCATCAAGTAATTTACTTAAAAGTGTATGATGCAAGATGTGATGCACTGCACCGAATCTTTCACAGCATTAGCTATGTGCCTTTCGGTCACTTTCTTGAGTATCATTACCAAATCTTATGATCCTTGTTCTATGCAAGAAAGAAAGGGGTGTGTTAGTGCCAATCTTGCCTCCCTAAACAAGTATCACTTTGCTTAAGTGAATTCACTCTTGTATTTTAAGTACCCACAATTATCCTATGGACTATACTATCCTATGTCTAGGACTTAGCATGGTTTTCACAAAGTTTTCTTTATGTAAAACACTCACCCATATTAGTTCTTGAGTTCTTAATTGTAAGCCATGTCCGGTCATTTACAAATCTACTTATTCTAAGTGATCAAGTTCAAAATAAGTTTTGAAAAGATTATCAAGCAAGAACTAAAGTACAAACATACATACATGCAACATACTTACTTAAAAGCTCATTAAATGATTAGAACATTCCAACTAAGAAAGGTTTAGCTAACAAGAGACATTGCAAGATATATATAAACTGAATAGACCATGTTTATATATATAGAAATCACAAAAGAGAAACAACAAGAGTAAAGTTACAAATGTTGAAAACCTTTGTATGAAGTCTTCTAGCAATGCACTAGCATTACTCCTTAGCACTATACAAACACTATGAAAATGAGTTAAGGAGGAATTATGAATTCCTTCCTCTTCCTCTAAAAATATAAAAACTAACTATGTATATTGAAATTTTGATCTAACTTATGGATTGTGATATATTTCCAAATGAAGATGTGAGGTCCTTTTATAGCCTTCAAGTGAGGTGCTTCCTTTCTTCATGTTGAAGTTATCTTGAGTGGATCATAGTTGTAGTTGCTTTCCAGAGGTTTATCCATGTTGCAATCTTTGACTTAATCATATAGGGTGGTTCCATGGTGTTAGAACAAGTGTCCCTATGTTGATGACTCTTCAAAGCTAAGCCTATAGCTATGTGTGAATGGTAGGCGCCTACTATACAAGTTTGGATGGCATCGGGCAAGCGGTGGGAGGTCATCACATTGCATGTGGATGCATATGAAACGATCGCTTATTCACCAAGTAGCGCAGAATTGATGCGAGATCGGTCACGGGAGCATTGATGCGCATGAAGATTGAGATCGCATCAAACAAAACATCAAACATACCACAATATATCCAAAATGGCCTATAACTAACTATATCCATTCAAATCACTCAAGATATCATATATCACACTAAATACTATATAAACTCTTTATTATTACTTAAAAGAGAGCAAATACTAAGTTTAAACATATGAAATACTCTATATAAAATAGAGTTATCAGCTTGCCACAACAAGCCTCATCGACCATCTTCACCCCAAATTGTAGGTATTTAACACCCTTCTCTATTAAGAACGTAACTGCTCCAGTCACCACATGAGGAGACCGCAAGATGCTCTAGACATAGTCATAAATACATAGAATGTGTAACAGAAGTCGTGAGTGCATCTAGGCATGACAGCAAAATCTGAACCTACGAGTACCCACCCAACCCCGATCCGAATTTGATGGGGAAAACTCGCTTTGACCAAGGTGGGGATAGGTTCGGAGATGTCGATATCGCCCTCGCCCCGAACCTGCTCGATAAAATACTAATTAATTATTTTATTTTATACATACATATTCATTCATTTTGTCTCATCATAAATTGTTTATTTGTAATTATGATCTATTTTCAGTAGAAAAGTCTATCTTAAATCTTTTAAAATTATCTTTTTATTGGATAATAATTATGATTTTATTATATTAATTATCATATATATGTATATATATATATATATATATTTCTATAAATTAGTGTCGAAAATAGGTACCCCCGGCACGGGGAACTGACCCTATTTGGGATGGGGATGAGGGATGCAAAACCCGACCCCGCTAGAGATAGGAGTGGGAATGGGGATGCAAAATCTGCCCCAAACATCATAAAAATTAGTATAATCCTAATTAAAGTATGAGTATTACTTCATACTAATTTTTACGATGTAACACTCATACTTTAATTAGGATTATATTTGCTTTATGTTGTCATTAGAGTAAGTTGTCATTTGTGTGTATGCACATTTGGCCTAGGCACCGCCTTGGTGTGCAAGGTGTGTAGTTTAGGTACAATATTCCTAAGTATTTAAGCAAGTAATTTTATAACCTCATTTTTAGTCTTTTGAAGAACTAGAATAACTTAATTTGTGTGAGAATAGAGAATGATTCTCTCTATGGTTTTTCTTAGAATATAACTTGAATTTTATCATAACTCCCTTCATCTTCTGGTGATTCTGCCTTGATCTTATCATTCCTCGAGTGGTGATTTTTACCATATTCTCTCTACTACATTTGTTTGCTTATTTTTGTCCCCTTTTATTTGCTATTTTGGATTTGAGAAACCACTTTGTTTGATCCTTCATTCAAAATGGAATCAAGTAGATCCATATCATATTGTTTTAGAATTATACTTGTTTTTGATCGTTTTATGAAATCCACACGCTTCACCCTTAATATTTCACAAATACTAAAAAGGAAGTACAAGGAGCAAAATTAGGCACTTTGGATAAATTTTGGAGATTTCGAAGTGAAATTCCAAGGATTTCATGAAGGAGCATGATCATATATAAACTGGCTAGTACGTACGTGCTTAATAGGAGTTTGCCCTTACAAAGTTTTAGCATGAATCAGAGCCAAAAATGAAAAGTTTGAATTGAGTTTTAAAAACTGTTTTTTGGTTCTTAAAATTTAACAAAGAACAAATTTGTTCATTAAAATTTTTTGAAAACTAAAAAACAGTTTTTGAGAACACAATCAAACAAGCCCGAAGCCACCATAACCTAGCGTAACTTAGTATGGCATGACATATGTCATCATAATCATACATGTACTTTGTACATACTGAAGAATGACCGTGCATAATACACAACTTCCATTCATCTATATTGAACATGAGTCTCATCACTAGGGCAATGTTGGATCTTTTTCCAATGTTTTAGTTAGCTTTCAATTTATAATATCTATGTTTTCGTTTTTTCTATGTTTTAGAGTATTCGAAAGGGGGCCATGCTGGTAGATGAGCCATCGATCAATATCGTAATCGAATACACAACTTCCATTCATCTATATAAAGTTAACAATGGGTCCACATGCATACAGAGTAGATGGTGGTTAAGATACATAGTCAATAACATCGATTGAAATAGCTGATACACTGAGTGATGGATGGTTGTCTATGTGTGTTGCACATGCCTTTCTATGTTACGTGTCTTACACATATTATTTAGAATGATCTCTCACGTTGTCTATATTGTGATTAATCGTGAGCACATGAGAAACAACATATGGAGGACGAGTTTGAGAGTAGAGTTTGTGAAGCTTGAGGATACGACATATGAGTGATTTTGACGGATGTTCATGTAGTAGTTAGGAATCAGTTGTTTTATGTTTAGTTATTATTGGATGTATTATTCGAGAGATGTAGCTCTGATTATGTGAAATTAAGTTGTGTTTTACTTTCTACGAATTTTCATTACATAAAGTTTTAGTTTTTTTTTTTGGAATAATCACGAAGTTTTAGTTTAGTCCTATTGTTTGCATGTTTGGTTAGGTACAGTGTGATATATTTGTTATGTGAAAGACTATGTTTTATTGATTTATTCGGCATGTCTTATCTTTTATCTCATGAGGGATAAATTATGAAGAAGAAAATTGGAAGGAGAAATCTAGAGTTAATTAGTATAACTTTGGGGATCGAAACATTGCCTTTTTTCATAAAATGACAAAAATTAAAAATGTTACCAAGATGATCTCTGTTATGAAGGATCGATGGTGATAGCATCCTTACCAATGTTGCTGATATTGAGAATCACATTTTGAATTACTACCAGAATTTATTTTCGATGAATAATGATTGTCGCTCCAATGATCTCATTAGGGATGTTATTCCTACTTTAGTTTCAGATCAGAACAATATCATGCTTGCTAAGCTCCCTTCTCTGGATGAGGTTAGAACTGCTGTTTTCTCTCTCAATGGTGATGGCGCCCCTGGCCCGGATGGATTTGGTGGTTTCTTCTTTCAACAGTATTGGGATATTGTTGCTCAAGATGTTTATAATGCTGTCCTGCAGTTTTTTCAACAATGTTGGTTGCTCCCTAACTTTAATTATAATATTGTAGCTCAATTCCAAAAGTTGAGGGAGCTGATAGAATAGAGCATTATAGACCTATAGCTTTAGCTAATTTTAAATTTAAAATTATCACTAAAGTTATAGCTGACAGACTTGCCCTTGTCGCTCCCACCATTATCTCTGATAATCAACGGGGATTTGTGAAAGGTAGAAACATCTCTGATTGCATCTGCACGGCCTCTTGAAACTATCAATTTGCTTCAAAAAAGTCTTTTGGAGGCCAATTAGCCTTAAAAATTGACATTAAAAAAGCGTTTGATACTATAGATTGGAAATTCTTACTTCAAGTTCTGGCTGCTTTTGGCTTTAATGAGAAGTTTTGTTCCTGGATTAATATTATTCTTCACTCTGCAAAGCTCTCCTTCTCTGTTAATGGCTTTGTTGTTGGTTTCTTTGGTTGCAAAAGAGGGGTTAGACAAGGAGACCCTCTGTCCCCTCTTCTTTTCTGCTTGGCGGAAGATGTTCTAAGTCGTGGCATTTCCCAACTTGTGGCAGATGGTAAGCTGCAACTCATGGTGGGCCCACGAGGTTGTCGTATGCCAAGTCACGTGTTATTATATGCTGATGATATAATGATCTTCTGTAGAACTTCTAAAAAGAGTATTTCTAGTCTGATGAAACTCTTTTCCTCTTATGAACAAGTTTCAGGCTAGGTTATTAGTAAAGACAAGTCTAAATTTTTCACTGGCAACATCTCTTCCTCTCGTGTCATTGCCATCTCTGCTTTGCTCGGATTCTCTAAAGGATCTCTCCCATTTACTTACCTTGGTGTCCCTTTATTCGTAGGAAATCCTCGGAGAATCCATTTGATGCATATTGCGGATAGGATTAAGGCTAAATTATCTTCCTGGAAAGGCTCGTTATTATCCATTATGGGTAGAGTCCAGTTGGTAAATTCTGTCATTTTGAGCATGTTGGTATACAGCTTTCGCATTTATGCTTGGCCTGCAAATCTCCTTAATACCGTGGACAATTGGATTAGAAATTTTGTGTGGTCTGGAGATGTTACTACTAGGAGAATTGTTACTGTTGCTTGGCATACGGTTTGCAAACCTTTTCAAGAGGGTGGTCTGGGTCTTAGATCTATCAAAACAATTAATAGGGCTGGTATGTTAAAGCTTGGGTGGAGTTTCATCTCTACTTACAATGGGCTTTGCTTTTGAAAGCCCAGGTCTATAAAAATAATGAGCCGGTGAACTATCACGTCTCTTCTTCTATATGGCTTGGATTTAAGTCTTGTCTTTCTGTTATTCTTGAGCACTCAACTTGGAAGCTTGGGAATGGTGTTAATATTAATTTTTGGACGGACTCTTGGATCTCTAAGCCTATCGTGGATCTTATTGGTATACCTACTAATGTGCACAGTGATCTCAAAGCTACTGTTAGTGATTTTATTGTTACGACAGATGGTCTATCCCTTCCAATTTCATAAATGATCATTTCCCCCAAATTTACCTCGAAATTCAGAAAATTGTTATCCCCAACATCCCGGTGCCTGATCAATTGATGTGGGATTGCTCTAATTCAAGAGATTTGACTTTCAATGATTCTTTCCTTTTTCACGCCCCAGCTGGGCAGGTTGTCCCTTGGACTAAAACAGTTTGGAAGAATTTTATTCTGCCCTTAAAATATTTTATTCTTTGGAGGGCTATTCATAATAAGATACCAACAGACGACCAACTGTGGAATAGAGGTTGCACGGTGGTTTCTGTTTGCAGCATCGGTGGTAGTAATTCAGAGACTTCTCATCACCTTTTCCTGGCCTGCCCTTTTGCCAAACACATTTGGAATTGGCTAGGAGGAATCCTTAGCCTCAATATCGACACAGTCTCCTTCCAGAGCATTATATCTTTGACTTCCCATGGTTGGAGTCCTCAATTGAGTGACATAGTCTGCGCTGCTATTGTAAACATTTTTTAGGTGATTTGGTATTGCAGGAACCGTGCTAGGTTTGATAATCATGCGATCCCCTTACATACTACTATCAATCTAATTATTTCCAATGTAACGTTAGCAGGAAATGCCTCTAAATCTACAATGTCTTCCTCTGCTGCTGAATTTATGATTATCAAGGCCTTTAATGTCAATGGTAATTACAAAAATTCCTCGTCCATCAAAGAGGTTATTTGGACCCCTCCTGCTCTCTACATGATTAAGTGCAATACAGATGGAGCTGCTAAAGGGAGCCCTGGTCCCGCTGCTTGTGGGGGTATTTTTAGAGACAGGAGTGCTGCTGTCCTTGGGTGCTTTTCTGCTTCGATAGGTAACAGTTATGCCCTGCATGCTGAGCTTATTGGAGCTATATATGTTGGCTATTGAGATTGTTTTTGATAAATGTTGGATGTCTTTATGATTAGAATGTGATTCTCAGTTAGTTGTCTCGGCTTTTAAGAACTGTAATGTTGTTCCTTGGAAACTCCGAAACAGATGGAACAATTGTTTATCCTTGACTAGACAAATGAATTTCGTTTGCACCCACATTTATAGATAAGCTTGCAGATCATTGAACTAACTCAAGTGGCTTTACCTGGTTGAATCTTATCCCGAGCTTCATTGCGGAGGACTTTTACAGAAATAGGTTAGGTTTACCTACCTATAGGTTTTGCTAGTCCCTCTGTCCCTTGATGGGTTGGGTTCACCTTTTGCTTTCTATTCTTGGTGTGCTGCAGATGATTGTTAGCGGCTCTGGTGCCGACCTGGTTGGGATGAGAGTCGCTATAGTGATGCTTTTGCACACCTTGGTCGGTTTGCTTCTATTGTTTTCCAGTTATTTTGTTGTTTTTGCTCATGGGTTTTGGTCTAGTCCCCCCATGTTTCCTGTTATTTTTCTCTTTTTTATCAATAAAATTTAGGGGGAGTACTCTTTCCTTGCTGATGTTTTTCCCTAAGGAGAGATTTTCATCACAAGGTTTTAACGAGACTCCATAACCCTTCGTTTTGTAAAAAAAAAATCTCATGAGGGATATTTGGGTGTCTAAAAGCACGCTCTAATGGTGATATATACAAACCATTTTTAAGTTTTGAAAATATACTAACTAACTATCATTAGATATATTCTAAGGACTTCAATTTCCTTAATCCATTTGCTGATCATTTTCTATTTTGTTTTCCCAACGTATGAAAAAAGTTTCTAACTACAACAAAATATTATTCTAGCAACACTGATTTTATGCGACAACTGTCCAATGGAGGTCTTCCTCAACTGCTGACATTAGGTAGAAATATGAAACTTGCACATATATATCAACATAAGTATTTGTCACCAAAGTCCCTCAGATACTGATGTGCTTGCTGTAACAAGCCTCATCCACCATCTTCACCCCAAATTGTAGGTATGTAACACCACACCATTCTCCGCTGAGGGGTGATGGGCCTTAAAGGTGTTGAAGAGGCTAAATGATAATGCCTACAATTAGTTCTACTGCTAATGTTCGATTTTGATTGTATTTTTTATTGTTGTTCTCTTTGGTTGTAGTTCAGATTTTGTTGTTGTAGGGGAGTCTTATGTAAGGGTATGTTTCTTGTTTTGGGGTGAAGGGGTTTGTTTTGATTGGTGGATGTTGCATTTTTTATGTAAACCAGAACTACTATTGTACTCTTTTGAGATTTGTACATCTTGTGTTAAACCTCTCCCTAAAATATATTCAGTTGTTTATCTAAATGATCGCTTAATATTTTGCAATCACTTATCTATACACATCAAAATCATACATAGATCAATGAATGATTTTCAGAATATGTGTATACTACCTAACCGTTTAAATTGCATCACATGATTTTCAGAATATGTGTATACTAGCAAATAGCAACACTTTATAAGTGTCATTTTCTCTCAAACTCACTTTGGAAGTCTTCACTTGAAAAAATATGAGCCTCTTTTTAACTTATCCAATTCACTAGTGAGTCACACGCCTCATGAGTTTTAACCCACAAAGAAATTAACAATCAAGAAGTACGTACGAACAAATTTATGAAGAAAGTAATCACATTGCAGGGATATAAACAAATTTTATTTCCTTAATAGAAAGGAATCAATAAATAATCGTACTCAATAAATAATATGAGAAGCATTCAAAAAAGTGAATGATTAAAGTATGCCGCCATATTAGATAAAAAATGCTCATTTTGAGGAGAAAGAGGATAATGCTTTGAGGGTAAAAACTAAAAAGAGGGCATCCACTAAAAAAAAGCAAGAGTGTAAAAGAAACAAATGCGTGCACACACACAAAACACACATCTAAAGCTTATGATGAGAAACAAATAAAGAAGATAAAGAAGATAAATGAAACATGAGCTTCAAACAAACATATGAGGGACCAAAACGAGAAAAAAAGAAGATAAATGACCAAATTGAAAAAACAACTGTTTTGATCCTTTATCCTTGGCATTGATTTCAATTTGGTCATTTATCTTCTTTTTTTCTCGTTTTGGTCCCTCATGTTTCATTTTTGTGTCAATTTGATCCTTTTTTGCAATTTTTCATCCATCACCTTAACGGACGCCACGCCGCTGGCGATTAATCTGGCGCCGTGGCGTCATCCGATGCAGTCATTAAATGACACTACCAACTGGAGGACCAAATTGAAACAAAAAAGAAACATAGGGGACCAAATTGAAACAAACACAAAACATCAATCACTCTCCATCTTCTTCCTCCTTCTTCATCTTCTTTTCCGACAGCCACCACTACCTCCGGTGAGCCGCCACCATCACCTCCGACGAGCCACCATCACCATCTCCTCCACCACCACAACACCAAAATCTAACCCTAAATCCTAAATCCTAAACTAAATCCCCAAATCCCTAAATTCTAAATCCTAATAGCAATCCTAAATCACTAAGTCCTAAAAAAATCCAGATTTGAAATTAATTTCTGAAAAAATTCTGATTTGTTAGTGCTGCCACAAGTCGGTCTAACCGGAACAATTCACAGTGCCCCAGACGTGCTTTAGATATACTGTCCACCAGCGAGCTATATGCTCTAGCAAAGGCCTTTTAACATTCAGCACCAACGGGATTTCTTTTGCCAGTAAGTATTCCTGAGCACATGAAGCAACACTTTTTCTACCAGCAAAACATTTGGTCGAAGAGCCTCAATTTTTGGTGGCGGCTTTTAGAGTCACAAAAATAACCCTCAAGTTATTTTAAAATGACTAATTTGACTGTTATTTGAGAACTAAATTGATATTTTTCATTTCTCAAATAACGAATAAGTTGTGTTTTGTCAATTAATAATATAGGATTGAGTGTTGACTCTTTTTTATCATGAAATTATATATTTTAAATACTTATAATATTTTCTCTAAAAAAACATTAAAATACTTTTGCCCCCACTACAAAAAGTTTCTGGATCGGCCACTGCCGAATCGTATACAACCTTCAAGTGTTGTATCGGTAAATCCTTTATATTCCTTGCTACACAAAAAAAATTAACACTGTTGAAAAGCTCTTCTCAACGGATTTAACAAAGTATCAAAGTCATAGGTGGGCCATCTGCAGATATTTCGTTGAGGAAGCTAGATAAGAGCTGTAACTGTGTTGCTGATAATTTAGCAAATTGTAGTGTGTCTATGGGTCCAACTCATTGCTTTTTCTCGCACGCTTAGGGTTTACTGGCTTGGCCCTTATTCTCACAAAAAAAAAGATTTAACATGGTTGCAGCATTGAGAACGCAACAGTGTTAAATCTCTTGAGTGAGAGCTTTATTGCCTATTGTTGTTTTACTCAGCTTGAGAGATGGTGATGGTGGCTCGTCGGAGGTGATGGTGGCGGCTCGCCGGAGGTAGTGGTGGCTGTCGGAAAAGAAGATGAAGAAGGAGGAAGAAGATGGAGAGTGATTGATGTTTTGTGTTTGTTTCAATTTGGTCCTCTATGTTTCTTTTTTGTTACAATTTGGTCCTCCATCGGCCATGCCATTTAATGATTACATCGATCGATGGACCCACGCCGTGCTTAATCGCAGGCGTATGGCGTCTATTAAAGTGATGGATGAAAAATTACAAAAAAGGACCAAATTGACACAAAAATGAAACATGAGGGACCAAAACGAGAAAAAAAAAAGATAAATGACCAAAATGAAATCAAGGTCAAAGATAAAGGACCAAAACAGCAATTTAGCCAATAAAATATGTAAATCAGAGAATAACGTACGTGTGAAGTTAATTAGTCTACAAGAGGGTTGTTCCAACAACATTCTCATTTTCTGAATTTTCTCAATCATCATACGGATATCAAATATCAAATTACTTGAAGCTAAGGAAAAAAGTCTCTATCCATTCCATTGATAATCAACATTAGGGTTTTGATCTTTGTACCCCCTCCCTTGGACCCTATACCCCCATCTCATCCCAAACTTCCAATTTTGCCCCTGCTAAAAAACAAAAAAAAACAATTTTTTTTTTTTCCTGAAACATTCTCTATGAGATAAATCCGAGTCAAAAAATTTGACTACTGGATTTATCCTCAAGAGATAAATCCGTAGTCAATTTTTTTGACTCGATTTATCTCATAGAGATGTTTCCATAAGGTAAATTCTTTCCGGAAACATCTCTATGAGATAAATCCGGAGTCAAAAAATTGACTACGGATTTATCCTCAAGAGATAAATCCGTAGTCAATTTTTTTGACTCGGGATTTATCTCATAGAGATGTTTCCATAAGGTAAATTGACTACGGAAACATCTCTATGAGATAAATCCGAGTCAAAAAATTGACTACGGATTTATCCTCAAGAGATAAATCGTAGTCACTTTTTTTTGACTATGGATTTATCTCATAGAGATGTTTCCGAAAGAAAAAATTGTTCCAAAAAGTATTACGGATTTATCTCTTGAGGATAAATCCGTAGTGTAAAAAAGTGACTACTGGATTTATCATCAATAGATAAATCCGGAAACAACTCAAAGTTTTAAAAAATGACTACGGATTCATGATGATTCCGGGAAGTTTGTAAAAATGACAGGGGTATTTTGGTCTTAAATCGTATTATGGGGGTATGAAAGGCAAGGAGGGGGGTATGAAAATTAAAAGCCTCAACATTATTGTAAAGCAAACATATTTAAAAAAAAACTACAAACTCTTTATCTGCTTAAACAAAGAAACGACATTGGGTTGTCCTGTGTATAAAGGAAAATAAATAGTAAACAAACAAAAGATGATTCAAATACTACAAAAGAGAGATTTTTCAAGGGAAATGTGGATTAGTACTCCAAAAGGGATTTGGGACATCAACATCTCCAAATGGTGGCAGGCCATCAATATTGTTGGTGAAGCCTGTAGACCAATCTTGATCAACATGCATAGCATCCAATCCCATGTTGTTCTCCAATCCTTGGGAATGATCAGTATATGCCTCCAACTCTCCTCCACTTACCAGTCCTTGGGTATTATTATGACCCATATTCACTTGTTGTTCTCCAATCATATTCATTCCTTGGACATTACCCACATTCATAGGGTGTCCTCCAATATTATGAACCTCCTCTTGGTATTGCATCCATTGTATCCTATGTTCGACTCCCTTCAAGTTCTCATCAATCAATGATATGAGATCATTGGGATTATTAGTCATATTAGCATTGCCAACAATTTTGCCAGTAAGTATGAATTCATCCATAAGATTTGCCATCTCCTTCTTGTTGACTTCCTTTTGTTTCCTTAGAAGCTCTTCGGCTTTCATGATCCTTTGCTTCAAATAGCTTTCATGATCCATCATGTGCTTGCTTTGCATCAATTTAGGCACTGCCTCAAACCTATCCAACACATGTTGGACTTCAGACTCTGATGGCCAAACCTCTGGCTGAGAATCATTTTGCTTGTATATTATAGCACAAGCTTCAACGCCACAAAGGATGCTGATTTCCTTAACCTTTTTGATTAAGCCTGTTGAAAAACATAAGAAGATTATGATAATATATAGGGTCTTCATCTATTTGACATAAAAAATGAATATAAAACAACATCAAAATTGTAAGTTTTCATCTAAACAATTTTCATAATGGTGAAATGTGAATGATATATGCAAGAGTAATCTATGCTTTGAATAAATTAAGCAAAGCTAATCTCTGACCATTTTTGCGTTTTCTGAATACCGAATTCCTGTTTGAGTTTTTGACTATGTATGCAAGTTTCACTCTCTTTCTAGCCATCACCCAAAGAAGAAAAATAAAGAGAAATGAGCAAGAACAAAATTCTAAAGATGATATTTGTTATGGATTTCTTAATACACTACTTATGTTATTTATATAGACAAATTTGAGATACAACTATACATTGAATTTAGAGCAAGTACTAGCAGCATTTATGATTAGAATTAATTTTTGGTTACAAGCATTTATGATTAGAATGCATACACTACCAAAATTTAATACCATAAATGTATTCAAAAATTCACATTTAATTTTATTAAATGATAAGTATTTTTTCTAAATTCAAAAAGGCTATCACAAAAAAAAAAATAAGTACAAATAATAATGTTTATTAAATGATTACTTTTTTGGCAAATAAAAGGAGAGAAGAGTCGTTGAAATCTTTTGATGCAAAATCTCTTTTAGGAAAAGATCACTGTAAAAGAAAAAGAGCATTCTCAGTTGATTGATATATAAAGAGAAAAATAGTTACATAAGAGAATAAAATGGAAACTAGACCAATACTATTGACAAGGAAAGTATTGTGCATAATAAATGACTTTAGTTAGTATATACACAACATTTTTTATGTGGCATATGTAACTTCCTCTATGTTTTATGACTAGGGACTTCCTCTATATACTTAATAGAAAAATAGTTCAACCCAGTTAGTAAGGATTCAGCTCATATCTTACAAGGACGTCGATTCAAATCCAGTTGTTGATGTGAAGACCTTATTAGTTTTGTAAGCCGTCGGGACCTAATTCACCTAAACTTTTGTAATAAAAAAAAGAATAAAAGCTCGGTTGAAAAATAATAATGAGAATAGTCAACCTTTTAATTAATTAGTTTTGAATTGAAAATATTATTAATTAATAATAAAACTAACTCAACAGTCAATAATATTTAATTAAAATTTGAACTTTAAGAAAGTATATTTATTGGGATATTTAATATATTCATTTAATAAAAGTATTATAGTATAAATTCCCATCATTATCTTCTTTTTTTTTTGACCGAGTCATTATCTTCTTATATGTAGCTTTTAATATTTTACTTTATCAATGCAACTCAATAGGAAGACTCTATTTTATAAAAAATGCAAAATTACACTGCAGGTCCTTTAAGTTATTTATTTGTAACAACTCGGTCCTTTATATTTTTTTTGAAACAAATTGGTTCTTTAAGTTACCTAACGTTCACCGTTGACCTTTTTTTAATTTTCCGTTCCAAAAACGCATGTGGCGTTAACGGTGATGAAGTGGCTGTTACGTTGCTGAGTTGAATAATTAATTTATTTAACATTTAAATAAATACAGTAAAGCAATTTTATTTTTTATTTTTTTAATTCAAACACGATTTTGTTCATGATGTTCATCATTTCTAGAAAATAAAACTAGAAAGCAATATGGAGAAACCCAAATGTCGCTGCAGCAATTGGAGTTGGCAAAATATCAGCGCTAAGAAGAAGAAACTAGAAATTTCGTTTGTGATGAAGTCATGAAACCCATAAAACCCAAAAATTTCGAACTGAATCTCTCTCATCGGTTGAAAATGCCCTTTTTTACCCGATCTGATATCCTTGGTTGAACAATTCTTGAAATTTTCATGGGGCTTCTCTGAGTTGAAGATCCACGAATAACCTACATGAAAATCACGTGTTTTCGTTGCGTAGATCATAAAATCAATTCGGGCATGAATCGATCGGGTCGATATTGACCCGTTTTTCTGTCTTCTGCTTGAAGACGATGAACAACAGCGTTTTTCTATTTTACGATTTTTTTTTACAGTTAAGTTGTAAAGGATCCAAGTTATGGAGTGTTTTGGAACACGTTGATTTACTAATTTGAAGTTGATTTTGGACTGATTGAAGTTGTGTTGAAGCCTTTTTACTGTCATCGATGAACCACATTTTTTTATTATCATTTGTGTTTTCCTGATTGAAGCCTTTCACTCTGATTTTCGTTTTGGATTGAATATACTTTCCCTTTTGTTATTAAAATTTGAAGAAAGAGTTCTGGAAAATCAAAAAAAAATTGAACAACTTTGAGAACAAAATCTGGGAAAGGAAGAAGATTTGGGTGTGTTTTTTAATAAAAAAAAATATGATTCGGATATTAAATTATTGGCCACCTAGACATAAGTAAGTGACACATATGCATTGTAACAGACACGTCAGCATCGTTAATGACAAGTAAGCACTGTTAGTGCCATGTGAGCTTTTTTGTAATGAGAAAATTAACTACAGATAATGTTATCTAACTTAAAGGACTAAGTTGTTACGAAAAAAACTTAAAGGACCAACTTGTTACAAATAAATAACTTAAGGACCTTTGGTATAATTTTGCCTATAAAAAATAACAGACAGCAGATACAGTTAATAGCAAATAAGCTAACAGGTCAATTTAAAGTGTTCAATACAATTAGAGTCCGTTTGTTACGATTTATTTTTTTTAAAAAAATAATAATCACTCATGACGATATGCTATCCGTTTGTTACAGATTCTTAAAAAAATGAAAAGCTGAAAATAATCTAAAAACTGCTTCATATGAGAAGCTACTTTGAGCAGCTTCTCAAAAAATCAGTTTTTTAAGAATGATTTTTTTTAAAATAAGTGATTTTCAGTATGTTACACAAACACAAAATAACTTCTCATTTTCTTAAGGATCTCTAAAAACTAATATCTAAATTATTTAACAACAAAATCACTTATTTTTTAATCCGTAACAAACGGATCCTTAGTGCTTGAAATAAATTATAAATATAGCATGACATAATTAAATATATTATTAATTAATTCTTATAAATGATATATTGTTTACTTAATGCAAGATAAATAAGGAATTCAACTACAATAATCGGGGTAAAAGCGAGAGAAAAAATGAAATTCCATAGGCGATAAGCTCAAACTCTACTTCTAGTAGCGTCTAGTGAAAAATATATAAGCCAATGGTTGTCAAACACTTATTTATTCCTTTAATGAGTTTATCTACTATAAGTTATTCGGTAAATGCTACTCGTTTGGACTTACCCGACAGAGCCTTAATACTATTTTAATTGTATAATTTAAAAAATAAGAAAGAGTTATTGTGATATTTAATTTAATATATTACATTTAGTAAATATATTTATTAGTATAAATGTACACTATTACTCCCTTCTTTTATTTTTACTTGTTAGTTTTTTAGAAGAAAATTGTTTATTTTTATTTGTCTTTTTGATAGTTTCAAGTTATATTAATTATATTTTTCTCAATTAAGCCCTTAATTATTTATTATAAAGAGAGAGGGAGGGAGATAGAAAAGTGTGATATGTAATAAACAATTGAGGGTATAATAGAAAAAAGACTTATAATTTTTCAAAACAACAAAATTTATTTCTTTTATTAGTTTGTGTAAAACAACCTTAAAAGATAGATAAAAAGAAATGAAGTTTGTATTCTCTTATAATTATATAGCATTTAATATATTCCTAAATGAACATAGCATTTAATACTACTGACTAAATCATTTATGTGATGTACTAATATACTCTCTTATACAAACAATAAAAAATGCACACTTTTTAAAGGAAAAGGCCATTTGTCATTTAGTAATTGTTACTTTTCCTACATTACCCCTCTCAATCATATTAATAACAAACAAACTATTATATGAAAACTCGTGCAGACTATATTTAGTTGAGGGTATTATTGGAATACAAACATTTAATAAAGTAAATGTTGGAGATTTAATTTACAGGTGGTTATGATACAATGCAATGCATCTGCAGGGTGTTGTCATTGCCACCCAACACTCCGACGTCAGAAAAACACAACAGAACCACCAACGATCTACTTATATTTTCCTAAATTTTCAGGTTTATTTTTATAGTATTTAGTTGATGTAATTTTTCCTCATCTATTATCTTTGCATTAACTGATTAATGGCTTTTGTTATTGTTAAATTTGTGTGCAGTTTGCATTTATATGGAACTTTGTTGTTGTTCCTGAAATTGTTTTGATTTTACTTAAAGGTGCCCATGTTGAGTTCTTGCATGGACTACTTTAAAATGGTTATTGTTTGTTGCCCTGCATGCTAATTTTGTGTATGTGTGAAGTTTCCTATCTTCACTGATGATTGTTTAAATGGATCAACTTGGCTTTTAATTTATTAATTGTGGAGCACAGATTCATGGTAAAATGCCAATCAAATGTCACATTCTCCATGATGAACTTGAGGCGTTGGTGCAGCGGGATAGGATAGAGAGCATACGATATGATAGAAGAAGAATAAGATAGAGAGATAAGATATGATAGTGACAGGATAGACACTTATCATATCATATGTTTGGTACTCACAAGATCATGACAGGATATAATTCATATTATAGTTAAATGACAAAATTGTCCTTGTGAATAAATTATAAAGATAGAAACATAACAAATAAAAATAAAAAAAGCAAAAAAAGTTGCACTCCATTAGAACAAGAAATCAACACTACTTTGAACAAAAATTGGGCATAGGAACATCAAATAAAACTGATATTACAGATTTACAGTGAACATCAATGAAAACCATGTGAAAATCAAAGAAATTGAGCATCAGAACATGAAGAAATTGACGACATGAAGAAATTGGGCATCAGAACATGAAGAAATTGGTGAGGAGGAAGACGATTGTGGGAGGAAGATGGTTCCTCTACTTGGTTGTTGTTTCACGAGAACGAAGCGTGAAAAAGAGGGCAAAATTGGTTTCAACGTTTTAATCCGATCGGTTTATTCCTAACCCAGCAAAACGTCCGGATAAAAATTATAAATAGCTGACAGGATAGGATTAGTAAAATGATAAGTTTATCATATCCTATTGGTGCCTCAAACAGTAGATTGAAGTAGGATAGGATAAATTTATCATATCCTGTCTCCCTATCCTATACACCAAACGGGCCATGAAAGTTTCTGGGTTGCCTGTAAGGATTCAACAACAATGAAAGCCGCAAAGGAGGCTGCAGTAAAGAGCTAAATTCAAGCTCATACGTTGTAGTATCTATGGTTGTCGAATATTATAATTTTATTATGTTTTATGATTTTTATCCTTTATATATTGTAAAAATTATGTTAAACAATCTATTTAATATAATTCCGATTCGACCCCAGATCAAACCGATTGAACTCCAAAAACCCTGAACTGCTACCTCTTTCAGTTCAGTGTCCGGTCCGGTTTTGATTACCTTACTCTCAATCAACAAAACAAAAGAAAGGGAATGGAGAGAAAGAGAGGGAAAAAAGGGGGATTTTACCACTCAAACACTCACCCTCATTTAAGTGCCAACTGAACATAAAACACAACATACACACATACTTACCTAGTCATTAAATGAAAGGAAAACAAAAATCTCTCAAAGTGAGAAAATAGAGAGTTCGAAGTTGAGAGAAAACAGAGAAGCAGGAGAGCTCTCAACCCTAACCTTCATAACTCCAACCAAATGCCTTTCACTACTACTTCTTTTCTAGCATTCTTCATCACTTTGGAGAGTTAAAACTGAAAATCCAGCTGGTCCATCTTCATTTCCATTCCAATGTCAAAACCTTCTTTCTTCCCTTGAGTGATTTATGAGTTGCATGGAAGCTTTGGAGAAAGATTGAGCTTCCATTGTTGTTGCATGTGGGATTGGGGAGCTGAAATAGACTATTGGGGACCTACATTGTTGATTGGAGTGCTCAAGGAGTGGTCTTATAGGCTGAACACGAAATTTGGTTTTTGGGGGAGCTTGATGTGATTGTGTGCTTAAGACTTCCCATCTTTGGTTGCTTTTGAGTTGATTTCAGCTCTAAGGTGAGTTCTTTTCCTTTTTAGGTTTCCAAAATGTTTGTTATGGTGTTTGAGAGTCTAAGGGCCCGTTCGGGGTGGTTTTGAGTTTTTGGTTTTGAAAATCAATTTCAAAATCAAAACATGTTCGTGTAAAATGGAGTTGAGTGAGTTTTTTTCTTAATTTCAAAACAGTTTTGCATCAAAACTCAAAACCACAAAAATAGGTTTTATAATTTTTGTTTCTGTACTTTGTTTCATTCACCTCTGATCATCAATATATCTGACCACCACCACTCTGACCACCGCCAACCACCATCAACCACACCGACCACCGCCAACCACCACCGACCACCGCCAACCACCACTGAGCACCACCGACCACAACCAACCATCGTCAGCCACCACCAACCACCACTGACCACCACTCCAACCTCCGCCAACCACCACTTTGACCACCACCAACCACCACTCTATCCACCGCCAACCACCACTCCAGCCACGGTCAACCACCACTTTGATCACCATCAACCACCACTCTGACCACCTCAACTACCGTCAATCACCACTTTGACCACCACCAACCACCACTCTGATCATCGCTGACCACCACCCCGGCCATTGGTGCGTTTGATATACACACAAATGTGCAAGTATACACAATCGTATCAAGTAATAAAGTGAAAGTAGAGCATCGTTCCCACGAGGATTGGATTAATTTACAAGTTTAGAATCAATAGTTTACTAGTGAAAGGTAACCACTATCCTACTCACAAATTGGTGGTTTTGATAAGCAAACAAAATGTAAATAAATAATAAAAGATGTAAGGAATCAGTGGAGAATGATAGTTGAGATGTCTTCACCAAATAAGTCACTTTTAAGAGTTTTAGTGGTGTATGTGGTGTAGGTACACTGGATGCAGCTGCATCAGTATGTGCCTTTCGGTCACTTTCTTTAGAGTTTCATTACAAGCTCTTATGATCTTTGCTTTTTACAATAAAGAGAAGATTTGTCAATTCCTCTCTTGCCTCCTAACAATGATCCAAGTTGCTAAATAAGTTCACTATTGTATTTACATCATCCTATGGACTATGCTATCCTATGTCTAGGTTTTAGCATGTAATTAACAAAGTTTCCTTTATTAAATACTTATCCCTATTAGTCTTGAGTTCTAATCATAAACCATGTCTGTATTTATGAGTTACATTCACTTTTAGTTGGCCAATTCTAAAGATGAATATGAAAGAGTTATCATACAAGAACTAAAATGCAAACATCACATATGAACACAATAACTTACTTAAAAGATCATTATAAGGTTAGAACATCTCAACTAATGGAATTTAGCTCATATTACTCATTATATAATAGAGAGAATTTGTAAGGAAAACATGATAAAATGAGTAATATTACAAAAGAACTCAAGAGGATAGATATTACTCAAGTAGGAGATCTTTTGCATGAGATTCCAAGTTGAAGTATTGCACCAATTCCTTGCATAAGTTTCCTCCAAGTAGAAGTGAAGGAAGAAGGCGTCAAGTTCTGTTTTAATTTGAAGTATTGCACCAATTCCTTGCATTTTGCCTAATTTATTGTCCTAATACATTTGAATCATTAAAATGTTGTTTCTTAATAAATAAGCTATATTTATATATTAATGTACTTGAAAATAAACAATAACCTAAGTTAAAAAAGATGAATAACTCTATATAAAATAGAGTTATCAGCCATCGTCAAGCACTAGTTTGACCACCACTTAACCACCACTAACCACTACCGAGCACTGCCAACCACCACCGACCACCACTCCAACAACTGCCGGCCACCACTCTGGTCACCGTCAACCACCACTTTGACCACCAACAACCACCACTTTGGCCACTGTTCACCACCGTCAACCACCACTCCGACCACCGTCAACCACCTCTCTGACCTCCGTCAACCACCACTCTGAATAGATTATATAGTTGTAATATTTTAATTTATTTCTAAATAAGTAGATTATGTAGTTGTAATAAATAGATTAGTTGTAATATTTTAATTTTTTCTCAAACATAATGTTATATGTTGTTTTGAGTAAGATAAGTTTATGATGAATATTTATTTTTATGTTTGAAAGTTATTTTGATTTTTGAAAATTTCTTAACTGAAAACTGAATTTGGCTTTGATTTTTGAAATTTTTAAAACTCAAAATAGAAACTGGTTTTGGTTTTTGAAAATTTCAAAATAGAAAATAGAAAACCACCCCGAACGGGGCCTAATGTTATGATTGTTGTGTTGCTTGTATGATTGAGCTGAAATTGGGTTTATTAACGAGTCATAAAAGTGCAAAGAACATGTGTAATAGTCATAATGATTGAGCTAATTGGAAGCATGCCATTGTGTTTGTTGGTTGTAGTCAAGTGATAATTACTTTATTGTATGTCTAATATGATGCTTGGTTGCTGCTTTGATGCTAGGAATTGAAGTGGTAAGGGTTGGATCACTAGGGAAATTGGAGCCAAGTATTAAAACTGAGAAACAGGGCCACTGTGACAGGCACACGGGTGCTCATGTCAGAAGCTGTCCCTGGCACGAATTTTTTTACTGACGGACACGGTCCATGTCCTTGTGACACGGGTGCCCGTGTACAAATCTCCACCTTCATGTTTTCCTTCAAATTTAATGGCCCAATTACCCTAAGTGCTCTCCCTAATCATTCATATGTTATGAATGCTTTATGTAATGATTAAGAACTAGTAATTCGAGTGAGAAAACCCAAGCGTCTAAATAAATACATAAGACACCAAGGGGGTGACGATTCCAAGCCAAAAGCATACTAGGTGAGGAGTAATTAGCCCTAAGTCTAGGCCCAAAGAAATTTACTCGGTAATAGCTATTATCGTGAGGTTCACTAGGGGAATCGCGTAGTGATTGTTTGGTGTTTTGCTAAGATAAGAGAAAGATAATAATAAGACACTGAGAGTTTAGTTGTGACGAGTCTCGAAATAACTCGCTGAGATTTTATCTCACTGTTTATAATGTGGTGTTTTACAGATAAGCAGTGACATGTCAAGCAAACGAGGAAGATGTAGCCGGTTGTTCTGGGTTACGAAGTTTAGTAGGATCCCTTGTGATCGAGATTTTAGGTTTGCCAAGCTTATCCTAGGGTTAATTATGTAACCAAGTTCATGTAGAGATTTTATCTTATGATTATTGTAATCTAAGTTGTAGTTTATGTAAACCCCACTTTCAGACTTGAACAAGTTTTAATAATGACTCATGTTGGACTGATTATCAGTTATGTCGTTAAGTTTCCATTTGGTATTTATGCCTCCTGGAGTATGCAAGAATAGTTTATTCTGTCAAGTTAAGTTATGTTCAATTCCTTAAGTAGGTTTACACTCTAATTGTATTGAAATGATTAGCATCCCGACTTTATGACGTCTAAAGGTTAGGATGTTACACTCACCCTCATTTTTCCCTTCTTCAATTCTTTCTAGCCTAGTTCCCCTATCTCAGTCCTCATCCTTCATCTCTCAATCTTCTTCCACCACCAATAGAACAGCCACACAATAGTTTGTCACCGAGCAACAAACCCACACCAAATTCGTACATGCAAGCTCTCCATCACCATTCACCAGCTACCACACTCTCCAGCTTCAAATTTGTGACTCTTCACCACCCTCCTTTTCTATATGATGTTTTATTTCTAATTTTATTTATTATGATCGTTAAATTCCTTTTTTTTATATGAAATTTTAAAATGATTAACGTTTTAATTTTTTGTGTGGCCAATTTTTAATCTTTAGTTTTCATCTTCTTCATATTTCAGTTTGTAATGTTCAACTCTTCACTCTTGTTTTAACTACTTTCCTATTGACAAATTGTGACGGTCTTTTAAAGCACGTATGTGTTTGGTGAAGAACGTGTAGCTAAAAAATATTCAAATCTTAAAATACCCCAAAACACACTAGTAAACGCCACGCTTTACATCTTTTGTCACGACATTCATTTATTTTTTACGTAAATCAATTATTGAGGAAAGAACTTCGCGTATTTGAACAGTTAACTTTTTTCTGAACCCTAAAGTACCTCAAAACACATTGTTTAGTGTTGCAATTTACGTATTTTATCACAAAATTATTTTTTTTCACCAAAGGGGTTATTAAGGAATGAACTTCACATATTTGAACGGTTAAATATTTTCCAAACCCTAAAATACCTAATTAAAACACATTTTTAGCATCTCACTTTACGTATTTTGTCACAAAATTAATTTTTTCACCAAATCGGTTATTGAGGACACATATTTGAACAGTTAAATTTTTTTTCAAACAATAAAGTACCCCAAAACACACTGCATGTACATCACACTTTACGTATCTTATCACTAATTATTTTTCACCAAACTGATTATTGAGAAATAAACTTTTCCTTAATTGAACAGTTAAAAATTTTCTAAACCCTAATGTACCCCAAAACAAATTGTTTAGCATCGCACTTTACATATTTTTTCTCGAAATTAATTTTTTTTCACCAAACCGTATTTCATAGGTTCTGATGTTACCAAGATACACCTCTGTAAAATATAGAGGGCCATTCCATTCCTAAAAAAATAGCTTTTAATATATTATATTTAATTTGTCAAAAAAGTTATATTTTATGTACATTTAATACTATTGCGAAATTATATATGTGATGTACTTTCTCTTGTCTCATATTTAAACATAAGAGGGTGTGGCGTGGTAAGCGTCGCCAATTGGTGCCTCTCATAAATTCTGGTTCTTTTATGTTGTTTTTTTTAGAATTCTCGCTTATTACTGATGTGTTTGTTCCTATTAGAGTTGATTCACAAATCTTTTCAAAATACGGTTGAGTGCTATAATGAATCAAATTTATACTTAAGATACTAATAATGAAGCTAGAGCAGCTAAAGAAAGTCATGAAACAGATGCTACAAAGCTTCATGGTGACGAAACTAGAATAACCTAATACCGTCTTGCAAATGAAGTTTCTGTCAACTACATGCTATGTTGTGTTTATAATTTATATTAATGTTATGTTAGTGCAAATGAAGTTTCTGTCAACCTGTTATTGAGAATATTTTATAAAACTGCTAAAATATGAAATTGCCAAGCAGCAGGTTGATGATATTGAAAATGTTTATTGGAAAGGAAAATTGTGCTCATTTACTGTTGGATCATGATATTTGCATTGCAGGTAGGAAACGTTTGTAATCTTAGGCTGACTTACATATAGTAGTATAATTTACCCGTGCCAGCACAGGTCGAAATTCATTTGTTTAGACACCGTAAGATAATTACTTCAACTATTTTAAATATTTATACACTACAAGAAAAGCTTGTTTTAGCCACCAGCAATTGCCACGGAGCTTATTCCGTCAGTAATTTGCCACGGATTTGCGACGGCATGTGTAAAAAGTAAGAGCGCGAAATTTTCCGCTGGTATTTGCCACGGACTTGTAAACACTACGCCAGATTGGCTAAAAAAGAGCGCCACCATAAGCAGCGTTTTTTAATAAACGCCACCTATAGATGAAAAAGCATAGGGAATATTCAGCGTTTTTTGGAAAACGCTGCGTATTTGGATGACGAGAGGTAGTAATACTCAGCGTTTTTAAAGAAACGCCGAGTATATGGATGACGAAGTGGGAATATTCAGCGCTTTTGGAAAACGCCGCGTATTTGGATGACGAGAAGGGAAATATTCAGCGTTTGTTTAAAAACGCTGCGCATCTTGTTGCTCGTTCTCACATATAATCAGCGTTTTTACACAAACGCCGAATATTCCCTTTCGTCATCCATATACTCAGCTTTCTTTAAAAACGCTGAGTATTGCTTCAATAAAATTTTTTTGCCCGCTCGTTTTCTCTCTTTTCATTTCCATTCGCGCTTCTCTTCTCCTCTCTCTCTCTCAGACGTTTCTCTTCTCTTCTCTTCTCCACACCCAAAACCCACAAACCTCTCTCACGGTTCTCTTCTCTCCCTCACTCTCATTAGCTCTTCCTCTCTCAACTTTCCCTCATTCTCGCTCTCCCTAGCACCACCCACAATCCCCAAAACCCACAATCCCCAAACCCACAAACCCATAAACCCATAAACCCATAAACCCATAAACCCATAAACCTCATTCTCGTTCTCTCTTCCTCTCTCAACTTTCCCTCATTCTCGTTCTCTCTAGCACCCATAGTCCTCATTGCTTGTCCTCATCTTCTCTCAAAGGTTAGTTCTCTATTTTGTTTTTTGTTTTTAGGTTTTTTGTTAGGTTGGAGATGAATATGTAGTTTGATTGGAATATGTTGAATGTGTGAAAAAAATATTTGATAAGAGAGGAATATGTTGAATGTATTTGTATGTGTTTGATATGTGTAAAATTAGTTGAATGTGTTTGATAGGAGAGAAATTAGTTGATATGTGTTTGTTGCTTGGTTTTGTTGAGATTTTGATTCTCAAATGATAGAGTTTTTAAGCAAAGTGTGTGTCATCTATATTAGTAAAATCAAATATGCCTAAATCGAATATGCAAATTGTTTGTTAGGTTTTGGGAGTTTTTTTGTCGAGCTTCGCGATCGTTGTTCACAACTAGTTGGATATTTGTCGATGTTGCTTCCACTTGTTCGTACTTTTTTGTTCTTTTGTTTATTTTCTATGAAGAATTAATGACTATATAGAAGACATCAAAGTCTTTGATTTGTTTAGTTGAAACTAGCTAGCTAGTTGATTGAATGTCTTAGCTTCAATAAAATTGTAAATTCTCTTATCCGAATTTATTATAGATATTGGGACATTATGGATAGAAAGTGGATGTCCGCCAATCGTGCATCCCAAGGAATATAGAGATGGAGTGGATTATTTTGTGAATCGTCTTTGTTCAACGCTTAGGAGATCTAGTAATATGATATGTCCTCGCTTACGTTGTTGCTATGTAAAATCGCTTAATGCGCACGAGTTGGGGGGACATTTAAAGGGTAATGGAATTGATCAAACTTACACTTGTTGGACAATGCATGGTGAGGAAAGAGTTGAATCTTCGAATATGGGTAATAGTCTTGAGAGATGTGCACCGGTTGACACCGAAATACCTACGTTTGTTGGGGATGAATTTGAAGAGATGGCAAAGGCTTTTGAAGACGATCTTAATGACCGTCCTCAAATGTTTGAGAAGTTGATAACGGATGCAGAGCCGCCGTTGTATGAGGTTGTCTTGAATTCACAAAATTATTGGTCGTGATAAAGTTGTATAACTTGAAAACTTGCCACGGATGGACGGATAAGAGCTTTCTTCGAATTACTCACACTATTGAAAGAAATGTTGCGAAGGATAATGTGCTCCCTTCTCGGACGTATGATGCAAAACAAATGTTAGGGTCCATTGGCTTGAACTATGAGAAGATACACGCTTGTCCCAATGATTGCATTCTATTTCGAATGAACATGCATTTTTAAAGTCGTGTCCTAAATGTAATGCATCGCGGTATAAAAAGAAAGATTCTGCTCCGTAAAAGGTGTTGTGGTATTTTCCCATAATTCCTCGATTTAGGCGTATGTACCGTAGTTCGGAAGATGCAAAACACTTGACATGGCATGAGGATGAAAGGATTAAAGATGGCATGTTACGACACCCTACAGATTCTCCGCAATGGAAAAAATTTGATATTGATTATCCCGATTTTGGGTTGGATCCAAGAAACCTACGACTTGCATTGTCTCGCGATGGTTTTAACCCGCACGGTATTCGAGTAGCTCCCACAAAGACATGGCCCGTGATATTAGCGATTTATAACTTACCTCCATGGCTTTGCATGAAACGCAAATATATGATGTTGTCTTTGTTAATTTACTCGCCCAAGCAACCGGAAATGATATTGATGTATACTTGGCTCCTTTAATTGAAGACTTGAAGCTAATGTGGGAGAATGGAGTAGAGGTGTATGATGGGTTCGGGAAGAAAGTTTCAACTTGAGGGCTATGATTTTTGGCACAATTAATGACTTTCCAAAGATACGGCAATCTATCCGGATGCGATGACGAAAGGTCGGTGTGCATGCCCTATATGTGAAGATAACACCGATTGGATGTGGTTGGAACATGGTAGGAAGAATATCTACCCGGTCATCGTAGATTTTTGCCATCTACTCATCAAGATCGATCGTTGAAAAAGGCATTCAATGGAATACCGAAACCCGTAAAGCTCCCACGGCTTTGACGGGTGAACAACTCGTTTGAAAAGGTGAAAGATTTGAACATTAAATTTGGGAAGCCATTTGCGGGAGAGGTTGCCAAACGGGGTGGAAGAAAAGTCGATTTTCTTTGACTTGCCATCTTCGAAGTCATTATATGTAAGACACTTCATTGATGTGATGCATGTTGAAAAAATGTCTTTGAAAGTGTCATTGGTACCTTACTCAATATGCCAGGAAAGACTAAAGATACCATCAACTCGAGGTTGGACTTGCTTAGTATGGGGTTGAGACCAGAATGGGTCCGATAAAGAAGGGTACACGTACATATCTACCTCCCAAATTTCATACTCTATCTAAAAAGGAGAAGACCGTGTTTTGTAAGTTTCTTCATGGAGTAAAAGTTCCGGAGGGTATTCTTCAAATGTTACAAACCTTGTATCCATGAAAGACCTTAAGTTAAAGTCTTTAAAGTCCCATGATTGTCATGTTCTAATGGAGAATTTGCTCCCAATTGGTATACGATCCATTTTGCCTAAGAAAGTGCGCGACGCGCTAACCAAACTTTGTTACTTCTTTAAGGCGATTTGTAGTAGAGTGATTGACCCTAGAAAGTTGCCATCATTGCAAAGAGAAATTACTCACACTTTGTGTGAGCTTGAGATGTATTTCCCACCTTCATTTTTTGACATAATGATTCATCTAACAGTTCATTTGATTAGAGAGACACAATTGTGTGGCCCATGTTACATGAGATGGATGTATCCGTTTGAGCGTTACATGAAGATATTAAAAGGATATGTGAAAAACCGATCACGACCCGAGGTTGTATTGTTGAGCGCTACATAGTTGAAGAAGTCTGTTGAGTTCTGCACCGCCATCTATCTAGTCTTGAATATTCTCATGGGACTTCCAAGGTCTCGCCACTTAGGAAGCATTACTAAAGGGATGTCGGGATATAAAATAGTTATGGTGTCAAGGGAAGAACTACATCAAGCACACTTATATGTTTTGCACAATGATAGTGAGGTTGATTCATATGTTGCCAAGCACATGGACATACTTAAGAGTGATTACCCATATAAGAGTGAAGTTTGGTTAACAAAGGAACACAATCGGAGTTTCATAGTGTGGTTAAAAGACCACATTGATTTCGAGTTTGTTATGAATCCTACTTCGATTTCAAAAGATTGAGATGGTTAGCAAAAGGTCCAAATATGCATGTTTTCTCTTACACCACTATCTAATTAATCTGTTACACGCTCTATACAAAAACCCATGATGATCGAGTAAAATGCAAAATAGTGGGGTGACTCTTGTTGCTCAAGCTATGCATACATCAAGTGCCAAAGAGACAATCCCGTATACGCGAATATGTCATACTTCGGGGTCATTGAACAAATATGGGAGTTGGATTACACCATGTTTCAGGAGTCTGTGTTCCAATGTAAGTGGGTTGACAATAATAATGGTTTACAGATTGATGAGTCGGGGTTCATGCGGGTGAATTTCAAGAAGTTGGGATATAAAGATGAGCCTTTTATTTTGGCATCCCAAGCTCAACAAGTGTTTTATGTCACTGATCCGATTGATATCAATTGGTCTATTGTTTTACTGACACAAAAAAAATTAGTGAATTACATTTATGATCAAGAAACCAATGATGATGGTATCGAGGACGACCCTTTCTTGGGGACATCACTAGAAGAGGAAAGTACTTATAGAGAGGATGTTGTGTATGTTAGAAAGGATCATACTGATGGAATTACGATTCGTCAAAAACAAAGTACCAAGGAGCGAATTGCAAAAAAAATTGTATCGAAGAAAAGGAAAAGGTAACCGAGCATAGATGTTATTTTATAGACATGGATCTTATTTTCATCTTCTTTGACTGATTATTTATTTTTTTGTTGGATGTTTTTTAAATGGATAAATATAACAAACAATGATTATGTTTTATTGCAGGTAAGATGGCGAGATCATAGTGATAGTGGGCATGACACCTATGGTGAGGCGATGATCATGATGTTACAAACTATATCGAAGCGTGCGTCTTCGTGGAATGACAGCTTAAAAAGGATATCATCAACCGGTTAAGTAAAGGAAAAGAAAAATTAAGTGTAAGATACTAATTAATTGCTAATTAACTTCATTCAATACTAAGTTTTAATTGTTTGTGATCTAATTTACTATTTACATAATGCAGTCCAATGGAATGTTAAGTGGTCCGCCAATTGGAAAAACAAAGACTCATTTGATTACTTTCCTTGGTAGTAAGGTAAAACAAATGATACCAATAACAATCACTACTTGGGTGAGCACAAAGAATCCCGTTTTGGAGAAACAAAAACATGAGTTGTGGGTAACAATACAGGTATATAATTTTAGATCTTTTTGGTAATCTTATTTAGTAATTTTGTAGTCCCATATATATATATAAATTTATTTATATGATTTTCATTTAATGTGCATAAGCAGAAATATTTTGATGTGGATGATTCTAAAAAGGACTGGATAATGAAGGAAGCCGGAAAGTGTCATAAAAATTTCAGAACGACATTAACAAAAAATTGGCTTAAAGATGATAATGGAAACATCAATTGGAATCCTCCACCAATATATAGTGGGTTTATTTCAGAGGAGGATTGGCAGACATTTGTTAGGAGACGCACTGAAGATCCAAAATTCTTGGTTAGTGCTACTATCTATTAAGTTATAACATATTTTTATATTTGACAATTATCTATTATACATTAATGTATACTTATCTCTCTTAATAGAAAGCAAGTGAGGTGAATCGAAAGTGTGCTTCAGGTGTGAGTATCCTTATAGAGCGGTGCTACTCCATATCAACATATTGAAGAGAGATTGGTAAGGCACAATAAGCTTGATTTTTTAGTTTCAATAAACTTTTATAAATAGTTTCTTAATATTTGGTAAATTTAAATATAGTTGGTGGAGAGTGGGAAAGATCCTACTAAAGAAGGTGTTGAGCGACATGTTTTGTGGGTAGAGGCTCGACTAAACAAAGAAAAGGAGATTGTTGATCCTAAAACTAAGGAGGTGTCGGAAAGAATTGTAAGTATTTCCTAAATTCAAGCTCACTGATTTTAATTGTAACTTTTATGATTTTTATAATGTATTATACTTTTGTTTTGTGAATCGGAAGCCATATCACGATCGATGTCACAGGGAGAGCTCACCGATTGCTCTCGAAAAAGAAATCCTTACACGTGCCTTAGGTAAAGAAGAATACTCTGTCGCATGAGGGTGTTGGATTTGGAGTAGCACCAACCGAGTACTTTGGACCAAAACAGAAAGTCTATGATGAGAATCATGACTGCCCACCACCGAGAAAGATGATGGCATTGTATGAAAGTTTGCAAGCTCAACTTAATGATATGCGATCACTTTATGGCCATGTTATGCCACCAAAGACCAACCCTGCTACACATAGCGAGGCAGAGATAAATGCACCATGCCGTCAACTAAGGTATTAATTGTTTTTATTATTTTGTGGTTTATAATTGATTTATTGTACATATATATATATATATATATATATATATATATATATATAACATCAAATAATGTCTTTATTATTTTGTGGTTTATAATTGATTTAGGACAACAATGAGTGTGAGTGTGAATTGTATATCTCAAACCCACATGAAATGGTTGCAATTGGCTACACATGTAACGAATTGGGTCCCTTGATGCACAATGTACCCCTACCTCCAAATCATGTTAGAGTCAGAGTTGCGGTACCATTTAGGGAGGATGCACCATTGCCTGTTCCGATTGACAGTATTGATATACTGACGGTGTCACAAGCAGTTGGTACCTTTGTGGCATGGCCATCCGCCCTTGTCGTTGTAAGTGACAATATATTTGTAACTAACTAATTATAGTTTTTGTCATATAATTTGTGCTAACTAAGTAATTATTTTTGTTTAAACATAGATGCGCCAAAATGAAAAATCTAAGAAAGTGTCTACCGGCAAGAAAAGATCTCCTTTGAAAAGTGCTGGCAAGGAAACATCTATTGGCAAGAAAGTGTCTCGATCCACCCCTTCTACAAAAGTGTCTCAGTCCACCCCTTATGTAGAAGTTTCACAGCCTGCCTCTCCTCCAAAAGGTGATCGATCACCCTCCTCTTCTCGCCAAGTGACTCATCCCACCCTTTCTCCAATTGTGTCTCGGCCGCTCTCTTCCTCTTCCATTGAAGCTTATATGAAGATTGGTGAGGCCGACGCGTACGAGAAATACATCATGAAAGACAAATTGCTTACCATAAATTTTGAGGAAGAAATTTTTGGAGCTGACTTGCCTCATATAGTCGGACGTGAGGATATCCGTGCTGTATGTGATGCGGATGAGGCAACCGGTATGGCTATGAATATATATGTCAGGTACTATGTAATTTATTATTTGACATTGTCGATTTAATTTTATTATATCGTTAATTTAATTTATATATATATATATATATATATATATATTATATATCTAAATGTAGGTACTTGTATGAGGACATTGTGGTCCTTCCAAACAGACACATAGATATTTGTTCTTGTGTCCTAAAGTACAACCTTTCATCAAGTGAATCCCACCGCGAAATTATCAATCACTTGTGGAACAAAACCAGTCATTGTTCTTGATTATGTCAATGACCGCTTCAAGGAAGCTCAAAATAGAAGTGATGATGATGTCTTACTTCTAGCACCTGGTTAATCTAGGGTAAGAATTTTTACTCATTATTTCTTATATAACATGCATTTTTTTAATAGTCACAAATTACTTATTCCTAAATTTTTTTGTAGGAGACATTGGGTTTTGTATGCAATTAATCCTAGTAAAAACCGTGTATTACCTTGACTCACTTCAAAATCATTACGAAACCACATGGAGTTTGTGGAGCTTTTTAACAGTGTGTTTATTTTTGTGTCATTCTGCATTTCTTACTTTTACTTTTACTTATATATGTATATATTGTTATTAATATAGTTATATGACATTCTATTCAATGGTTTAAGGACATATTGGGGAGTGAATAAATTAACTATCGATGGTTACCAATAGTTGTAAGTTTCTAACTTATACATTACATTATTTTGTCAAAAACTATATTCAACTCAATCTAACAATTAACTAATCTAATTATGTTTTGTAGTGTCCTAAACAATTGAATAACATTGATTGTGGGTATTACGTCATGCAATATATGAAGGATATAATTACCCGAAAGAAAACGACTATCCCAAAGAAGGTATCTACTTCTAATATATTTTTATATGATTTCGATTTAATAGTGGTTCTTTCCAATATTTAACCATTTCAATTCTAATTTTATTTATTTATATAATTTCAGTATTTTAGCGATTGTCAAAGCAACACATACTCTGTTGAAGCAGATTCTTTGAGATTAGGGGAGAATGGTGCACTATCTCTCTCCGCTTTTTTTTAAAGTTTCATTTGGATACATATAAGTTAGCTTAGCTAGTTTTTTGGTTCATAATATTGTAACTTGATAGCTTGTTTTGGATACATATGAATTAGATAATGAAACTTCTTAGCTATTTTGTTTTGGTTCCTCTTATGTAATTTGTGTTCCTCTTAGCAAATTGATTCTGTTATGTATTGGATTGGATTGGCTGTACAGGTAATTTGTAAATATAAAAAGGAAAACACACAAAACAGAAAAAAATAAAAAAAAAAAAATTTAGGCAATACTCAGCTTTTAATAAAGCGACTGGGTATTTAGTAACACAAATAGGCAATACTCAGCGTTTTTTAATAAAGCGCTGGGTATTTAGTAACACAAATAGGCAATATTCAGCGCTTTTAATGAAGCGCACAGTATAAGGGGTAATATTCAGCGCTTTTTAAAAAGCGCTAAGTATCCGGGAGGACGCTTAGGATATATTCACGCTTTTAAAAAGCGCTAAGTATTTGGGAGGACGCTTTGGATATATTCAGCTTTTTAAAAAGCGCTAAGTATTTGGGAGGACGTGTTTTGCAATGGGTGGCGTTTTTTAGGAAACGCTACCCATTGTTGGAGTGAATAGCCGGCGCCACCTTGTGCTAGAATCCAAAAACGCCCATTGTTGAAAAAAAACGCCGCCCATCTACTAGATCTGTTTGTAGTGAAAGTGACAAACAAGCAAATAGAATCATGCCTTAAATATAGTGAAGATACAACACAAACTTCAAAAGAGCATTCATAGTTATGCTTAAAAACCAAAACAAAATCTTAAAAACTTGCACGAGAAAGCAAAGAACTAGTCCTGAGTTACCTTGGGGCTCTGCTATCTCCTTGCACACATTCAGCTCTTAATAGTCCACTCTTCCCATTGGTTGGTGGAAGGCAACTCTGAAAGAACCAAAGCAATATATAGGCTAGTTAGTCTGAACAAACAAAGAGCAAGAATTCCAAATAAAATGGGATCAGCATGTGGATTTGCAAACAAATAAATATATGTGTTATTGCACCTGCATGTCGAATAAATGTAATTGTGTATGTACTTTTGTTATTAAAATTGTCCAAATAATAGCATTACCCAACAAAAGTTAACCTGAATGAATTCACTCACACCTGTGAGCATTTGACTCTGAGACTCCGAGTCCAATCACCCAATGTTCTGATATGAACGCTAAGGTAGTTATCTCCAGGGGCAGAGGTAATGGAAAATGGGTGCCTGTAACAATAACAGTGTAGAAACTAGATATTAAGAACTGATCAAAAATAGAAGACAAGAGTACTTGAAATTCATACCATTCAAATGGAGAGACAAAGAAGACAATTGATAAACATGTATTGTCCACTCTTGTATCTAAACCCCGAGGCTTTGACATATGAAGAGCTAACACATTTCTGGATAAACACACCACCTTCAAATAGGAACACAATTTTTGGTAAGTAATTGTTGGAACTTGGAACTATAGTGAGCAATTCCATATTCAAGACTTACCTTTAATATTCTCACAGGCTTGATGCTTGATCTGAGTGTTCTAATCAGTCTTTCCAGTGCATAAATGGTAATGGGAATAGCCAAATACATCCAAGTCTACATACAAAACACATATAATAAAGTTACTTGCAATATGAATTAGCCGAGAAAATAAATTTAAAAACAAAAATGGAAAAAGGATTAAATCATAAATGAAGGAAGGCACTAACCGTTTTCTTGTACCATTCTGGAGTCAAGTAAAGTTTGATTCCATGGACAATCAACAAACCATAGACAAAGACAAAGAGATGATGGGAGTACCAAAAGGCATTGAAACCTTTTAGACTTTCTAGTGCTTTTGGTAGCTTGACCCTTCCTCTCCTGAACCAAGGGCTAGCTAGTGTGAAGGCTATTGCCATTAGAATAATCATTATAATCCCAGTTACCCCTTCCCATGACTTCACAAAATACCAATAATTTGATGGTTGATCTCCAAAAAAATGCTCCATAAGCTTATACTTTTCACTATTTGCATGAAGAAGCCGAGGGAAGTCACAAGCAAGATGGTAAATAGCATGTATACCAACTCCAATTGCTACTGCCACAGCTATCACCTATAATAGAACTCAGCATTTGGTTACTACAAAATTTTATACAAAACATTATTAATTTAGGTCACAAAACATTCAAATTAACCTTGTGGAAGTTGAGGTTGTCATCAAAAGGAACTGCAATGCCTAGCTTGGTTTTGTTCCTGAGCCAAGTGATGGTGTTTCTACAAACAGGTAACAAGATAATGGCCATGTTCAACTTTAGTGTCTCAGCTGCACCTTTAGCCATGCATACACAATGCCCCATCACCTCATACGCGGCTTTCCTTCTATATTGCACGAACTTGTAGGCAAATAGACTCTAAATAGAAAACAGATGGTACACAATCACAAGATTATAAGATTTTTTTAATAAAAAACTGAATGATAAAATACAGCAACCCCCAGTGAAATTGATAAATCCCCAAATTGATCAAACAAGAAATCAACGCGAAATCGAAGCACACAAAGTAAGATAAGAAATGAAGTTGAAATTGAAGTTAGGGTTTCAATTAGGTTACCTTCACACAAGATGATGAAGCCAAGATCGCACGAACGGAGAAGAGGAGCACGATCGGAGAAGACGAAATGTAAATTATCGCAACAAGAGAAGTAGCATGAGAGGTTCGATTGTTGATTTCTGGAAGTTCGGTTTGTTCGATGTCTGGAGAACCGGCGTTTCTATTTCTGAAGAGTGAGAGGGAACAGAGGAGAGGAGGTTGTAGGGCGGAGAATGGCAGATGAGGGTGGAAGAAGGCGGAGGTTGAGGTTGAGGGAGAAGAGAGTGGGTACGGTGAGGGTTTGAGAGAAGTGAGGGTTTGTTTGTGAGAAGTGAGTGGACGAAGGAGAGAATAGATCTGATATCGTGGGAGTTTTTTTTTATCATTCGGTTGCCACGGACTTGCCACGGCATCTCCGTCGCAAATTTCTCATCCTTTTCACTACAAATGCATCTAGTAGATGGGCGCCGCTTTTTCAACAACAATGGGCAGCGTTTTTGGCCAAAGGTGGCGCTGGCTATTCACTCCAACAATGGGTAGCGTTTCCTAAAAAACGCCACCCATTGCAAAACACGTCCTCCCAAATACTTAGCGCTTTATAAAAAGCGCTGAATATATCCAAAGCGTCCTCCCAAATACTTAGCGCTTTTTAAAAAGCGCTGAATATATCCTAAGCGTCCTCCCAGATACTTAGCGCTTTTTAAAAAGCGCTGAATATTACCCCCTTATACGCAACGCTTCATTAAAAGCGCTGAATATTGCCTATTTGTGTTACTAAATACCCAGCGCTTTATTAAAAGCGCTGAGTATTGCCTATTTGTGTTACTAAATACCCAGCGCTTTATTAAAAGCGCTGAGTATTGCCTAAATTTTTTTTTTTTTTTTTTTCTGTTTTGTGTGTTTTCCTTTTATATTTACAAATTACCTGCATACCCAATCCAATCCAATACATAATGTAATCAATTTGCTAAGAGGAACACAAATTACATAAGAGGAACCAAAACAAAATAGCTAAGAAGTTTCATTATCTAATTCATATGTATCCAAAACAAGCTATCAAGTTACAATATTATGAACCAAAAACTAGCTAAGCTAACTTATATGTATCCAAATGAAACTTTAAAAAAACGGAGAGATGATCGCACCATTCTCCCCTAATCTCAAAGAATCACGCTCAACAAAGTATGTGTTGCTTTGACAATCGCTAAAATACTGAAATTATATAAATAAATAAAATTAGAATTGAAATGGTTAAATATTGGAAAGAACCACTATTAAATCGAAATCATATAAAAATATATTAGAAGTAGATACCTTGTTTGAGGATAGTCGTTTTCTTTCGGGTAATTATATCCTTCATATATTGCATGACGTAATACCCACAATCAATGTTATTCAATTGTTTAGGACACTACAAAACATAATTAGATTAGTTAATTGTTAGATTGAGTTGAATATAGTTTTTGACAAAATAATGTAATGTATAAGTTAGAAACTTACAACTATTGGTAACCATCCGACTCGTTAATTTATTCACTCCCCAATATGTCCTTAAACCATTGAATAGAATGTCATATAACTATATTAATAACAATATATACATATATAAGTAAAAGTAAGAAATGCAGAATGACACAAAATAAACACACCTGTTAAAAAGCTCCACAAACTCCATGTGGTTTCTGTAATGATTTTGAAGTGAGTCAAGGTAATACACGGTTTTTTTACTAGGATTAATTGCATACAAAACCCAATGTCTCCTACAAAAAAAATTTAGGAATAAGTAATTGACGACTATTAAAAAAATGCATGTTATATAAGAAATAATGAGTAAAAATTCTTACCCTAGATTAACCGGTGCTAGAAGTAAGACATCATCATCACTTCTATTTTGAGCTTCCTTGAAGCGGTCATTGACATAATCAAGAACAAGAAATGGTTTTGTTCCACAAGTGATTGATAATTTCGCAGTCGATTCACTTGATGAAAGGTTGTACTTTCCTGACACAAGAACAAATATCTATGTGTCCTGTTCTAAGGGACCACAATGTCCTCGTACAAGTACCTACATTTAGATATATAAATATATATATATATATATATATAAATTAAATTAACGATATAATAAAATTAAATCGACAATGTCAAATAATAAATTACATAGTACCTGACATATATATTCATAGCCATACCGGTTGCCTCATCCGCATCACATACAGCACGGATATCCTCACGTCCGACTATAATGAGGCAGGCAGCTCCAAAAATTTCTTCCTCAAAATTTATGGTAAGCAATTTGTCTTTCATGATGTATTTCTCGTACGCGTCGGCCTCACCAATCTTCATATAAGCTTCAATGGAAGAGGAAGAGGCGGGCTGAGACACAATTGGAGAAGGGGTGGGATGAGTCACTTGGCGAGAAGAGGAGGGTCGATCACCACTTTTGGAGGAGAGGCAGGCTGTGAAACTTCTACATAAGGGGTGGACTGAGACACTTTTGTAGAAGGGGTGGATCGAGACACTTTCTTGCCAATAGATGTTTCCTTGCCAGCACTTTTCAAAGGAGATCTTTTCTTGCCGGTAGACACTTTCTTAGATTTTTCATTTTGGCGCATCTATGTTTAAACAAAAATAATTACTTAGTTAGCACAAATTATATGACAAAAACTATAATTAGTTAGTTACAAATATATTGTCACTTACAACGACAAGGGGCGGATGGCCATGCCACAAAGGTACCAACTCGCCAGGACACCGCCAAGATATCAATCATCAATCGGAATGAGCAATGGTGCATCCTCCCTAAATGGTACCGCAACTCGACTCTAACATGATTTGGAGGTAGGGGTACATTGTGCATCAAGGGACCCCAATTAGCTACATGTGTAGCCAATTGCAACCATTTCATGTGGGTTTGAGATATACAATTCACACTCACACTCATTGTTGTCCTAAATCAATTATAAACCACAAAATAATAAAGACATTATTTGATGTTATATATATATATATATATATATATATATATATATATATATATATATATATATATATATATATATATATATATGTACAATAAATCAATTATAAACCACAAAATAATAAAAACAATTAATACCTTAGTTGACGGCATGGTGCAAATATCTCTACAATCGCTATGTAGCAGGGGTTGGTGCTGGTGGCATAACATGGCCATAAAGTGATCGCATATCATTAAGTTGAGCTTGCAAACTTTCATACAATGCCATCATCTTTCTCAGTGGTGGACAAATCATGATTCTCATCATAGACTTTCTGCTTTTGGTCCAAAGTACTTTGTTGGTGCTACTCCAAATCCAACACCCCTCAGGCGACTCCGAGTATTCTTCTTTACCTAAGGCACGTGTAAGGATTTCTTTTTCAGAGCAATCAGTGAGCTCTCCCTGTGACACTGACTGTGATATGGCTTCCTGATTCACAAAACAAAAGTATAATACATTATAAAAATCATAAAAGTTACAATTAAAATCAAGTGAGCTTGAATTTAGGAAATACTTACAATTCTTTCCGACACCTCCTTAGTTTTAGGATCAACTATCTCCTTTTCTTTGTTTAGTCGAGCCTCTACCCACAAAACATGTCGCTCAACACCTTCTTTAGTAGGATCTTTCCCACTCTCCACCAACTATATTTAAATTTACCAAATATTAAGAAACTATTTATAAAAAGTTTATTGAAACTAAAAAATCAAGCTTATTGTGCCTTACCAATCTCTCTTCAATATGTTGATATGGAGTAGCACCGCCTCTATAAGGATACTCACAGCCAGAAGCACACTTTCGATTCACCTCACTTGCTTTCTATTAAGAGAGATAAGTATACATTAATGTATAATAGATAATTGTCAAATATAAAAATATGTTATAACTTAATAGATAGTAGCACTAACCAAGAATTTTGGATCTTCAGTGCGTCTCCTAACAAATGTCTGCCAATCCTCCTCTGAAATAAACCCACTATATATTGGTGGAGGATTCCAATTGATGTTTCCATTATCATCTTTAAGCCAATTTTTTGTTAATGTCGTTCAAAATTTTTATGACACTTTCCTACTTCCTTCATTATCCAAATTTTTTAGAATCATCCACATCAAAATATTTCTCGCTTATGCACATTAAATGAAAATCATATAAATAAATTTATATATATATATATGGGACTACAAAATTACTAAATAAGATTACCAAAAGATCTAAAATTATATACCTGTATTGTTACCCACAACTCATGTTTTTGTTTCTCCAAAACGGGATTCTTTGTGCTCACCCAAGTAGTGATTGTTATTGGTATCATTTGTTTTACCTTACTACCAAGGAAAGTAATCAAATGAGTGCTGTTTTCTCCAATTGGCAGACTTAACATTCCATTGGACCTGCATTATGTAAATAGTAAATTAGATCACAAACAATTAAAACTTAGTATTGAATGAAGTTAATTAGCAATTAATTAGTATCTTACACTTAATTTTTCTTTTCCTTTACTTAACCGGTTGATGATATCCTTTTTTAATCACTATTCCACGAGGAGCACGCTTCCTGATATAGTTTGTAACATCATGATCACTGCCCTCACCGGTGTCATGCCCACTATCACTATGATCTGCCATCTTACCTGCAATAAAACATAATCATTGTTTGTTATATTTATCCATTTAAAAAAACATCCAACAAAAAAATAAATAATCACCAAAGAAGATGAAAATAAGATCCATGTCTATAAAATAACATCTATGTCGGCTACCTTTTCCTTTTTTCGATACAATTTTTTTGCAATTCGCTCCTTGGTACTTTGTTTTTGACTTAATCGTAATTCCATCAAGATGATCCTTTCTAACATACACAACATCCTCTCTATAAGTACTTTCCTCTTCTAGTGATGTCCCCAAGAAAGGGTCGCCCTCGATACCATCATCATTGGTTTCTTGATCATAAATGTAATTCACTAATTTTTTTGTGTCAAGAAAACAATAGACCAATTGATATCAATCGGATCGCTGACATAAAACACTTGTTGAGCTTGGGATGCCAAAATAAAAGGCTCATCTTTATATCCCAACTTCTTGAAATTCACCCGCATGAACCCCGACTCATCAATCAGAAACCATTATTATTGTCAACCCACTTACATTGGAACACGGACTCAAAACATGGTGTAATCCAACTCCCATATTTGTTCAATGACCCCGAAGTATGACATATTCGCAGATACGGGATTTCTCGTCTTTGGCACTTGATGTATGCATAGCTTGAGCAACAAGAGTCACCCCACTATTTTGCATTTTACTCGATCATCATGGGTTTTTGTATAGAACGTGTAACCGCTAATTAGATAGGCGGTGTAAGAGAAAACATGCATATTTGGACCTTTTGCTAACCATCTCAATCTTTTTGAAATCGAAGTAGGATTCATAACAAACTCAAAATCAATGTGGTCTTTTAACCACACTATGAAACTCCGATTGTGTTCCTTTGTTAACCAAACTTCACTCTTATATGGGTAATCACTCTTAAGTATGTCCATGTGCTTGGCAACATATGAATCAACCTCACTATCATTGTGCAAAACATATAAGTGTGCTTGATGTAGTTCTTCCTTGACACCATAACTATTTTATATCCCGACATCCCTTTAGTAATGCTTCCTAAGTGACGAGACCTTGGAAGTCCCGCAGAATATTCAAGACTAGATAGATAGGCGCAAGCGTAACTCAACAACTTTTCTTCAACTATGTAGCGCTCAACAATACAACCCTCGGGTCGTGATCGGTTTTTCACATATCCTTTTAATATCTTCATGTAACGCTCAAACGGATACATCCATCTCATGTAACATGGGCCACACAATTGTGTCTCTCTAATCAAATGAACTGTTAGATGAATCATTATGTCAAAAATGAAGGTGGGAAATACATCTCAAGCTCACACAAAGTGACAAGAATTTCTCTTTGCAATGATGGCAACTTTCTAGGGTCAATCACTCTACTACAAATCGCCTTAAAGAAGTAACAAAGTTTGGTTAGCGTCATGCGCACTTTCTTAGGCAAAATGGATCGTATACCAATTGGGAGCAAATTCTCCATTAGAACATGACAATCATGGGACTTTAAAGACTTTAACTTAAGGTCTTTCATGGATACAAGGTTTGTAACATTTGAAGAATACCCTCTCGAACTTTTACTCCATGAAGAAACTTACAAAACACTGTCTTCTCCTTTTTAGATAGAGTATGAGTCACGGAGGTAGATATGTACGTGTACCCTTCTTTATCGGACCCACCTGGTCTCAACCCCATACTAAGCAAGTCCAACCTCGAGTTGATGGTATCTTTAGTCTTTCCCGGCATATTGAGTAAGGTACCAATGACACTTTCAAAGACATTTTTTCAACATGCATCACATCAATGAAGTGTCTTACATATAATGACTTCCAAAGATGGCAAGTCAAAGAAAATCGACTTTTCTTCCACCCCGCTTTGGCAACCTCTCCTGCAAATGGCTTCCCAAATTTAATGTTCAAATCTTTCACCTTTTCAAACAGTTGTTCACCCGTCAAAGCCGTGGGAGCTTTACGGGTTTCGGTATTCCCATTGAATGCCTTTTTCAACAGTCGATACTGATGAGTAGATGGCAAAAATCTACGATGACCAGGGTAGATATTCTTCCTACCATGTTCCAACCACATCCAATCGGTGTTATCTTCACATATAGGGCATGCACACTGACCTTTCGTACTGTACCCAGATAGATTGCCGTATGCTGGAAAGTCATTAATTGTGCCAAAAATCATAGCCCTCAAGTTGAAACTTTCTTCCCGAACCCATCATACACCTCTACTCCATTCTCCCACATTAGCTTCAAGTCTTCAATTAAAGGAGCCAAGTATACATCAATATCATTTCCCGGTTGCTTGGGCCCAGAAATTAACAAAGACAACATCATATATTTGCGTTTCATGCAAAGCCATGGAGGTAAGTTATAAATCGCTAATATCACGGGCCATGTACTGTGGGAGCTACTCAATACCGTATGGTTAAAACCATCGGCAGACAATGCAAGTCGTAGGTTTCTTGGATCCAACCCAAAATCGGGATAATCAATATCAAATTTTTTCCATTGCGGAGAATCTGCGGGTGTCGTAACATGCCATCTTTAATCCTTTCATCCTCATGCCATGTCAAGTGTTTTGCATCTTCCGAACTACGGTACATACGCCTAAATCGAGGAATTATGGGAAAATACCACAACACCTTTTCTCGGAGCGTAATCTTTCTTTTATACCGCGATGCATTACATTTAGGACACGACTTTAAAAATGCATGTTCATTCCGAAATAGAATGCAATCATTGGGACAAGCGTGTATCTTCTCATAGTTCAAGCCAATGGACCCTAACATTTGTTTTGCATCATACGTCCGAGAAGGGAGCACATTATCCTTCGCAACATTTCTTTCAATAGTGTGAGTAATTCAAGAAAGCTCTTATCCGTCCATCCGTGGCAAGTTTTCAAGTTATACAACTTTATCACAACCAATAATTTTGTGAATTCAGTACAACCTCATACAACGCGCGTCTCTGCATCCGTTATCAACTTCTCAAACATTTGAGGACGGTCATTAAGATCGTCTTCAAAAGCCTTTGCCATCTCTTCAAATTCATCCCCAACAAACGTAGGTATTTCGGTGTCAACCGGTGCACATCTCTCGATTATTACCCATATTCGAAGATTCAACTCTTTCCTCACCATGCATTGTCCAACAAGTGTAAGTTTGATCAATTCCATTACCCTTTAAATGTCCCCCCAACTCGTCTGCATTAACTGATTTTACATAGCAACAACGTAAACAGGACATATCATATTACTAGATCTCCTAAAACGTTGAACAAAGACAGTTCACAAAATAATCCACTCCATCTCTATATTCCTTGGACGAGACGATTGGCGGACATCCACTTTCTATCCATAATGTCCCAATATCTATAATAAATTCGGATAAGAGAATTTACAATTTTATTGAAGCTAAGACATTCAATCAACTAGCTAGCTAGTTTCAACTAAACAAATCAAAGACTTTGATGTCTTCTATATAGTCATTAATTCTTCATAGAAAATAAACAAAAGAACAAAAAAAGTACGAACAAGTGGAAGCAACAACAGCGACAAATATCCAACTAGTTGTGAACAACGATCGCGAAGCTCGACAAAAAAAAACTCCCAAAACCTAACAAACAATTTGCATATTCGATTTAGGCATATTTGATTTTACTAATATAGATGACACACACTTTGCTTAAAAACTCTATCATTTGAGAATCAAAATCTCAACAAAACCAAGCAACAAACACATATCAACTAATTTCTCTCCTATCAAACACATTCAACTAATTTTACACATATCAAACACATACAAATACATTCAACATATTCCTCTCTTATCAAATATTTTTTTTTCACACATTCAACATATTCCAATCAAACTACATATTCATCTCCAACCTAACAAAAAACCTAAAAAACAAAAAACAAAAAACAAAATAGAGAACTAACCTTTGAGAGAAGATGAGGACAAGCAATGAGGACTATGGGTGCTAGAGAGAACGAGAATGAGGGAAAGTTGAGAGAGGAAGAGAGAACGAGAATGAGGTTTATGGGTTTATGGGTTTATGGGTTTATGGGTTTATGGGTTTGTGGGTTTGGGGGATTGTGGGTTTGGGGGATTGTGGGTGGTGCTAGGGAGAACGAGAATGAGGGAAAGTTGAGAGAGGAAGAGCTAATGAGAGTGAGGGAGAGAAGAGAACCGTGAGAGAGGTTTGTGGGTTTTTGGGTGTGGAGAAGAGAAGAGAACGTACGCAGAGAGAGAGAGGAGAAGAGAAGCGCGAATGGAAATGAGAAAAAGAGAGAAAACGAACGGGCAAAAAAAATTTTATTGAAGCAATACTCAGCGTTTTTAAAGAAACGCTGAGTATATGGATGACGAGAAAGGGGAATATTCAGCGTTTGTGTAAAAAACGCTGATTATATGTGAGAACGAGCAACAAGATGCGCAGCGTTTTTAAACAAACGCTGAATATTTCCCTTTCTCGTCATCCAAATACGCAGCGTTTTCCAAAAAACGCTGAATATTCCCTTTCGTCATCCATATACTCGCTTTCTTTAAAAACGCTGAGTATTACCCTTTCTCGTCATCCAAATACGCAGCGTTTTCCAAAAAACGCTGAATATTCCCTATGCTTTTTCATCTATAGGTGGCGTTTATTAAAAAACGCTGCTTATGGTGGCGCTCTTTTTTAGCCAATCTGGCGTAGTGTTTGAATATCATCTAAAAAATCTAACTATATAATTTGTTACCTTACCATGAACTCCTACTTTATCTAAATGTTACCCTTGTTATATTATAACTCACTACCCGCTACCTTGTTGATTGTTGATAGCAGACTACGGTTTATCAATGATATTGATCAAAATATGACATTTTTATTTTAATTTTAAAGTGATATGCTCAAAAACATAATCTGATATATCATATAAGAGCTTTAAAATAAGTCAAGGTTCAAGTTAATTAATATACATTACTTGGTGGTAGGGTGAGTTTTACCTTTTGAGACTGAGAGCATCCTGTTAAGTTATTACATTTTTGTCTATCTAGGTTTTTCTCTTTGTTTTTCATTGATTTTTTATCGATCATTATTTTGCATTGATAATAGTGGAATTGGAATAGAGAATTTCAATTACTATTTTGACTCATCTTTCTCTGTTTTATGAAGAGTTTAGTTAAATAAGCATGTGTCTATTGTCTGTTGATTGTATCGTTGCCCTCCATCATGCCTCCAATGCTCATTTTCAGAATTGCCAAGTCGAGATTTGTTATAATGAGTAAATATTAGTTGGTGATGACACTTTGTAAAATTAGTGTTTAAAAATACTTTATGATTGTTGGATGTTCTATGCTTGTTTGCAGCTAATCTGTTTTTGCAAAGAGTAGAAAACGATCGACCAGCAGTGTCGTCGCTGCCATTTCATCGTGTCATTTCGCTGCCGCTTCGCATAACCTCACTGCCAAATCGCAACTTCGTCTCCTTCTGGTACAATCCCTCCGTCTTGGCTTCTCATTATCCTTATTGAATTTTGTAGCACATGATTAAACATGTTTTTTGTCTTCCCCAAAATTGTATTTAGAGTCTTGTAAGTCTTAGGAATCAAATTGTATGCTACTTGATCGGGTTTATTGCATTGTTCAACTTAACTAACATGTATTAGGCATTTTTTGTATTGTTAGTGGACCGCTTATGATTGATTGATAACGTTTTTTCTCCTTTGTTTTTTATCTTTTATTTTGTGATTGATTCGGAATATTTTTCTCTTCTGTGATTCATTCCTGCACTTGACATTTGATGCCAAATTTAAAGAATTTAAAGAAACTATGTTGTTGTATTCCCAATTTTAAAATCTATTAAACGTAATAAATAAAGTGTGGCATCAATAATACTAAAAACTGATCCACATGGATCAATCAAGCTTATAATAATAAGCCATAAAACAGAATCGTATGTCAATATTACCTTGCCAAGTGAAAAGAGGTTACATCCCCTCAAAGTGCTTTATTAGCTTTCTTTTTCCATATTTTGTTTCCTTGTTCTGCTTTTGAGAGAGTGGGTGATATTGAGAAATCAGATCAACCAGAGCCGAGTTGATAATCCAAAGAATAACATTGTTAAACATAGCTTTATACATTAACGGAACGCTTTTTTCATGGTGTCACATGATTGTTTACAACTATTTCACTCATTTGAAGTTTTGCAACTCAAATATGTCTGTCAATTGACATTGTGTTTTTTAACTGTTAACTGTATTAGAATGATGTTTTACTTTTTTGTGAAGCAATTTTTGTTATAGTAGTATCCAGTGCCAGAAGGGGTTATTTGTTAAAAACCTACTATAGTGGTTTCTTTCTTATGCTAGGATAACTAGGCTCTGGGTAATTCATATAATGAGATTGATATTGTCCATTCTACATGAAAACTGGGGTGGATTGTAGAAAAAAGCATTGAAGGCATTGAAGCATTGAATAACTCTTTCTAATAAGTCTTTTTAATTGTAGGTGGAACATACAAGTGAAAGGGTGCAAAAATGGGGTGGGCAAGTTGGCAAGACAGTGGCTTCTGCATAGGACTGCACATATCTCCCACCTCTATTCTAGTCAAATTCGGAGTAACATTTGATTTGCTAACGTGTTCTTAGTAAAATTAGGGCTAGTGGTCTCAAAAGTTCCTTTTGTCCATTTTGCATTGTATTGTAGAAGTTGCTATCTTTCCATTAGGTAGAGGACATAATGCTATTGTACAAGACATAATCATTTATTTTACTAATTAAGATTTCCAAGTAGGAGATATTGCTTTTAACAAGTTGTTTTAATTCATAGCTTCATTTATAAGTATAGATATTCGGATTATTTGATTATAGTTACGTTGAGAGTATTTGATTATTTAATATATATATAGATATCACTATTAAACAGTATTTTGGATATATGGTTTATTTTTTTTTTTTTTTAAAAAATTTGCGACGGATTTGCCACGGAACTTTGCGACGGATTTGCCACGGAACTTTGCGACGGATTAGCGACGGAAATATTTGCCACGGAAAAGTCCGTGGCAAACGATTTGCGACGAGCGTTTTTGCCACCATTTTTGGTCCGTGGCAAATGTTGTTTTGCCACGGAAATTTGTACATTTGCCACGGAAATGTCCGTGGCAAATCAACGATTTTCTTGTAGTGATATAATAGTAGGAAATTAAATTTAGATTTATCTATATAATATATATATATATATATATATATATATATAATTATATATTATAATTTTGAGATCCCGTGAAATCAAATAATACTTTAGTAGTGACAACTGCAGTGTATATAATTTCAGGGGTATTTTCATATTGAGATGTTATTACAATAGGAATTACTTATAAGTATTATACGGTCCAAAATAGTATTAGTAAATAGTAACTTACAAATATATAGCAAATATACCTTTGCATAAGGACATGTAGCTTGCTTTTGACTAAGCTGACTGACGTTGACAACCTTAGGATCAATGTTCTATGTCATCTTGTTTATTCTCTCTACTTGTTTTCTAAGTGCACCGTAGTGAATAGAAGAATACTAAGCACAAACATTGTAAACTACAAATATACTAATCGATCAAAGTTGTATATTGATTCTAATTGTATGTGCATCAAGCTGAATACAAAAATATGTAACAAACATTTTTAATATATAACATTATTTAAAAGATGAGAATTAAAAAAGGTTGAAATGGATAAAATTACTCATATTTAATATTGATCTTTTCTGTTGGCAAAAATTTTGGTCTAGTCCCCCCTTCGTTTTTCTCTGTTTTTTTCCTTTTTTTATTAATAAATTCGGGCAATCTGTCTATTTGTTAAAAAAACTCATATTTAATAACATTCTAGTTAGTAAGTGAGGCAAAGGAATATAGGCAAGTTGATAGACCCAATAACTTTTATCCAAAAATGAATGTGTAAAGTGTAATGAATATAATTAAATGAATGAGATCATTTATAACACCTTGGCTTATTTGCAGCCAGATGATTAAGACAACAAGATGAATGCGCGATAGAATAAAAAATTTGGTAGTCGTAACCAACATCCTGAAGAGAAAAACATTGAAAGTAATACTATGGTTTTAGTAAACAATAGGAAGACATAAAAGTATAATTTAGCATAGGAAGACATGTAGCCTATAAGCATAGGAGAACTACCTCAGGATAATAATTATGCAAGTTCACTTGGTCTTTAGAACTGTTTTATTTGAGTATTCTAAAATTGACAAGATAATATACTTCACAACTCCAAAACTCTTATCCATTCCACACAGAAAAAAAGAGTGCCAAAAATCATATAAACTTCACTTTGATTTTTTCTCAAACAACTTGTATGCACAAAGGGTTCAAATAACCAGAACATTACCATAACCAGAATAAAAAACTAACTAACTAGTATGAACAAACCATAACCAGAATAAACAAAACCATAATGCTAACATTACAACAAACTAGTATGAAGCAAAAACTAATCAATACCGTACCTGCTTCAGCTTGTTGCAACTGAACCAAAGCTCATATAGTTAATTCGCAGGGTTGTTGTTCTTGTTCATGATAGGGACATCTTCACAAATAAGAGAGGAACACTTCGCGAGAGAGAATGAACGCAAGGGACTGAACGTGGAAGGGAGCCTGAGCGCGAGAGGAACGAGAGTGAAGATGAGAGAGAGAGACGTGAGGAATGAGAGAGATGGAGGTGCTTAGCGCGGGGAGAGAGTGAGGTTTTCCTGGGTTTGGGTCTGTTCACAGTGAGTGAAAGAGAGAGACATTGAGAACCAGAGAGGGTGTGGGGAGAACGAGAGTAAAAATAATAATTAAGGAATGGGCAGCATTTGGTAGGAAGCGCTGCTCAATGGTTAGCGCATATAGGCAATTGGTGGCTTTTTTTAGAAAGCGTTGCTCAATGGGTGAGGCAATGGGTGGCGTTTTTTAAAAAGTGCTGCTCAATGAGTTAGCGCGTTTAAGCAATGGGTGGCGTTTTTTAAAAAGCGCTGCTCAATGGGTTAGCACGTTTAAGCATTGGGTGACGTTTTTTAAAAAGCGCTGCTCAATGGGCTAGCGCGTTTAAGCAATGGGAAGCATTTCATCTGTAAGCGCTACTTATTGTTTACCTGTTTTGGTCATCCGTAGCGTTTTCACTTGAAGCGCTGCTTATAGGGGCACTCTTTTTTAGCAAATCTGGCGTAGTCAAGTCTTGGAGTTGGTTCATTAGCATCGAAGGTCACAATACATCGTTGAAAATCTTTGACTGATGGGAAAATCCTATTATTTGTGTATGCGAGTTTAAAGGTGGGAAAAAAATTAAGATACGCAAATCAGTAAATAGTGTAGTTAAGTTAGTCTTCAAATGAGTTGTTCCAACAGCCTTTTCTTATTTTTCTGAATTTTCTCAATCCTAAGCAAAATAAATATCAAATTACTTGAAACCAGAAAAAAAAAAGCTCTCTATTGCTTTCTATTAATAGTCATCATTGTGAAGTACACATATTTAAAACAGGCAAATAAATAGAGACGACAATTAGATTGTCCTGTAAACATAAACAAATACAAAGGAAAATAAATAGAAAACAAACAGAGATTATTCAAATACTACAAAAGAGAGCTTTTTCAAGGGAAATGTGGATTAGGCCAATAGGCATTTGGGACATGAACATCTGCAAATGGTAGCTGACCATCAATATTGTTGGTGAAGTTTGTAGACGAACCTTCACCAACTTGCATAAAATCCATGTTATTGGTATCCAATCCCATATTGGTCTCCATTCCTAGGCCTTGAGATAAATGACCAGTATATGCCTCCAACTCTCCTCCACTCACTAGTCCTTGTGCATGACCCATATTCATCACTTGATCTTCTCCAATCATCATTCCTTGGACATTATCCATATGTGTATGTCCCATATTTGTTTGCTCTCCAACAACATTCATAGTGTGTGCTCCATTATTTTGAACCTCCTCTTCAGATGGCATCATCGACAATCTATAATCGATTCCTCTCAATTTCTCATCAATGAATGATAAGAAATCATTATTAATATCCATGTCAAGATTTTCAACAAACTTACGAGAAAGCCGAAATGATCAATCATATTTTCCATCTTCTTCTTTTTGTTCTCATTCATTGTTTCAATCCCGGAAGCTCTTGGGCTTTCATGATCCTTTGGTTCAAATACCTTTCTTGGTCCAGCTTGTTCTTCATTTGCATTGGTTGAGGTATGGTCTGAAACCTATCCAACACATGTTGGACTCCAGATTCGGATGGCCAAACCTCTGGTTCTGGATCGTCTTGATTATATATTACAGCACAAGCTTCGATCCCACAAAGGGTGCTGATTTCATTAACCTTTTTTATTAAGCCTGTTGAAAAACATAAGAAGAGCCATAACAACAACGAAGAGAAAAGTGAGAAATGAGAAACTAAAAATGTACACTAATTAATTGGTAATTAAATAGGGTTTGCATCTACTTAATACAAAATAGTTAAATTCTGAATTTGTAAAATTGCAGGGAAAAAATAGTTCATTTTTGGACAAAAAATACAAAAATAAAACAACATCAAAATTGTAAGTAGTCATCCAAACAATTTTCATAATGGTGAAATATGAAACATATGCAAAAGTAATATATACTTTGAATAAATTAAGCAAAGCTAATCTCTGACCGTTTTTGCGTTTTCTGAAAGTTGAGTTCCTCTTTGAGTTTTCGACTATATATGCCAGCTTAACCTTTTTTCTAGCCATGACCGAGATGACAGAAATAAACAAGAACGAAATTCTAAAAATGATATTTGTTATGGATTTCTTAATACCCTAATTGTGTTATTTATATAGAGAAATTTGAGATGCAACGGTACATTGAATATAGAGAAAGTTTAGAAGCATTTATAATTACCTAAATAATTAATATCATAAATACAGTCAAAAGTTCACATTTAATTTCATTTAATGATAAGTAAAAAATTGTTAAGTTTCATTTAATTACCTTCATTTAATGATAAGTATGGGTTTTTTAGCACTCATTAATACAAAAAGAAAAAGACGGGCACAATAAAATAATAGGTACAAGTTATAATGTTTATTAAATGATTTTTCTTTGGCAAATAAAAGGAAATGAGAAAAAGTTTCGTTAAAACCATCTTATATGCAAAATCCCCTTTGAAAAAAATCATCTAAGGAAAAAAAGTACTCTCTGTTGTTTTATATAAAAGGAGAAAATTGAATGTGTACAGTTTTATTAGTATATATACACAATACTTTTTAATGTGGTCTTTGTAACTTCCTTTATATATTATTATAAGAATTCCTCTATTCTTCATAAAATAATAAAGTATTCAAATAATAATAATAATAATAACAATAACAATAATATAATGGTCAACCTTTTGGTTAATTATTTTTGAAAATTATGGTTTATTTAAGATAAAACTAACTCAAAATTCAATAATATTTAATTAAATTTTGAAGTTGATGAAAAATTAATACATATTTTATGAGATATTGAATATACATTAAATGTGTTGAATAGTATAAATGCACATCATCATGGTCTTATATTCTCACGGCAGATGAGTTGATATTAGTAAAATTACTTAATTGAATTTAAAGTGTATGATAATATTACTGATTGAACTAACTTATAAATATAAAATGAAATATATGGACATTTATGCCTAATGTATAAATATGAGAGAATATTCATTTAATGGAAGATAGTGGGTTGAGAAGTTGAGTCTGCCCCGCCCCTCGGCGAGTTGGCGGGCCGGCGGGTTAGCCCGCTATTAAAATAAATAATTAAAATATTTTTAAAATCTCACTTTTTGGGCATAATGTAGGCAGGTTTACGGGTTGGCCCACCCAAACTCGCAAAAAACAAGATAAAAATGGCAGGTTAGTGGATTGACCCGCTACAACCCGCCAAAAAAACAGTAAAAAATAGTTTAAAATGTGGAAAAATAGAAAAAAAATTAAAGTTGGCGGGTTGGCCCGCCCCGTCTTTGGCCCTCTGAGTTGGCGGTTTAGGCGGGGCGGTTGGTGGGGGTGAAATCACCAACCTAACCCGTCATTTTTTGGCGGGCTAGCGGGCAAAGCTTGTTTTGTCATCCCTACACGATACCCACGTGTTTACTTTTTAATTGTCTTCTTTTCTTTCTAATTAAAAGTTATGTTTTTTTATTTACATTTGATGAATATGAATTATGTTATAAGCTAGTGAACAAATGTCATAAGCTAGTCATACCAAACACCTATAAGCTAGCGTGCTAACAAGGGATGGCAAAAAAACTCGCACCCGTGGGTACCATGGGTATTACCCGTGATTTGGTACGGCGGTAGGAGTAACAAACGCACCGTGGGTTTCATAAATGGATAATTAAACTACTCGTTAATAAATGGGGCGGGGCTGGGTATTTAGGTACTCGTACCCGTAATAAATATGCTTATTTGAAAATTTTCCTATTATTATTAATTTTAGTGTTATTTATCTTCTTTCATTAACTAGTATAAGCTAACAAATAAATGATAAATAAATATATAATGAAATGGCTCATTTTTTATATGAATGAAGATAAAAAAATTGTGTTCAAAATGTTAGTTTTTTTTGGTATTTTAAATTTTATTTTCATAAAAATTATTTCAATTAATATTGTATGTATCTATAATGAAATGACTAATTTTTTTATATGAATGAAGAGAAAATGGTGTTCAAAAGGTTAATTTTGTTTGGTATTTCAAATTTTATTTTCAAAAAATATATAGTTCAATTAATAAGGGTACCCGCGAGGAGATAATACCCGTAAAAAACCCATTCCACGGGTACCCGCGCGGGTATGGGGCGGGTACGGGGTAGTGTTTATATTAAACGGGGCGGGTAGCTACTACCCATGCCCACCCCGCCCCATTTACATCCCTAGTGCTAACATTGCCAAAAATAGCCTTAACTGTTAGACTCTATTTAGTAAAAGGAGCGGATAAAGGATAAACTAGCGTATAGTGGATAAGCTAACCGTGACAATTTTAATTATTTGGTAAAATATAAGTGCTTGAACTAACTTATAAATATAAAATGACATAAATGATAATAACTAATGCTTATAAATGAGATATTGCTTACTTAGTGCAAAGTGAATAAGAAATTTAATTAAAGTGATATATAAAGAAAATGAAACTTTATATATAATTGTTTTTTCAAAATCTACTTCAAGTAGCATCTATTGAAAAAATTTATAAACTAGTAGTTGCCAAATACTTATCTTTTGCTTGTACATGATTATTCACTAGACATTACTTGTTACGACTTATCAAATAGAGCCTTAATAGTATTTAATTATAATTTAATATTTAAGAGTGATATGAAGTATATTATATTTACTGTATATATTTTTTAGTATAAATTTGAATAAATGAACACTATCATCTTTATATAGCACTTAATATATTCCTAAAAAAATATAGCATTTACTAGATTATATTTAATTGTCAAAAAAAAAAATTATATGTACATAGCATATAATACTACTGTCAAATTATATATGTGATGTACTCTCTCAGGTCTCATATATAAGGCTATAAGCTACAACAAAAATGCACATCTTTAAGAAAAAAACTATTTGCCATTTAATAATTGTTACTTTTCCTACTGCTCTCAATCATATTAATGACGGCCCAAATTTTATATGAAAACTTGCACACACTATATTTACTTGACCGTATTATTGGAATACAAACATTTAAAAAAATAACAAAAATTGTTAAACTTTGTTTATATATTCTGTGCCAAATATTTGGTTTATTTTTTTCTTATATATGAGATCGGAGAGGGTGTGTGTGTGTAGAGTATGTGTATATATATATATATATATATATATATATATATATATATATATATATATATATATATATAGTAGCCTCATTACTTGTGTGATGTACGTGAGCGCTAGTGTTAACGAATGTAAATACAATAAATTGATATTTGTTAAAATTAAACTCGATATAATTGGAAATTGAATAGATAAGAGTTACAGAAATTAGCTTAACACCTGTGCAATGCACATGGTTACTAAACCTGGTTTGCGCAAAATGGCCAAAATAAAGGTCATAAATGAAGATGATCGATAGGAGTACTCACTAATGAAACAAAAGGGGTGAACTCGAGTACTCGCAAAAAAGAAATATAAGATGAAATATAAATAAAATAAGTATAAAAATAAATAATTTTTTTTACGTATTTTGTTAGAAAACTAATATTTTTTCACCAAACCGTGTTACTGAGGAACACAATTTACGTATCTAAACATTTACAAAAAAAAAATGGACTCTAAAGTACCTCAAAATACACTGTTTAGTGTAACATCCCTAATTTCGTTAATTTCGAATTAAGAAATTAACGAGTGATTTATTACTCGAGTAGGTAATAAATCAAGTCACGGATGTGAAGTTGTCACGGAAGCAATTTATAATTGCTTGAGTATATAATTTAAATACATAATTGAGTGGAAATTAGAACACTAGGGGTATTTTAGTCTTTATACCACTCACACTAAATGAGATCCAAAGACCCAAAAATATCCAAACACTCTCTCATTCCTCACTTAAGTGAATAAAGAAAAGGAAAGAAAGAAATAAAGAGAAAGAAAGAACAGAGAAGGAAAAAGAAAGAAAAGAATAGAGAGAGAGAGAGAGAGAGAGAGAAACGTGAAACCGAGAGAGAGGGAGAAGGGACGTGAGGAAGAGAAGGAGAAGAAAGGAGAGATCTCCACGGATTCTCAACGGTTGTAAGTGATCTTTGTCTCATTTTCTTCCATTTTTCTTCCTCTATCTATTGATACCAATTTCACACCCTAATTTCTTCTCTAACTCAAATCACCATTGTTGAACCTTAGAGCTCAAAGTGGAGAAAAATCGAAATTGGGTGACTTGAAAGCTTCGTATTGATCGTGGGAAGCTCAACTACTTGCTTGGGAGTGTTGGGTACGAGTTTTATGGTGGATTCGAGTCGATTGAAGCCACAGAAGAATTTGGGGCTGTTGGGTTCGGTTTGAGGAGCCGAGAATCGGGTTTGGAGCTTTTGGGAACGGTTTCGGAGCGGGTTCGTGTGTTACGGATCGATTGAGCTTCGGAGAGTTTCGGTTATGTGTGATTTTCATCACACGAGGTGAGTTTTACTCACGTTAGGGAATTTTAAAATGTGTTTATGTGTTATGTTTAAACTGTTTTTGAAATTTGGAGTTTCAGAAATTTTCGAGTCAAAGCGATATTTTACGGAAATTATGCGTAGTGGAGATTTAAAAAGAAATCATATTATTTTGATTATTGAATTGTTATGTTTAAACCGAATATATGTGTCTTTGTAGGCGTGCGTGGTTGAATTGGATTGAAATACGATTCGGGATCGATCGTGAACGAACGGAACGGAATTGGGCACTAAGTTGAAAAGTTCCTATGTTCCCAATTCACGATGTTTCGTTTCGACGCTCCGTTCGCTTCAAACTTCTTTTAAATCCTCTTTCTAACCATCCGTAGCGTATATGGATGATAATGTTTGTTTTGTCTGTGGTTTTAAAGTTGTTTGGTGTAATTCGGTTGAATTCTCAAATCTTTTGGAAAACCGTAAATTTTGTATATGTGCGGGAATTAATGATTTTTGAACAAATTGATGTCTGGACTGGTTTTACAGGTGATTATTGTATTTTGGGATGTCCATATTTGAGAGGAAACTCACAAATTTTGTTGGCAATTTTATGCAAATTCAAAGTGGTTTTGAAATAACGGTTAATGATTTGAATATTTCAAAAACCGACAAATCTAGTATACGTGTGGGAACAATTGTTTTAAGAACAAAATTGATGTCCTGGATCAAGTTATGCGAGTTCATAAGAAAAACCGTATGATATGAGTTTATATCATAGAGTAAAATTATGTATGATATATATATATATATATATATATATATATATATATATATATATATATATATATATATATATATATATATATATATATATATATTATGTATAGTCCAGGTGACGACCCACCACTAAGTTAGCATACTAGGAGGGGGAGGTCATGGGCCCCTAAACCTAGGCCTTCAGCGATAGGGTTCACCGGGATTAGCAGATGTGCAGTCGGTATGGTACAATTGTTTTGACGTTATGAATGCAATCATTTCACGGGATTAGCAGATGTGCGCGATCGGTATTGTGCAATTAGTAACGCATGGTTTATTGATTAAATCAAGAAATTAATTAATGTTTTATAAATGGACCGAGTGATAGGTGAGGGGTCACGGTAAGACTCACTGAGATTTGTTATCTCACCCTACAAATGTTGTTGTTTTTCAGATAAACAGGGGGAAGAAGATCCTTTATGGCACGAGTGGATGGAGTGCTCGTGAAGGAAATGGAAGACGTAGTTCTTCTATTATTAGATAATGGTTTTCCCTTGTATCTTTGTTTTCGATTTATAACTTGAATTTATTCTAAGTTATGTATCGTTTCGCTATTCTTGTAAAGATGTAAATCTAAGCAAGAAATGTATCTCTGATGTATGCTAAAAAGGTACACTTTAGTATTTCTACTAGATAGAAATATGAGGGTGTTACATTTAGCATAATTTTTCCACCAAATCAAATATTATGGAAAAACTTCACATATTTGAACATCTAAATTTTTTCCCGAACTCTAAGTTACTTCACAACTCCTTAGCATCGCACCTTATTGAACTTCAATAAACAGAACAAAAGAAACCAATGTTCATCTTCTATATATTTATTAAATATTATTTACAATCAAATACTAAAAAGCGGGACTAAAATAAAAACATAAACACCAATTTAAGTATGTTTTTAAACCCGTTGGTGTGAAATGACCAAAATTAACTTTTTAAAGATTATAGAAAGATGGTTCTAAAAAATATCAAGAGAAGGAAAAGATCTAAAAAAAAGTATAAAAATAAATTGATTTTTGAAAAGTGGTGTCAATTAGATTTCTAAACAAATTATGAAAGAGAAACCACAAATTTAATAATGTTTGTCATCTTCTTTATACATTCATTAAGAACTATTTACAATCAAATACTGAAAGCGAGACTAAAGCTCCAATTTTAGTATGCTTATAACACTTGTTGATGCAAAATAACCACAACAAAGGTCATAAAAGAAGGAGGATCAATTAAAGAAACAAAAGGAGTGGGCGCGAGTACTCACAAAAAATAAATAGATAATGTGCAGTAAGAGTAAAAAAAAAGTAAAAAACAATGTGTAAACGTGATTAAAAGAAAAGATGATGTGCAGTAAGAGCAAAAACAATCTATTTTGAGAAGAGATGATGTACACGAAGTCAGGAGCAATAAACAATAACAAGGAAGAAGGGTGTTGGAAGAAAAAAAAAATCAGATGCGTGAAAGTAATAGAATTTGAGAGGGGTAAATATGTAATAATATAAATAGAGTGAGTGATTCCATCCAATACCTCCCAAATTGGGGGGAAGAGAATTGAGGGGATGTGATGGAATAGGATGGAATCCATTCCATCAAGTTCCATTCCATTCCATCCATATTTAAAAACCCAAACAATGGAACCTTGTCTCTTTCCATTCCATTCCATTCCATCTCATTCCACCAATCCAATCATACCCTAAAGGTGACACACTAGCCAACTAGCTGCAACTCCAAAACTTCAATTCAACATTGTCAGCTATAACAACCCTATTTTTGTTTCGATTTTGAACCCTAACGCTTGACGGAAAGACTGCGACGGAGTGTGGTGCGACACGGATGGAGAAGGAGAACACTGATTTTGAACTGTAATGCTTGTGAGGGATGTGAGAACGTGAGTGATTGGCGGAGAGGCCACGAGATTGACGGTGAGACTGCAAGGGGTAGAAGAACGTTGTGGTGGAGAAGAGCTTCAGACGCAACAGAGATACGATGGCGAAGAGCGGCAAAGAGCGGAGGTCCAGTGCCGAGACTAGAGGTCGACGGAGGAAGGATAAACTGAGGGAGGGAGAGGGAGAGGGAGAGAGAGAGAGAGAGAGAGAGAGATGTTTGGGGTTTAGGGTCAAACAATGGTTTCGATGGAGAAGAACAATTTTGCGTTCTTTTGGTTTTTTAATTATCACAGAATTTTTTTATTTCAAAACTGTTTCTAACAAAAATTAATATTAAATCTCATTTAAATTTTAACTGGGACCCACCACCTTGTTTTTGGCTATTTTGGCTGGGCCTCTTTGGCTGAATATCATTGTTGTTTTTTTAATTCTTCCACATAAATACAACTTAACGCCTAAAATCTATAACCGAAGACACTTACATCCGACTTAACCTTAAGTATTACTCCCTCCGTTCTTTATTACTTGTCGCTTTTGGAGAAAAAATTTGTTTCTGATCGTACCTTGATCACCAAGTGTAGATGTTGTTCGTTGTAGCTTCGTCCGGTCGTCGTCGAGGAATGAGTACCGGCCTTGAAAGAACCTCGGGTGGTACCTGCAAAGACACTCCGACGCTCTAGTCAGAAGAGTGCTAGCGAGCGAGGTATCACTGGGTAGGAATTGCGTACGTACCTGACAGTGTGGATGAGGTGGTACTTATACCACTAGGGCGACCTGGCCGTTGCGAGAAATACGGCCGGCCGCCGAGAATTGCGGACCAAGATACGGTCTTGGGCTGAATGCACTGGGTCGGGCCGTTGGCCCATTTCTAACTGCACCGCCTTGCAATTGCTAATACACCCCAGAACAGTTTCTATTTACTTGTTATTTTCAAAGTCTAATGCAATATTTATTGTTGTTTTGTCAATAATGTCTTTAAGTATTTATTGTAGAGAGACAAATAGAAGAAATGAGATAATAAATGATTAAGGGTATTATAGGTAAAAGAGAATTAATTGTATCAAATGTAACAAAATTTATGAGCTCATTGATATGTGTAAAATGCCAAAAAGCGACAAATATATAGGAACAGAGGGAGTAAGATTTAAGATTGATGTATTTATAGGAGAACCGAATGAAGGATGGACAAAGAGCATTCGATAAGGTACACTGCATTGGAATATGAATAGCCGCATATAGATTGAGTGGCGGATCCAGAAATTTATTACAGTGGGGGCAAACAAATCATCAATATTATTTTTACATATATTTTTTATGATAATAGTCTCTAAAGTATTACTCTCTCTTCTATTTAGTCCATAAACTATGAAAATCTATTAAATGGTCCTAAAGCTCATCTTAATGCATCAATTTAGTCTCTAAGCCGTAAATTTCTAGGACTAAAAGAAATCTAAAAAACGGTACCCTTAAAATTTATCATGACAAAAACAACCTAAAAATACCTAACTTTCTACAAGCTAAACTAAATTTGGTGCCTAAAAGTCCATAGCTGAAATAGTTTACATCTAAATTAGCTTTAAGGGTTTTTTTGTCCTTGTTTCAAGCTAAACTGAATTTGGCGCCTGAAAGTCCATAGCTAATATTGTTTCCATCCAAATTAACTTTAAGGGTTAAATATAAGAGTTTTAGAATCCATTATTATATGGTGTCAATAATGCATTAATGGCCCTTAATTCTCTCCCTGCAGGTTTGGTGTTAATTTTTTTTCTTTTTTGTGCTTTAATATATACTTGTTTTGATTTCTTTTCAATTCTGGATTGCATTACATGTTTGAACGATTTTGGTCTAAGTTTGAATTTGCGAGGGATCTTTGGATTTTTGTTTGAGTTTGTCTCTCTAAGAATGATCTTCTTACTCTGGTTAATTTGCATAAGTTGTTTCAATTTTCGGTTTTCGAATGAAATAGATGGTGGACTGGTGGAGTATAAGATGTAATCTAGTGATCAAACACTTACTTTTACATTGATGAAGTTTATAGATAGGTTTTATTCGTACTTAATTAATTTAAGTATCTCTTTTATGTTGCTTTTTTTAGAATTCTCGCTCATTACTGATGTGTTTGTTCCTATAAATCTTTTCAAAATACGGTTGAGTGCTATAATGAACCAAATTTATACTTAAGATACTAATAATGAAGCTAAAGCAGCTAATGAAAGTCATGAAACAGATGCTACAAAGCTTCATATGGTGACAAAATTAGGATTTGCAAATGGGGTTTCTGTCAACTACATGGTATGTTGTGTTTATAATTTATATTAATATTCTCATGATAGTAGTGCCTTATTTTGATCACTTACTTCATATAAAAAAAGCTTAAATATCATTTACCCCCCTACAAATATTAGCACAATCCATTTACCCCCTGTAAAAACAAAAAAATTAAAAAGCCCCTTGCAAATAATAAGTGTTTCTAGTTACCCCCTACAGGGGGGTAACCGTAAACGATTTATATTTTGCAGATGATAATATACACTTAACGCTGTCAACATAATCTAACAGCAGGGGGGTAACCGTAAACGGTTTATATTTGTAAGGGGCATTTTAAAACTTTTATTTTTACATAGGGGTAAATGGATTATGGTGATATTTGCAGGGGGTAAATGATATTTAAGCCTATAAAAAATTATTTTGACCTGCCTAAAATTTTATTTCTACACATAGACCTCTTATTATGCACCGCACTACACCTTTCCCCACTCTCACACTCAAACTCACACAGTCCGAATCCACACCCACGCAATGTGCAGACGCATCTCTTCGCTTAACCTCTTTCCAAAACCCACCCCCTCCCGAGTAACGAATCTGACACAACCCAGACCACCAAGAAAAGAAGATGAGTTACCATTGTGATGAGCGATTAAAAAAATTGACCCCACTAACTTTGGGTCTTAGGTTCGCCACTGACTTTAAGTGATTCATCAAGTCAATCATTATGTTTTTCCTAGTATAAATGATTTGCGTTCTTTACAAAAGTTCATTACTTCACTAAACTAATTTGAATTCAATTCATTTTTCTTATATAGTTGCTCTCGATCAATCTAGTCCTCTATTCACAATTGGCTGGGAAGTGAGCCCATAGATTCTCTTGTTAGAGTGGCGCATTTTAGGGCACATGGTACCAGGTTGGATTCCAAGAAGGCTGGGAGATTGAAGTATCTTTTGTGGATAGCAGTCACGTGGTGGTTATGGATTCATCATAATACTACAACAGATTTAGCCAATGGGCAGCACTTTTTTTTAGCCATGGGCAGCGCTCACTGCTAAACGTGGCACTGCTGATTCCACTCCAACAATGGGCTGCGCTCCCTAAAAAGCGCTACTCATTGCCCAAACACGTCCTCAAATAGGCAGCACTCACTAAAAAGCGCTGCCCATTGTCCCAACGCGTCTTCAAATAGGCAGCACTCCCTAAAAAGCGCTACCCATTGCCCAAACGCGTCGTCAGATAGGCAGCACTCTCTAAAAAGCACTACCCATTGCCCAAATGCGTCCTCAGATAGGCAGCACTCTATTAAAAGCGCTGCCCATTGCCCAAACTTGTCCTACTATAGGCAGCACTTCCCTAAAAGCGCTGCCCATTGTTTAATTTTTTTATGCATTATTGTATTTTTTTCCTTTTATATTTGCAATTTACTCGGTCATATACAACCAATACAATACAACCCAATCAAATCTATATTATATGTATACTTAAACACACACACACACACACACACACACACACACACACACACACATATATATATATATATATATATATATATATATATATAAACTAGCTAACAACAAATTACAATACATGCACCTAGATGACCCAAAACAAACTTTCTATATCCAAATGCACCAATATGTCAACATATATATGCCCAACAAGATGAACCAAAATAAAGTAGCTAACAACTTACATTATCTAATTCATATGTATCCAAAACTAGATAGCAACTTACAATTAATATGGGGGAGTTATTAAAAAAGGTGTGGGGTAGAGGGAAGTTATTTTCTGACATATATTTTAAAACAAGAAACTGATAGAGATTCACAACCAGGACACTTGAAGTGAAACTTAGCTTTCCAATCCATTTCCAACACAAGAGATTTTATTCTTGACTGGCCATGCTGCCCCTGCCATCACTGCCTCAATCACACACAATTTACCAAACGATCACACAATTTCTATCAAGATGCAAATTTGCCACAAGAAGTGGTAAACACAGAAAATGTTACCCCAAAAGAATGTTTCCCTTCTTGAGTGACTCGAGAATCACTTTATAGCCAATGTACAATTTTAAAAAATAAATGAGAAGAATTTATGCTAATATCTTGACACAAGATGACAAGAGTAGAGTAGAAGTTTCAATAACAAAGATTAGTTGGGCCATCCGTCCAAGGATATTTGGTCGACTCAATCTTTATTTAAGTGCCGAGTTGAAAAGAATTTATGGAATCAAAATGTAAAACTTAAAACTCGAAATTCAAGATAAAATTTTAAGTTTATTGAAGCTAAGACATTCAACTAGCTAGTAGTTTTAACTAAATAAATCAAATACTTTGGCGTTTTCCATATAGTCATTAATTCTTGATATAAAAAAAACAAAAGAACAACAAAAGTACCTGAACAAGTGGAAGCAACAATGACAAACTCTCCAACCAGTTGTGAACTCGAACTAGAACGAACTCTCGAACCAGGACAAACTCGAACAACGAACGTGAAGCTCCAGCAAAACAAACTCGCAAAACAATTGTTATCTTCACTTTGCCTTCCCTTACGAGTAACACCACTAAAATGCAAGACCACTCCTTCCCTTGAAATGAGAAATGGGTAAACATGAAATGAGAAAGTGAGGCAAAGGAATATAGGCAAGTTGATAAACCCAATAACTTTTATCCAAAAATGAATGTGTAAAGTGTAATGAATATAATTAAATGAATGAGATCATTTATAACACCTTGGCTTATTTGCAGCCAGATGATTAAGACAACAAGATGAATACGCGATAGAATAAAAAATTTGGTAGTCGTAACCAACATCCTGAAGAGAAAAACATTGAAAGTAATACTATGGTTTTAGTAAACAATAGGAAGACATAAAAGTATAATTTAGCATAGGAAGACATGTAGCCTATAAGCATAGGAGAACTACCTCAGGTATGCAAGTTCACTTGGTCTTTAGAACTGTTTTATTTGAATATTCTAAAATTGACAAGATAATATACTTCACAAATCCAAAACTCTTATCCATTCCACACAGAAAAAAAGAGTGCCAAAAATCATATAAACTTCACTTTGTTTTTTTCTCAAACACCTTGTATGCACAAAGGGTTCAAATAACCAGAACATTACCATAACCAGAATAAAAAAGAGAATAAAAAACTAACTAACTAGTATGAACAAACCATAACCAGAATAAACAAAACCATGATGCTAACATTACAACAAACTAGTATGAAGCAAAAACTAATCAATACCGTACCTGCTTCAGCTTGTTGCAACTGAACCAAAGCTCATGTAGTTAAGTCGCAGGGTTGCTGTTCTTGTTCATGATAGGGACATCTTCACAAATAAGAGAGGAACACTTCGCGAGAGAGAATGAACGCGAGGGACTGAACGTGGAAGGGAGCCTGAACGCGAGAGGAACGAGAGTAAAGATGAGAGAGAGACGTGAGGAATGAGAGAGATGGAGGTGCTTAGCGCAGGGAGAGAGTGAGGTTTTCCTGGGTTTGGGTCTGTTCACAGTGAGTGAAAGAGAGAGACATTGAGAACCAGAGAGGGTGTGGGGAGAACGAGAGTAAAAATAATAATTAAGGAATGGGCAGCGTTTGGTTCAATGGTTAGCGCATATAGGCAATTGGTGGCGTTTTTTTAGAAAGCGCTGCTCAATGGGTGAGGCAATGGGTGGCATTTTTTAAAAAGCACTGCTCAATGGGTTAGCGCGTTTAAGCAATGGGTGGCATTTTTTAAAAAGGTGGTACTTGTCACTCCGTCCACAGATAAAAAAACAATTATGATACGCAAATCAGTAAATAGTGTAGTTAAGTTAGTATTCAAATGAGTTGTTCCAACAACCTTTTCTTATTTTTCTGAATTTTCTCAATCCTAAGCAAAATAAATATCAATTACTTGAAACCAGAAAAAAAAAAGCTCTCTATTGCTTTCTATTAATAGTCAACATTGTGAAGTACACATATTTAAAACAGGCAAATAAATAGAGACGACAATTAGATTGTCCTGTAAATTATTTACACATAGACCCCTTGTTATGCCCCGCACTACACCTTTCCCACTCTCACACTCAAACTCACACAATCCAAATCCACACGTACCCACGCAATGTGCAGACGCGTCTCTTTGCTCCTCTTTGTGAAACCCACCCCTTCCCGAGTAACAAATCTGACACAACCCAGACCACCAAGAAACGAAGATGAGTTATCATAGCGATGAGTGATTAAAAAAATATACCCCCCCGGGCTTGGATCTTTGGTTTGCCACTGATCTTAAGTGATTCATCAAGTCAATCATTATGTTTTTTCTAGTATATATGATTTGCGATATTTACAAAATTTTATTACTTTCACTAAACTAATTTGAGTTCAATTCATTTTTCTTATGCGATTGCTCTCGATCGATCACGTCCTCTACTCACAATTGGTTGGGAAGTGAGTCCATGGATTCTCTTGTTGGAGTGGCACATTTTAGGGTACATGGTACTAGGTTGGATTCCAAGAAGGTTGGGAGATTGAAGTATCTTTTGTGGATGGCAGTCACGTGGTGCCTATAAATTCATCGTAATCACATTCTTTTTAGGGATCAGGTCTTTAACTCCCAAGTGGTAGTCAATCATGTCAAAACTATATCTTGGAGTTGGTTCATTAGCATCGAAGGTCACAATACATCGTTGAAAATCTTTGACCGGTGGGAAAATCCTATTATTCGTATGAATTCGGTGTAATTTGGCCTTTTGTCTCATTCTTCTTGGGGTACTCTTTCCTTCTTGGGTCTTTTTTCCATGGGGTTTTGGCCCTAGGAAGTTTTAATGAGGCCGCTTGTATTTGTACCGGTTGGGGTGCCCGTTTACATCCCCTTTAATAAAAAAAATTGCTTATTAAAAAAAAATTAATTTTGAAGGGTAACACATCTCCAAGTGTTGGCTACGTGATGCTAAGTATATTTTATGATGAAAAATATCTGTAAGGCTTAGCACAACTGGTTGTGTATGCGAGTTTAAAGGTGGTACTTGTCACTCCGTCCATAGACAAAAAAACAATTAAGATACGCAAATCAGTAAATAGTGTAGTTAAGTTAGTCTTCAAATGAGTTGTTCCAACAACCTTTTCTTATTTTTCTAAATTTTCTCAATCCTAAGCAAAATAAATATCAAATTACTTGAAACCAGAAAGAAAAAAAAAGCTCTCTATTGCTTTCTATTGATAGTCAACATTGTGAAATACACATATTTAAAACAGGCAAATAAATAGAGACGACAATTAAATTGTCCTGTAAACATAAACAAATACAAAGGAAAATAAATAGAAAACAAACAGAGATTATTCAAATACTACAAAAGAGAGCTTTTTCAAGGGAAATGTGGATTAGGCCAATAGGCATTTGGGACATGAACATCTGCAAATGGTAGCTGACCATCAATATTGTTGGTGAAGTTTGTAGACGAACCTTCACCAACTTGCATAAAATCCATGTTATTGGTATCCAATCCCATATTGGTCTCCATTCCTAGGCCTTGAGATAAATGACCAGTATATGCCTCCAACTCTCCTCCACTCACTAGTCCTTGTGCATGACCCATATTCATCACTTGATCTTCTCCAATCATCATTCCTTGGACATTATCCATATGTGTATGTCCCATATTTGTTTGCTCTCCAACAACATTCATAGTGTGTGCTCCATTATTTTGAACCTCCTCTTCAGATGGCATCATCGACAATCTATAATCGATTCCTCTCAATTTCTCATCAATGAATGATAAGAAATCATTATTAATATCCATGTCAGCATTTTCAACAAACTTACCAGAAAGCCAGAAATGATCAATCATATTTTCCATCTTCTTCTTTTTGTTCTCATTCTGTTGTTTCGTCAGAAGCTCTTGGGCTTTCATGATCCTTTGGTTCAAATACCTTTCTTGGTCCAGCTTGTTCTTCATTTGCATTGGTTGAGGTATGGTCTGAAACCTATCCAACACATGTTGGACTCCAGATTCGGATGGCCAAACCTCTGGTTCTGGATCGTCTTGATTATATATTACAGCACAAGCTTCGATCCCACAAAGGGTGCTGATTTCATTAACCTTTTTTATTAAGCCTGTTGAAAAACATAAGAAGAGCCATAACAACAACGAAGAGAAAAGTGAGAAATGAGAAACTAAATATTTACACTAATTAATTGGTAAATAGGGTTTGCATCTACTTAATACAAAATAGTTAAATTCTGAATTTGTAAAATTGCAGGGAAAAAATAGTTCATTTTTGGACAAAAAATACAAAAATAAAACAACATCAAAATCAAAATTGTAAGTAGTCATCCAAACAATTTTCATAATGGTGAAATATGAAAGATATGCAAAAGTAATATATACTTTGAATAAATTAAGCAAAGCTAATCTCTGACCACTTTTGCGTTTTCTGAAAGTTGAGTTCCTCTTTGAGTTTTCGACTATATATGCCAGCTTAACCTTTTTTCTAGCCATGACCGAGATGACAGAAATAAACAAGAACGAAATTCTAAAAATGATATTTGTTATGGATTTCTTAATACCCTAATTGTGTTATTTATATAGAGAAATTTTAGATGCAACGGTACATTGAATATAGAGAAAGTTTAGAAGCATTTATAATTAAATATCATAAATGCAGTCAAAAGTTCACATTTAATTTCATTTAATGATAAGTAAAAAATTTGTTAAGTTCAAAAAGGTTGACACAATAAAATAATAGGTACAAATTTTAATGTTTATTAAACGATTTTTTGGCAAATAAAAGGAAATAAAGAAAAGTCTCGTTAAAACCTTATTATATGCGGATCCCCCTTTGAAAAAAAAATCATCTTTAAATATCATAAATGCAGTCAAAAGTTCGCATTTAATTTCATTTAATGATAAGTAAAAAAATTGTTAAGTTCAAAAAGGTTGACATAATAAAATAATAGGTACAAATTATAATGTTTATTAAACGATTTTTTGGCAAATAAAAGGAAATGAAAAAAAGTATCGTTAAAACCTTCTTATATACAAAATCCCCTTTGAAAAACAATCATCTTTAAATATCATAAATGCAGTCAAAAGTTCACATTTAATTTCATTTAATGATAAGTAAAAAAATCGTTAAGTTCAAAAAGGTTGACACAATAAAATAATAGGTACAAATTATAATGTTTATTAAACGATTGGCAAATAAAAGGAAATGAAGAAAAGTCTCGTTAAAACATTCTTATATACAAAACCCCCTTTGAAAAACAATCATCTTTAAATATCATAAATGCAGTCATAAGTTCACATTTAATTTCATTTAATGATAAGTAAAAAAATTGTTAAGTTCAAAAAGGTTGACACAATAAAATAATAGGTACAAATTATAATGTTTATTAAACGATTTTTTTGGAAAATTAAGGAAAATGAAGAAAAGTCAAGTTAAAACCTTCTTATATACAAAATCCCCTTTGAAAAAAATCATCTAAGGATAAAAGTACTCTCTGTTGTTTTATATAAAGGGAGAAAATTAGAATGTGTAAGAAAAGAATCCAATGAAAACTAGACCAATGTCCAATACCATTGACAAGAAAAATGTTGTGCATAATAAATGATATATTATGGACAACAGTTTTATTAGTATAGATACACAATAATAATAATAATAATAATAATAATAATAATAATAAAGTAGTCAAATAATAATAATAATAATAATAGTATTAATAGTCAACCTTTTGGTTAATTATTTGTGAAACTTATGGTTTATTTAAGATAAAACTAACTCAAAATTCAATAATATTTAATTAAAATTGGAAGTTTATGAAAAACTAATACATATTTATTGAGATATTTAATATACATTTAATAAATATTCTGAATAGTATAAATGCGCATCATCATTGTCTTATGTTCTTATAGGGGATGAGTTGATATCAGTTAAATTAGTGAATTGAATTTAAAGTACTGTTTGATAATATTACTGGTTGAACTAGCTTATAAAATAAAATAAATTAATGGACATTTGTACCTAATGTTTAAATATGAGATAATATTCATTTAACGGAGGATAAATCAAGAATTTAATTAAAGTAACAAAGGTAAGAAAATGGAAGAAAAAATGCAACACTATATAAGCTATAAACTCAAACGTTATTTAGTATAAATCGTTTCAAAAAATTTAAAAACTAGTGATAAAATTTTATAAACTAGTCATACCAACCACTTACAAAGAGTTTGACCACTATAAGCTAGTGTGTTAACATTGTCAAAAAGAGCCTTAACAGTTAGACTCTATTTGGCAAAAGTAATGGATAGTGGATAAGCTAGTCTATAGTGGATAAACTGACAGTGTCAATTTAAATTATTTGGTAAAATTAATGTTTTTTTTATGTCGAGACCAGGGTATCCACCGTTGAACGCAGTTACTAGGGTAAAATTAATGCTTGTACTAACTTATAAATATAAAAAATGACATAAATAATTATAATTAATTAATAATTCTAAATGAGATATTGCTTACTTAGTGCAAAATGAATAAGAAATTTAGATAAAGTGATATATAGAGAAAGTGGAACTTTATAATCGTTTTGTTCAAAATCTACTTCAAGTAGCATCTATTGAAAAAGCTATCAACCAGTAGTTGCCAAATACTCATCTTTTGCCGGTACATGATTATTCACTAGACGTTACTTGTTAGGACTTATCAAACATAGCCTTAATAGTATTTAATTATAGTTTAAAATTTAAGAGTGATATATAATATATTATATTTACTAAATATATATATATTAATATAAATTAGTATAATGGTTCAAAAAAATATAAATTAGTATAAATGCACACTATTGTCTTTATATAGCACTTAATATATTCCTAAAAAATATAGCTTTTAATATATTATATTTAATTTGTCAAAAAAAGTTAAATTTTATTTATATACCATTTAATACTATTGTGAAATTATATATGTGATGTACTTTCTCTGGTCTCATATAAATGCACACTATTGTAAAAAAAAAAAAAAAAACTATTTGTCATTTAATAATTGTTTTTCCTAACGCTCTCAATCATATTAATGACAACCCAAATTTTATATATACCAAATATTTGGCTTATTGTGTTTCCTTGTATATGAGACCATAGGATGTGTGTCTATATATGAGAAGAAGTGTGCAAAATGGAATCACACACACACACACACACACACACACACACACACACACACAGCCTCATTAGCCGTGCAATGTGTAACACCCAAAGTGATTTTAATTAATTTGATTGCTAAGTGATTTAGTTTTACTTGATGAGAAATGAAACTTGTATGCATTTTGTGCTTGTTTGTTAATTTGGTAGTGGTATTGTGTGAAAGAGTAAGGAGGGGTGCGAATAACAATAGGGTCCAGTGGACACAAGTCAAAAAATTCAGAAATTAGCCCATTTCCTTTAGACCAAATTCACATTCCAGCTGAAGGAAAAGAAAAACACTCACTCCCCCACATTAACATCATGGTGTAGTTGAAAATTCAAGGAGCTTAGTTGAAAATGAGAATAGTGTGGAGGGAGTGACTGCTATGGTGAATGTAGAGAGGGTGTCTAATGGAGTTATGGTAGAGTGTAAGGGAATAGTAGAGAGGAACAGAGCAGTGTGGAGAAGCAACAATATAGGGTCGACTTTCTAGAAGACAGTGATAAGCAACACTATATGGTGGACTTTCCAGAAGACAGTGATGATGATGTTAATAGCCCTGCTGCCCAAATACAACACAATTAGGAAACTACTTTGGTTTTAAGTATGGGATCTTGTATGAACCTTAAAAGAAAGGAGTCTAGTCTGGAAAATGCAGTTTTTAAGAAGGGAGGTAGTGTGTCTGATGGGAAGAGACTAAAGCTAAGAGATGAGGGTGAAGATGATGCTTATGAAAAACTGCTACAAAGTGAAAGTACAAGATTTGGAGTATTTGGTATGGGGACTAATTCTGTTAAGGCTGAGGAGGCGAGCCAAAGCAAGCCCCCACCAGCCAAATGACTATAATAAGCTGGAATTGTCAAGGATCGATTGGCGGCGTCCTCGACTAGTAGAGAGCTTTAGGACCTGTTGAAAGCTCAAAAGTCGTCCATTATTTTCCTGATGGAGAACAGAGGCCAAAAGGTAGTAGAGAGAATGAGAAGGAAGTTGAAGTTTAATAATGTATTTTGTGTTCCTGCAATAGATATTTCTGGAGGTTTATGTTTACTATGGAATAATTCTTATGTTGTTCAGATACTATCCTCTTGTATTAACTACATTCACACTGTGATGCCTGTTGACTAACCCATAACTGTCCTTTTTATACTAAAAAAATAGGTCAGAGTATTTAATTTCGTTTTTTGGGCTTTGACTAACTTTGACTCTTTTTTTTTCTTTTTCAGATCTGCAGCCCAAATTAGCAGTTGGAGAGCAGCTGGAAAAAAAACTGATTGCACCTCTGTATATTTTTTTTTTTTTGCATTTTTCTATTATTTTCGGATTTGTTTTATCATTTTATTTTTGGACAACTGTAAATATATTTTTTTGAGCTGGTTGTAATGATTTTATTCCCGCGATATATTTTATTTTATCATTTTACAACTCCGATCAAAAGCGCGATATAGGTCCGATCGGGCCCAACGGACTGATAAGAATCGTAAACTAGGCACAAAATGAATTCATAAGCCCAATTACGTTTAAAGCCCGAACTCGATCTAACGATAACTCGTGTTAGGCCCCATGACTGCGTCTAGGCTCAAACTCGTGAGTGTAGGTCCAATTTTTAGTCAAAGAGCACCTAATAAACGGATTAAAGTGTAACGACTTGCTCAAACGAGAAGACTCTAAACAATCAGGTTACTAAACCTCGAGAAACACTTTATTAATTGGCTTATTAAACACTGGCCTAAGAAACGAGAGGCGCGGTAACTAATCTTGTACCTGCGAGTTTGTCGTGCACGAGTGTAGAAAACTAAACTTCGACACCGATTAAAATTGGGTGTTCACAATATATATATATATATATATATATATATATAGTAGCCTCATTACTTGTGTGATGTACGTGAGCGCTAGTGTTAACGAATGTAAATACAATAAATTGATATTTGTTAAAATTAAACTCGATATAATTGGGAATCGAATAGATAAGAGTTACAGAAATTAGCTTAACACCTGTGCAATGCACATGGTTACTAAACCTGGTTTGCGCAAAATGGCCAAAATAAAGGTCATAAATGAAGAGGATCGATAGGAGTACTCACTAATGAAACAAAAGGGGTGAACTCGAGTACTCGCAAAATCCAGTCCAGTCGACTCTGATCATGAATGTCGTAGATTAAGTATCCAGATTCTGATTACGAAGATTATTACGAGGAGAAACATGTTCTTTTTACGAAAATATAAGATGAAATATAAATAAAATAAGTATAAAAATAAATAATTTTTTTTACGTATTTTGTTAGAAAACTAATATTTTTTCACCAAACCGTGTTAGTGAGGAACACAATTTACGTATCTAAACATTTACAAAAAAAAAATGGACTCTAAAGTACCTCAAAATACACTGTTTAGCATAATTTTTCCACCAAATCAAATATTATGGAAACGAACTTCACATATTTGAACATCTAAACTTTTTCCCGAACTCTAAGTTACTTCACAACTCCTTAGCATCGCACCTTATTGAACTTCAATAAACAGAACAAAAGAAACCAATGTTCATCTTCTATATATTTATTAAATATTATTTACAATCAAATACTAAAAAGCAGGACTAAAATAAAAACATAAACACCAATTTAAGTATGTTTTTAAACCCGTTGGTGTGAAATGACCAAAATTAACTTTTTAAAGATTATAGAAAGATGGTTCTAAAAAATATCAAGAGAAGGAAAAGATCTAAAAAAAAGTATAAAAATAAATTGATTTTTGAAAAGTGGTGTCAATTAGATTTCTAAACAAATTATGAAAGAGAAACCACAAATTTAATAATGTTTGTCATCTTCTTTATATATTCATTAAGAACTATTTACAATCAAATACTAAAAGCGAGACTAAAGCTCCAATTTTAGTATGCTTATAACACTTGTTGGTGCAAAATAACCACAACAAAGGTCATAAAAGAAGGATGATCAATTAAAGAAACACAAGGAGTGGGCGCGAGTACTCACAAAAAATAAATAGATAATGTGCAGTAAGAGTCAAAAAAAAGTAAAAAACAATGTGTAAACGTGATTAAAAGAAAAGATGATGTGCAGTAAGAGCAAAAACAATCTATTTTGAGAATAGATGATGTACACGAAGTCAGAAGCAATAAACAATAACAAGGAAGAAGGGTGTTGGAAGAAAAAAATCAGATGCGTGAAAGTAATAGAATTTGAGAGGGGTAAATATGTAATAATATAAATAGAGTGAGTGATTCCATCCAATACCTCCCAAATTGGGGGGAAGAGAATTGAGGGGATGTGATGGAATAGGATGGAATCCATTCCATCCATATTTAAAAACCCAAACAATGGAACCTTGTCTCATTCCATTCCATTCCATCTCATTCCACCAATCTAATCATACCCTAAAGGTGACACTAGCCAACTAGCTGCAACTCCAAAACTCCAATTCAACATTGTCAGCTATAACAACCCTATTTTTGTTTCGATTTTGAACCCTAACGCTTGACGGAAAGACTGCGACGGAGTGTGGTGCGACACGGATGGAGAAGGAGAACACTGATTTTGAACTACAATGCTTGTGAGGGATGTGAGAACGTGAGAGATTGGCGGAGAGGCCACGAGATTGACGGTGAGACTGCAAGGGGTAGAAGAACGTTGTGGTGGAGAAGAGCTTCAGATGCAACAGAGATACGATGGCGAAGAGCGACAAAGAGCGGAGGTCCAGAGTCGAGACTAGAGGTCGACGGAGGAAGGATAAACTGAGGGAGGGAGAGGGGGAGAGAGAGAGAGAGAGAGAGAGAGATGTTTGGGGTTTAGGGTCAAACAATGGTTTCGATGGAGAAGAACAATTTTGCGTTCTTTTGGTTTTTTAATTATCACAGAATTTTTTTATTTCAAAACTGTTTCTAACAAAAATTAGTATTAAATCTTATTTAAATTTTAACTGGGACCCACCACCTTGTTTTTGGCTATTTTGGCTGGGCCTCTTTGGCTGAATATCATTGTTGTTTTTTTTAATTCTTCCACATAAATACAACTTGACGCCTAAAATCTATAACCGAAGACACTTACATCCGACTTAGCCTTAAGTATTAAGATTTAAGATTGATGTATTTATAGGAGAACCGAATGAAGGATGGACAAAGAGCATTCGATAAAGTACACTGCATTGGAATATGAATAGCCGCATATAGATTGAGTGGCGGATCCAGAAATTTATTACAATGGGGGCAAAAAAATCATCAATATTATTTTTACATATATTTTTTATGATAATAGTCTCTAAAGTATTACTCTCTCTTCTATTTAGTCCATAAACTATGAAAATCTATTAAATGGTCCTAAAGCTCATCTTAATGCATCAATTTAGTCTCTAAGCCGTAAATTTCTAGGACTAAAAGAAATCTAAAAAACGGTACCCTTAAAATTTATCATGATAAAAAAAACCTAAAAATACCTAACTTTCTACAAGCTAAACTAAATTTGGTGCCTAAAAGTTCATAGCTGAAAGAGTTTACATCTAAATTAGCTTTAAGGGTTTTTTTTGTCCTTGTTTCAAGCTAAACTGAATTTGGCGCCTGAAAGTCCATAGCTAATATTGTTTCCATCCAAATTAGCTTTAAGGGTTAAATATAAGAGTTTTAGATTCCATTATTATTATATGGTGTCAATAATGCATTAATCAGGGGCGATTTTAGGGCCCAGCTAGCCCGGGCACGCGCCCGGGCTCAACTTCTACTTTGTTTGTAAAGCCCCCAACCCAATAGCTGATTTTTAGTCATAACCAGGGGCAAAAATAGTAAAACAGTGGGTGTGAAATAAAAAAAGAATGGTCCAGCCCAATGTAAAAAAAAGTAAAACCCAAAAACTAAATGAACCCCCCCCCATTTCCTCTCTTCTCTCACGACACTCTCCCTCTCCTTTTCTCACTTTCTTCTCTTCTCTTCCACCATGCCCTCCTCCATTTTTCTTCTTCTTTTCACTTCAAGTAGTCCAATCCAAGCTTAAATCATTTACATTTGAGCTCTATTTTAAGGAAAACCAACTCATTCCTCTCTTTGGGTAGTATTTTGGAGTTAGGGTTTTTGCTCTAAAAAGAGGGAAAAGTACCCACACATTCAATGTTACTCTTTGAAGTTATTTGAGGTATATTCCTAATCCCTACTCTTTATTCCAAATAAATTATTGAGACATTAGTTTGTGTTTGTGTAGAATTGTTGATTCTTTTTTAGTTTGTGTAAATTATTGCGTTGGACTCTTTGAAGTTATTGAGACATTAGTTTGTGTAGAATTGTTAATTCTTTTTTAGTTTCCTTATATGTTGATCATTATTTGTTTTTTACATAGTTTCTTTTTTTGGATCATAAAATTTGTTAGATGAGGAGGTTTTTGGTACCTAGAAGTTCTATTGAGAATGCGAATGTTGTGCAACCGGAAGCCGAAGTAGAAGAAACGCCCCCTAATGCGGCCAATGAGTTTAATCCAAATGACATTGTGCGTGATCCAGGATGTAGGAAACAAATTGATGAGTATGCTCCGGAGATTCAAGACCAAGTAGGAAACAAATTTATCATGCTGACTTTTCTGATGATGATCGTGGAACAATAAGAGAGCAACTTGACAATTATGTACATCACATGAAAATGCATGCTTCCTTTACTTCTTGTGAAGATATTGAAAGTTTGGCTATGAAGATGGTTCAAACTCAGAAACATTTGGTATTTCCATTGGTCTACAAACTCATTGAGTTGGCTTTATTTCTTGCGTGTCGATGAAGATCCGTTAAAAGAGCTTTTTCAAAGAATGAAGATTATCAAATCTAAATTACGCAACAAGATCAACGATGAGTGGTTCAATGACTTGATGATATGTTACAATCGAGGGAGATATTCAAGTCACTTCAAGATGTTGATATTATGCGAACATTCACTCGAAAGAAGTCTCGGAAAGGGCATTTACCTCCTAATTTTATTTAGCACTCTATTGACAAAGTTAGATTTCATCTCTCCTATTTAGCACACTTTATGATTATTTATATATTATGTCATATGTCAATTGGCGGGAAATTTTCTTGCCCAGACTCTAGAAAAATCCTGACTTCGCCACCGACATTAATGGCCCTTAATTCTCTCCCTGCAGGTTTGGTGTTAATTTTTTTTCTTTTTTGTGCTTTAATATATACTTGTTTTGATTTCTTTTCAATTCTGGATTGCATTACATGTTTGAACGATTTTGGTCTAAGTTTGAATTTGCGAGGGATCTTTGGATTTTTGTTTGAGTTTGTCTCTCTAAGAATGATCTTCTTACTCTGGTTAATTTGCATAAGTTGTTTCAATTTTCGGTTTTCGAATGAAATAGATGGTGGACTGGTGGAGTATAAGATGTAATCTAGTGATCAAACACTTACTTTTACATTGATGAAGTTTATAGATAGGTTTTATTCGTACTTAATTAATTTAAGTATCTCTTTTATGTTGCTTTTTTTAGAATTCTCGCTCATTACTGATGTGTTTGTTCCTATAAATCTTTTCAAAATACGGTTGAGTGCTATAATGAACCAAATTTATACTTAAGATACTAATAATGAAGCTAAAGCAGCTAATGAAAGTCATGAAACAGATGCTACAAAGCTTCATGGTGACAAAATTAGGATTTGCAAATGGGGTTTCTGTCAACTACATGGTATGTTGTGTTTATAATTTATATTAATATTCTCATGATAGTAGTGCCTTATTTTGATCACTTACTTCATATAAAAAAAGCTTAAATATCATTTACCCCCCTACAAATATTAGCACAATCCATTTACCCCCTGTAAAAACAAAAAAATTAAAAAGCCCCTTGCAAATAATAAGTGTTTCTAGTTACCCCCTACAGAGGGGTAACCGTAAACGATTTATATTTTGCAGAGGATAATATACACTTAACGCTGTCAACATAATCTAACAGCAGGGGGGTAACCGTAAACGGTTTATATTTGTAAGGGGCATTTTAAAACTTTTATTTTTACATAGGGGTAAATGGATTATGGTGATATTTGCAGGGGGTAAATGATATTTAAGCCTATAAAAAATTATTTTGACCTGCCTAAAATTTTATTTCTACACATAGACCTCTTATTATGCACCGCTTTTACACCTTTCCCCACTCTCACACTCAAACTCACACAATCAGAATCCACACCCACGCAATGTGCAGACGCATCTCTTCGCTTAACCTCTTTCCAAAACCCACCCCCTCCCGAGTAACGAATCTGACACAACCCAGACCACCAAGAAAAGAAGATGAGTTACCATTGTGATGAGCGATTAAAAAAATTGACCCCACTAACTTTGGGTCTTAGGTTCGCCACTGACTTTAAGTGATTCATCAAGTCAATCATTATGTTTTTTCTAGTATAAATGATTTGCGTTCTTTACAAAAGTTCATTACTTTCACTAAACTAATTTGAATTCAATTCATTTTTCTTATATAGTTGCTCTCGATCAATCTAGTCCTCTATTCACAATTGGCTGGGAAGTGAGCCCATAGATTCTCTTGTTAGAGTGGCGCATTTTAGGGCACATGGTACCAGGTTGGATTCCAAGAAGGCTGGGAGATTGAAGTATCTTTTGTGGATGGCAGTCACGTGGTGCTTATGGATTCATCATAATACTACAACAGATTTAGCCAATGGGCAGCGCTTTTTTTTATCCATGGGCAGCGCTCACTGCTAAACGTGGCACTGCTGATTCCACTCCAACAATGGGCAGCGCTCCCTAAAAAGCGCTACTCATTGCCCAAACACGTCCTCAAATAGGCAGCACTCACTAAAAAGCGCTGCCCATTGTCCCAACACGTCTTCAAATAGGCAGCACTCCCTAAAAAGCGCTACCCATTGCCCAAACGCGTCGTCAGATAGGCAGCACTCTCTAAAAAGCACTACCCATTGCCCAAATGTGTCCTCAGATAGGCAGCACTCTATTAAAAGCGCTGCCCGTTGCCCAAACTTGTCCTACTATAGGCAGCACTTCCCTAAAAGCGCTGCCCATTGTTTGATTTTTTTTTTGTCTGTTATTGTATTTTTTTTCCTTTTTATATTTGCAATTTACCTGGTCATATACAACCAATACAATACAACCCAATCAAATCTATATTATATGTATACTTAAACACACACACGCACACACACATATATAAACTAGCTAACAACAAATTACAATACATGCACTTAGATGACCCAAAACAAACTCTCTATATCCAAATGCACCAATATGTCAACATATATATGCCCAACAAGATGAACCAAAATAAAGTAGCTAACAACTTACATTATCTAATTCATATGTATCCAAAACTAGATAGCAACTTACAATTAATATGGGGGAGTTATTAAAAAAGGTGTGGGGTAGAGGGAAGTTATTTTCTGACATATATTTTAAAACAAGAAACTGATAGAGATTCACAACCAGGACACTTGAAGTGAAACTTAGCTTTCCAATCCATTTCCAACACAAGAGATTTTATTCTTGACTGGCCATGCTGCCCCTGCCATCACTGCCTCAATCACACACAATTTACCAAACGATCACACAATTTCTATCAAGATGCAAATTTGCCACAAGAAGTGGTAAACACAAAAATGTTACCCCAAAAGAATGTTTCCCTTCTTCAGTGACTCCAGAATCACTTTATAGCCAATGTACAATTTTAAAAAATAAATGAGAAGAATTTATGCTAATATCTTGACACAAGATGACAAGAGTAGAGTAGAAGTTTCAATAACAAAGATTAGTTGGGCCATCCGTCCAAGGATATTTGGTCGACTCAATCTTTATTTAAGTGCCAGAGTTGAAAGAATTTATGGAATCAAAATGTAAAACTTAAAACTCAGGGGGTCAAGATAAAATTTTAAGTTTATTGAAGCTAAGACATTCAACTAGCTAGTAGTTTTAACTAAATAAATCAAATACTTTGGCGTTTTCCATATAGTCATTAATTCTTGATATAAAAAAAAAAACAAAAGAACAACAAAAGTACCTGAACAAGTGGAAGCAACAATGACAAACTCTCCAACCACCAGAACTCGAACTAGAACGAACTCTCGAACCAGGACAAACTCGAACAACGAACGTGAAGCTCCAGCAAAACAAACTCGCAAAACAATTGTTATCTTCACTTTGCCTTCCCTTACGAGTAACACCACTAAAATGCAAGACCACTCCTTCCCTTGAAATGAGAAATGGGTAAACATGAAATGAGAAAGTGAGGCAAAGGAATATAGGCAAGTTGATAGACCCAATAACTTTTATCCAAAAATGAATGTGTAAAGTGTAATGAATATAATTAAATGAATGAGATCATTTATAACACCTTGGCTTATTTGCAGCGGATGATTAAGACAACAAGATGAATACGCGATAGAATAAAAATTTGGTAGTCGTAACCAACATCCTCAAGAGAAAAACATTGAAAGTAATACTATGGTTTTAGTAAACAATAGGAAGACATAAAAGTATAATTTAGCATAGGAAGACATGTAGCCTATAAGCATAGGAGAACTACCTCAGGTATGCAAGTTCACTTGGTCTTTAGAACTGTTTTATTTGAGTATTCTAAAATTGACAAGATAATATACTTCACAACTCCAAGACTCTTATCCATTCCACACAGAAAAAAAGAGTGCCAAAAATCATATAAACTTCACTTTGTTTTTTTCTCAAACACCTTGTATGCACAAAGGGTTCAAATAACCAGAACATTACCATAACCAGAATAAAAAAGAGAATAAAAAACTAACTAACTAGTATGAACAAACCATAACCAGAATAAACAAAACCATGATGCTAACATTACAACAAACTAGTATGAAGCAAAAACTAATCAATACCGTACCTGCTTCAGCTTGTTGCAACTGAACCAAAGCTCATGTAGTTAAGTCGCAGGGTTGCTGTTCTTGTTCATGATAGGGACATCTTCACAAATACATCGTTGAAAATCTTTTTAGGGATCAGGTCTTTAACTCCCAAGTGGTAGTCAATCATGTCAAAACTATATCTTGGAGTTGGTTCATTAGCATCGAAGGTCACAATACATCGTTGAAAATCTTTGACCGGTGGGAAAATCCTATTATTCGTATGAATTCGGTGTAATTTGGCCTTTTGTCTCATTCTTCTTGGGGTACTCTTTCCTTCTTGGGTCTTTTTTCCATGGGGTTTTGGCCCTAGGAAGTTTTAATGAGGCCGCTTGTATTTGTACCGGTTGGGGTGCCCGTTTACATCCCCTTTAATAAAAAAATTTGCTTATTAAAAAAAAATTAATTTTGAAGGGTAACACATCTCCAAGTGTTGGCTACGTGATGCTAAGTATATTTTATGATGAAAAATATCTGTAAGGGCCTAGCACAACCGGTTGTGTATATGAGTTTAAAGGTGGTACTTGTCACTCCGTCCATAGACAAAAAAACAATTAAGATACGCAAATCAAGAAATAGTGTAGTTAAGTTAGTCTTCAAATGAGTTGTTCCAACAACCTTTTCTTATTTTTCTAAATTTTCTCAATCCTAAGCAAAATAAATATCAAATTACTTGAAACCAGAAAAAAAAAAAAAAAAAAGCTCTCTATTGCTTTCTATTGATAGTCAACATTGTGAAATACACATATTTAAAACAGTAAATAAATAGAGACGACAATTAAATTGTCCTGTAAACATAAACAAATACAAAGGAAAATAAATAGAAAACAAACAGAGATTATTCAAATACTACAAAAGAGAGGTTTTTCAAGGGAAATGTGGATTAGGCCAATAGGCATTTGGGACATGAACATCCGCAAATGGTAGTGACCATCAATATTGTTGGTGAAGTTTGTAGACGAACCTTCACCAACTTGCATAAAATCCATGTTATTGGTATCCAATCCCATATTGGTCTCCATTCCTAGGCCTTGAGATAAATGACCAGTATATGCCTCCAACTCTCCTCCACTCACTAGTCCTTGTGCATGACCCATATTCATCACTTGATCTTCTCCAATCATCATTCCTTGGACATTATCCATATGTGTATGTCCCATATTTGTTTGCTCTCCAACAACATTCATAGTGTGTGCTCCATTATTTTGAACCTCCTCTTCGATGGCATCATCGACAATCTATAATCGATTCCTCTCAATTTCTCATCAATGAATGATAAGAAATCATTATTAATATCCATGTCAAAGATTTTCAACAAACTTACCAGAAAGCCAGAAATGATCAATCATATTTTCCATCTTCTTCTTTTTGTTCTCATTCTGTTGTTTCGTCAGAAGCTCTTGGGCTTTCATGATCCTTTGGTTCAAATACCTTTCTTGGTCCAGCTTGTTCTTCATTTGCATTGGTTGAGGTATGGTCTGAAACCTATCCAACACATGTTGGACTCCAGATTCGGATGGCCAAACCTCTGGTTCTGGATCATCTTGATTATATATTACAGCACAAGCTTCGATCCCACAAAGGGTGCTGATTTCATTAACCTTTTTTATTAAGCCTGTTGAAAAACATAAGAGCCATAACAACAACGAAGAGAAAAGTGAGAAATGAGAAACTAAAAATGTACACTAATTAATTGGTAAATAGGGTTTGCATCTACTTAATACAAAATAGTTAAATTCTGAATTTGTAAAATTGCAGGGAAAAAATAGTTCATTTTTAGACAAAAAATACGGAAATAAAACAACATCAAAATCGAAATTGTAAGTAGTCATCCAAACAATTTTCATAATGGTGAAATATGAAAGATATGCAACAGTAATATATACTTTGAATAAATTAAGCAAAGCTAATCTCTGACCGTTTTTGCGTTTTCTGAAAGTTGAGTTCCTCTTTGAGTTTTCGACTATGTATGCAAGTTTTACCTTCTTTCTAGCCATGACCGAGATGACAGAAATAAACAAGAACGAAATTCTAAAAATGATATTTGTTATGGATTTCTTAATTCCCTAATTGTGTTATTTATATAGAGAAATTTGAGATGCAACTGTACATTGAATATAGAGAAAGTTTAGAAGCATTTATAATTACATTTATAATTACCTAAATAATTAATATCATAAATACAGTCAAAAGTTCACATTTAATTTCATTTAATGATAAGTAAAAAATTGTTAAGTTTCATTTAATTATCTTCATTTAATGATAAGTAAAGATTGGGTTTTTAGCACTCATTAATACAAAAAGAAAAAGACGGACACAATAAAATAATAGGTACAAGTTATAATGTTTATTAAATGATTTTTCTTTGGCAAATAAAAGGAAATGAGAAAAAGTTTCGTTAAAACCATCTTATATGAAAAATCCCCTTTGAAAAAAATCATCTAAGGAAAAAAAGTACTCTCTGTTGTTTTATATAAAAGGAGAAAATTGAATGTGTACAGTTTTATTAGTATATATACACAATACTTTTTAATGTGGTCTTTGTAACTTCCTTAATATATTATTATAAGAATTCCTCTATTCTTCATAAAATAATAAAGTATTCAAATAATAATAATAATAACAATAACAATAATATAATGGTCAACCTTTTCGTTAATTATTTTTGAAAATTATGGTTTATTTAAGATAAAACTAACTCAAAATTCAATAATATTTAATTAAATTTTGAAGTTGATGAAAAATTAATACATATTTAATGAGATATTTAATATACATTTATTAATGTGCTGAATAGTATAAATGCACATCATCATGGTCTTATATTCTTACGGCAAATGAGTTGATATCAATAAAATTACTTAATTGAATTTAAAGTGTATGATAATATTACTGATTGAACTAATTTATAAATATAAAATGAAATATATGGACATTTATGCCTAATGTTTAAATATGAGAGAATATCCATTTAATGGAAGATAGTGGGTTGAGAAATTGAGTCTGCCCCGCCCCTCGGCGAGTTGGCGGGCCGGCGGGTTAGCCCGCTATTAAAATAAATAATTAAAAGATTTTTAAAATCTCACTTTTTGGGCATAATGTAGGCAGGTTTACGGGTTGGCCCGCCCAAACTCGCAAAAACAAGATAAAAATGGCAGGTTAGTGGATTGACCCACTACAACTCGCCAAAAAAACAGTAAAAAATAGTTTAAAATATGGAAAAATAGAAAGAAAAAAATTAAAGTTGGCGGGTTGGCCCGCCCCGTCTTTGGCCCTCTGAGTTGGCGGTTTAGGCGGGGCGGGCTACAGCGGGTTGGTGGGGGTGAAATCACCAACCTAACCCGTCATTTTTTGGCGGGCTAGCGGGCAAAGCCCGTTTTGTCATCCCTACACGATACCCACGTGTTTACTTTTTAATTGTCTTCTTTTCTTTCTAATTAAAAGTTATGTTTTTTTATTTACATTTGATGAATATGAATTATGTTATAAGCTAATGAACAAATGTCATAAGCTAGTCATACCAAACACCTATAAGCTAGCGTGCTAACTAGGGATGGTAAAAAAACTCGCACCCGTGGGTACCCGCGTGTATTACCCGTGACAGTGCAGGCGGGTAAAACAGTACCCGCGCGAGTTTCATAAATGGATAATTAAACTACCCGTTAATAAATGGGCCGGGGCTGGGTATTTTTGGTACCCGTAATAAATATACGTACTTATTTGAAAATTTTCCTATTATTATTATTAATTTTAGTGTTATTTATCTTCTTTCATTAACTACTATAAGCTAACAAATAAATGATAAATAAATATATAATGAAATGGCTCATTTTTTTATATGAATGAAGATAAACAAAATTGTGTTCAAAAGGTTAGTTTTTTTTTGGTATTTTAAATTTTATTTTCATAAAAATTATTTCAATTAATATTGTATGTATCTATAATGAAATGACTAATTTTTTTAATATGAATGAAGAGAAAATAGTGTTCAAAAGGTTAATTTTGTTTGGTATTTCAAATTTTATTTTTAAAAAATATATATTTCAATTAATAAGGGTACCCGCGAGGAGATAATACCCGTGAAAAACCCATTCCACGGGTACCCGCGCGGGTATGGGCGGGTAGGGGGTAGTGTTTATATTAAACGGGGCGGGTAGCTACTACCCGTGCCCGCCCCGCCCCATTTACATCCCTAGTGCTAACATTGCCAAAAATAGCCTTAACTGTTAGACTCTATTTAGTAAAAGGAGCGGATTAAGGATAAACTAGCGTATAGTGGATAAGCTAACAGTGACAATTTTAATTATTTGGTAAAATAAGTGCTTGAACTAACTTATAAATATAAAATGACATAAATGATAATAACTAATGGTTATAAATGAGATATTGCTTACTTAGTGCAAAGTGAATAAGAAATTTAATTAAAGTGATATATAAAGAAAATGAAACTTTATATATAATTGTTTTGTTCAAAATCTACTTCAAGTAGCATCTATTGAAAAAATTTATAAACTAGTAGTTGCCAAATACTTATCTTTTGCTTGTACATGATTATTCACTAGACATTATTTGTTACGACTTATCAAATAGAGCCTTAATAGTATTTAATTATAGTTTAATATTTAAGAGTGATATGAAGTATATTATATTTTTTAGTAATAAATTTGAACAAATGCAAACTATCCTCTTTCTATAGCACTTAATATATTCCTAAAAAAATATAGCATTTACTAGATTATATTTAATTGTCAAAAAAAAAAATTATATGTACATAGCATATAATACTACTGTCAAATTATATATGTGATGTACTCTCTCAGGTCTCATATATAAGGCTATAAGCTACAACAAAAATGCACATCTTTAAGAAAAAAACTATTTGCCATTTAATAATTGTTACTTTTCCTACTGCTCTCAATCATATTAATGACAGCCCAAATTTTATATGAAAACTTGCACACACTATATTTACTTGACCGTATTATTGGAATACAAACATTTAAAAAAAAATAACAAAAATTGTTAAACTTTGTTTATATATTCTGTGCCAAATATTTGGTTTATTTTTTCCTTATATATGAGATCAGAGGGTGTGTGTGTGTGTCTGTGTGTGTGTGTGTGTGTGTGTCTATATATATATATATATATATATATATATATATATATATATATATATATATATATATATATATATATATATATATATATATATATATATATATATATATATAGTAGCCTCATTACTCTCGTGTGATGTACGTGAGCGCTAGTGTTAACGAATGTAAATACAATAAATAGATATTTGTTAAAATTAAACTCGATATAATTGGGAATCGAATAGATAAGAGTTACAGAAATTACACTAGTACAAAATTTGCTTTAAGAAGCACTATTAGGAGTCGGTTGTTTAGATAACCGATTCCAAATGCACGAGCGGTGGCAATTTTGCAATTAAACGGAAGTTTTAGATATATTTGATACATATGGAATCGGTTGTTTAAGCAACCGATTGCTAATGTAGGTGTATATAGACATTTGGAATCGGTTTTTTATTTATAACTGATTCATAAAGTCATTTTATCAAAAAAAAGCTAAAATTTTCACGCTCCTTTTCTCGCTCATTACCATTTTCACGAGCTCTTTCATTCGATTCACTCTCACGCTCGCTTCCCTTCTCCTCGTTTCTTTCTCTCTTTCTTTCTCTCGTTTCCTTCTCCTCTAACCCACCACCACCGCTAAAACGTCAACATTGTCCCTCCACCACTGTGTCGCTCTCGCTTCCCTTCTCCCTCTACCATCGCCTCAAATCCCCATATCCCTCCTTCTCTCAGCAAAGAAAACCAACCTTCTTCTCTGCCATTCTTCTTCTCTCAACACCTCTCCTCTATTCCTCTTCTAAAGGTAAGTTGTTTTCTTCTATTTTACTTCTATTTGATAGAACTCCCAATTTTTGGTTGAATCAGAAACCCTAGGTTTATATTGCTTCTTACCCTTTGAGTTTTTCATTTTTCTTTTTAGTGTCACAGTTTTTGCCTCATCTGGATTTTGATTTAGGGTTTCGTCTCTCTTGTCGAGTTCGAGAGAAAAACAAGTGTGAAACGTGTTGCTTCTTGAGGTAGATGCTTTGTCTCTTTGGATATAATGGATAATGGATAATTTGTGTATTGTGATGATTTGTTGTTTATTATGAATTTGTGTATTGTGATGATTTGTTGTTTATTATGAATTTGTGTATTGTCATGATTTGTTGTTTATTATGATGGAGTAGTGTTTGTGTTACCTGCTATGTTTCATTGTATTGTTTTTAAGGAAGAGTTGGGTTGGAGATGCATTGTTTCACCATTTGTTATACTTGTATCTTGCAAAATTTTAATTTCTTAACCTCCTTCCTACATTACATTTAAATTTAAGTTTTTTCAACATTGGCCATTAACAAGTGTGCATATTATTGCTCAGAATGTATCATCATGTATTTTAGAGGATCTCACTTTGGCATTTCGATGCACAGATGCAACCGATCGACAAGCTCCCCTATCTCTTCTGCTTGCTTCTTAAGACAGAATGCTAAACTAAACCATAAAGTATCTGAACTATTGATTTCTTAATATATGGTTTTCTGCTTCATTTTTGATTTTATAGGAGCAAATTGTTCTAGGGTTTTCTTTAGTATGTATTGGGTTTTGATTTTGTGATTCTTTTTGATCTCATTGTAGACATCTCTGATTCGTCCATATGTATTAAGAGGTTTAACTTTTGATAAAGCAAGATACAACACTTTATTGAGGTAAGTAGTGCTAGTAAGTAATATGAAGCTAATTCTATATTTTGGAAAATTAGGTAAAAGAAATATAACAGTGAGAAGACAAAGCAAGAAGCTAAACAAAGAGTAGACTAGAGAAAATAAAATACTTTTTATTGATTTTTGGTGCCTTAAATTGTCTCCATGTGACTACATATATAATAACTGATAATAGATAAAGGATTAACTTTATCTAAATATTAGATAGATAGATTCATGAGTTTGAGCAGATATATAAATATAAACTATAGTTTGAGCACTGTTAGTAGTAAACAAGTTGTTAACGTGATGGTTTTAGTGCAATGGAGTCTCGGGTGGACACTAGATGGTTGTTCCCGAAGGTAATTAACTATAATTTACCGCATTCATTACTCTTTGCTACATTTGTATAAGTGAAGCTAACTTTATTTTTGTGTAGGTGGCACGACAACAAAATAGGTATCACTGTGGATATTTTGTGATGAAATATATGCTCACGATTGTGAATGCCAGTATCACAGATAGCTGGGAGGAGGTACATTTTCTTATTTTAAATTTATGTTGGTGTTGCAACATGGTATTGGCTGGTGTATGTGTCTTTTGGTTCTCATTGTGCTTTGAGTTTTTGTATGGACATTTGTAGGTATTTGATAACACAAAAGCATACACTCATGAGGAAATTTTAGAGGCCATGGCGTTGGGCGGAATTCTATATGAAGATTCGTCCAGTGGGAAGTCATTGATTGACTAACAAGTTTGATAGAAGTATTTTGTTATGATTTGAAAGAAACATGCACCTACTTTTAAGTATGAATTGGTGGAATTTTGTATAACTTTGAAGTTTATGAGTTGGTGTAATTTTGTATACTTCCAAGTTTATGAATTTCAAGTTTATGAATTGGTGTTTGTGGTTATAGTACTTTTAAGTTTAACGGAAGTTTATGAATTATTATGAGTTATATGTAAATTGGTCAATTGCTGAAATTATATTGGTGAATAGGTGGAAAAAATTACAAAAAAAAAAGGAGGAAGTTGCAAAAGAGAAAAAAAAAATAGGGAATCGGTTATCTTTATATAACCGATTCATAAAAATGTGTTGACCAAGCGCCTTATCAAAGTCAATATGAATCGGTTCTTACAGAACCGATTCATAATAACTCATTATGAATCGGTTATATAACCGATTCAAAACGCCCCTACTTTAGGAATCGCTGCTGCTTGAATCGGCAAATAACCGATTCCAAATGTGCCAAACAACCGATTCAAAATGCCTTTTTTGCACTAGTGTTAGCTTAACACCCGTGCAATGCACAGGGTTACTAAACCTGGTTTACGCAAAATGGCCAAAATAAAGGTCATAAATGAAGAGGATCGATAGGAGTACTCACTAATGAAACAAAAGGGGTGAACTCGAGTACTAGCAAAAAAGAAATATAAGATGAAATATAAATAAAATAAGTATAAAAATAAATTAATTTTTTTACGTATTTTGTTAGAAAACTAATATTTTTTCACCAAACCGTGTTACTGAGGAACACAATTTACGTATCTAAACATTTACAAAAAAAAAATGGACTCTAAAGTACCTCAAAATACACTGTTTAGCATAATTTTTCCACCAAATCAAATATTATGGAAACGAACTTCACATATTTGAACATCTAAATTTTTTCCCGAACTCTAAGTTACTTCACAACTCCTTAGCATCGCACCTTATTGAACTTCAATAAACAGAACAAAAGAAACCAATGTTTGTCATCTTCTATATATTTATTAAATATTATTTACAAATCAAATACTAAAAAGCGGGACTAAAATAAAAACATAAACACCAATTTAAATATGTTTTTAAACCCGTTGGTGTGAAATGACCAAAATTAACATTTTAAAGATTATAGAAAGATGGTTCTAAAAAATATCAAGAGAAGGAAAAGATCTAAAAAAAAGTATAAAAATAAATTGATTTTTGAAAAGTGGTGTCAATTAGATTTCTAAGCAAATTATGAAAGAGAAACCACAAATTTAATAATGTTTGTCATCTTCTTTATATATTCATTAAGAACTATTTACAATCAAATACTAAAAGCGAGACTAAAGCTCCAATTTTAGTATGCTTATAATACTTGTTGGTGCAAAATAACCACAACAAAGGTCATAAAAGAAGGGGGATCAATTAAAGAAACAAAAGGAGTGGGCGCGAGTACTCACAAAAAATAAATAGATAATGTGCAGTAAGAGTCAAAAAAGTAAAAACAATGTGTAAACGTGATTAAAAGAAAAGATGATGTGCGATAAGAGCAAAACAATCTATTTTGAGAAGAGATGATGTACACGAAGTCGGGCAGCAATAAATAATAACAAGGAAGAAGGGTGTTGGAAGAAAAAAAAATCAGATGCGTGAAAGTAATAGAATTTGAGAGGGGTAAATATGTAATAATATAAATAGAGTGAGTGATTCCATCCAATACCTCCCAAATTGGGGGGAAGAGAATGGAGGGGATGTGATGGAATAGGATGGAATACATTCCATCAAGCTCCATTCCATTCCATCCATATTTAAAAACCCAAACAATGGAACCTTGTCTCATTCCATTCCATCTCATTCCACCAATCCAATCATACCCTAAAGGTGACACTAGCCAACTAGCTGCAACTCCAAAACTCCAATTCAACATTGTCAGCTATAACAACCCTATTTTTGTTTCGATTAACGCTTGACGGAAAGACTGCGACGGAGTGTGGTGCGACAGTGATGGAGAAGGAGAACACTGATTTTGAACTGTAATGCTTGTGAGGGATGTGAGAAAGTGAGAGATTGGCGGAGAGGCCACGAGATTGACGGTGAGACTACAAGGGGTAGAAGAACGTTGTGGTGGAGAAGAGCTTCAGACGCAACAGAGATACGATGGCGAAGAGCGGAGGTCCAGAGCCAAGACTAGAGGTCGACGGAGGAAGGATAAACTGAGGGAGGGAGAGGGAGAGGGAGAGGGAGAGAGAGAGAGATGTTTGGGGTTTAGGGTCAAACAATGGTTTCGATGGAGAAGAACAATTTTGCGTTCTTTTGGTTTTTTAATTATCACAGAATTTTTTTATTTCAAAACTGTTTCTAACAAAAATTAATATTAAATCTTATTTAAATTTTAACTGGGACCCACCACCTTGTTTTTGGCTATTTTGGCTGGGCCTCTTTGGCTGAATATCATTGTTGTTTTTTTAATTCTTCCACATAAATACAACTTGACGCCTAAAATCTATAACCGAAGACACTTACATCGGACTTAGCCTTAAGTATTAAGATTTAAGATTGATGTATTTATAGGAGAACCGAATGAAGGATGGACAAAGAGCATTCGATAAAGTACACTGCATTGGAATATGAATACCCGCATATAGATTGAGTGGCGGCGGATCCAGAAATTTATTACAGTGGGGGCAAAAAAATCATCAATATTATTTTTACATATATTTTTTATAATAAAACCTCAATTTAGTCTCTAAAGTATTACTCTCTTTTCTATTTAGTCCATAAACTATGAAAATCTATTAAATGGTCCTAAAGCTCATCTTAATGCATCAATTTAGTCTCTAAGCCGTAAATTTCTAGGACTAAAAGAAATCTAAAAACAGTACCCTTAAAATTTATCATGACAAAAAAACCTAAAAATACCTAACTTTCTACAAGCTAAACTAAATTTGGTGCCTAAAAGTCCATAGCTGAAATAGTTTACATCTAAATTAGCTTTAAGGGTTTTTTTGTCCTTGTTTCAAGCTAAACTGAATTTGGCGCCTGAAAGTCCATAGCTAATATTGTTTCCATCCAAATTAGCTTTAAGGGTTAAATATAAGAGTTTTAGATTCCATTATTATATGGTGTCAATAATGCATTAATGGCCCTTAATTCTCTCCCTGCAGGTTTGGTGTTAATTTTTTTTTTCTTTTTTGTGCTTTAATATATACTTGTTTTGATTTCTTTTCAATTCTGGATTGCATTACATGTTTGAACGATTTTGGTCTAAGTTTGAATTTGTGAGGGATCTTTGGATTTTTGTTTGAGTTTGTCTCTCTGAGAATGATCTTCTTACTCTGGTTAATTTGCATAAGTTGTTTCAATTTTCGGTTTTCGAATGAAATAGATGGTGGACTGGTGGAGTATAAGATGTAATCTAGTGATCAAACACTTACTTTTACATTGATGAAGCTTATAGATAGGTTTTATTCGTACTTAATTAATTTAAGTATCTCTTTTATGTTGCTTTTTTTAGAATTCTCACTCATTACTGATGTGTTTGTTCCTATAAATCTTTTCAAAATACGGTTGAGTGCTATAATGAACCAAATTTATACTTAAGATACTAATAATGAAGCTAAAGCAGCTAAAGAAAGTCATGAAACAGATGCTACAAAGCTTCATGGTGACAAAATTAGGATTTGCAAATCACTACAACAGATCACTCAGGGTCTGAAGGAGCACTAAGGCTCTGAAGGACCACTCAGGGTCTGGAAGGATGCCTAAGCCTTAATTGAAGGACCATCGTGGTCTGAAGGAGCGCAACTAGCTACGGTACTAGTTAAACGGTCTGAGGGGCCTTTATATTCGAAAGGCCATGATGGGTCAAGATCGGTCTAGAATCGATATGTTGACCATGAAGGACGTCCACTGTGTCTTAGGCTGACACAACTAGTCTGAAGGACCACTCGGGGTCTGCGAAGGTCCGTCGGGCTCGACTCCGGCGTTGCGACCTGGGCCACTTAGGGAACTGCTCTGAAGGACCACTTGGGGTCTATAGGGATCAGCCTGGTGATCCGTGATACGATACGGGATCAACGCTTAGAGCTTTGATCTTAGAGGAACAAAATATAGGTATCGACACTTGAAGTTGATTTAGAAGCAATACATCATGTAATGGATATTCAACGCTAATAATATATACATGCACATGCAACAGGTGATTTTTGGTGGGGTGATGGATGAAATAGGTGATTCCTTTTTGTTTTTTGCTTTTTGCCTTTTTTTTTTGCTTGCTTTTTATTTATTTATTTATTTGGTGGATGCATGAAGTATGAATGTTAATATGATGCAAATGAAATGTTTGAATGCAAATGCTATGGTGCATGGTGTGATGACATGAAATGACTGATTGAGTGTAGAAACACTTTTTTGTGATGATGAGATGTGAGACTTTGGATGCAAGAGGCGGAAATGAATATTGATAATTCTTTGGAAAGATTAGGTTTGATTCAAGCTTCGGCAATCTCAAGGTTGTTATTTACAGACATTGATGTGAACAAGTACTTGCAAGCTCGCTTCTTTTTCTCTTCCATTATGATGCCCCATGATGACCGAAATTTAGGTCCACAAAGTTAACTAAGTGGATTTTCAGTATCACATTATCAACTTGTGTTCTATCTCTCTGAAGCATTGTTAAGAAAACATGTATAGTAGTGCAAACATAGATGAATGAGTCAGTTAACTTGGTTCAAGGGTATGGACGAATGCGACGCATGAAAGGATGAATGACTGGTCTTCGTCAATGTCATGAAAGGTAGGTTTTTCCAAGCCAAAAATACGAGATTGCCCCAATTTAGATTTGATGATTGTGAGTGAATAACTTGCCCCTGTCTAGTGCTAACAAGCTAGAGGTGTAGAAAATGATGAATGGGGAATGCATTGGCTTTGGAATGAAAGGTGGACAGCAATAGATATTGTCTCAACCCATAGAGTTTGGTGTTGCCGCATTTATGGTAAGGACAGGATTGCCCCGACTAGAGTAGCAACATATAGGGTAATGAGTTGAGAAATTGCCCCGGTATGGTTTTGTTGATGTGGATATAACAAGGGGATGAGATGGGTGTATGGTGAATGTCCCCATTTGTAGGTGGAGTGAAGGGTGACAGGGTTGCCCCACTTGATAACGGGAATTCAGACGGTTGTTTTGGTGAGGTTGTGGAAAGTGACGGAGTTAGGGTAATGGGTTTTTGGAGTTTGTCTGGTATGGCAATAGGCTGGGTGTGGTATGACACTGTACAAATTTCCCCAAGTTCAAATGGAGAAGATGGTGAAAGGGATGCCCCACTTTAGGATCTAGGTGACGATCCTAGTATAAACTTTTGGTTATCTTTAGAATGACTCTCAGACTACAATAGTCTTGAGTTTGCTATGATGAAAACTACACTTGGTGATCACTAGACCTTGTCTTAGTATAACTGTAACTTGAATGAATCTTGTGGTGCAAGCCTTTTGATTTTTCTTTTCTTTTGAGTTTTTTTTTTGAGATATATTTTTTTGAGCAAACATATTATAAATATATAAACTTACTTGTCCTGAAATTAAAACTTTGAGAAAACAAAAGCAATCAGTCAATGATCGGAATGAACTCTAGAGGGTTGTAATGTGGCCGGTGGTTAATGATTTATGAAGGAAGAGATAATTGGGCTCAAAGAGGTGTTTGATGATTGATGGGACAAATGATTTGGTGATGTAACTTGGCTAATGGGTGATGATTTATGAAGGAAATGGTTTTTAGGCTCAAAGGAGTGTTTGAGATTTTATTGAGTAATTGATGTGCCTCATGGTTGGATGGACTTGTTTAGGATTTTAACGTGGCTAAGGGTTTATGGAAGATAGGATATTGAGGCCAAAAGGAGTGTTTGAGATTTATTTTAGACAAGTATCTCTTATGCTTTAACGGTAATGAAGTATAAGCTCACGATTTGTACTATTTTTGTTTTTTTTTGTTTTTTTTTTTGTTTTTTTTTTTGGGATTTTTAATCCTCTTTTTGACTTCACTCTTTTGTGATTTTTGTTTCTTTTTTTGGGTGAGTGAGCTGATAAAACAAATGCACCATTTTTTTGATGCGGAATCGATCCTTGTCTAGGGTGATTGAGAGATTTTTGGGATTTTTTGGCTTAAGGTGGGTGGCAAAGGATTTTTGAGGATATGGGAAGATGGTTCAACTTCATTTCAAATCATGATTGCTCTTTTTCTCAAAAATTAACTTAAGGACAATAATTTATTTATTTTTATATACATGCTCTTTATTCTTTATTTCTCTTTTTTTTTGTGCCCTAATTTTTGCTTAGGCCGCTCTTACGAGTTTTCAACCTAACGGGCCTTTTTGATTTTTTTTGTAAAGGACTTGCACCAATGGAATATAATGTTGACAAGGTATTTTGGAGATCACAAATTTGCCCCAGTGTGAGGGTCTCAAGTGTTATTTCAATAGTGAGAACAAACCAAAAAGTCGACTAGTTAGGGGAGTATGTACTTTATGGTGGTCGTGGTGGGATAAGACTTGGACGGGAGATGATGACAATGTAGGGACATTAACTGACTCAAACAAGAATGGAGACACATGTGACACACAAATCACTACACAAATGCTTCATAGAGAGTTAACATCAGTTTTAACATGAAAGAAATTTTTGGTGGACCATTTCGTTCATTCATCATGGGGTGGATGAAATGCAACGCTTTGTTGAGAAAAAAGTGTGAACGAGCTATTAATTGGAAAAAAATTGAGTGCCTTGAAACACCTTGAGCTCGCAACTAAGTATGGCTAAACTTTTTCCAAAAAATGATGATTTATTTCTCACAAACGCCTCATCTCTCATCAAAGTTTTTTAGAATAAGAATTATGCTCACTTTTTGATGCATGATGTAAGTACGTGAATGAATCAATGTACATGAAATGAGAATGCGAATGAATGAAATGTGCATGAAATTAGAATGAGAGTGAATGAATATGAAAGTGTGGTTTATCTATCGTGTCGGGGAATTATAAGCTTTTTATTTGGAGAGTAAAGTACAAAGTTTGATTTTGACTTTAGCATGCATGACTTCTCTCCAAAATAAAGTTTTTAATTCCCTGGCGGACATAAAAATGCGTGCAACATAAGATGTTTATTTTTGTAATGCAAAGAAAAAGGAAAAAAATGTATGTGATGTATTTTCTAAAACTTATGGAAATAACAATTTTGATTTTTTTGATTTTCTTGGATTTTTGAATAAAAGACGGTATGCATTAACATTTGTTTGAATGCAATAGTACGAATCTCCTTTGTGACCCTAGAAAGGTATCTTACGGAGTGGGTCTAAGGTTTCTTTTATAGTGAACCTTACAAGGATGGTTCTAAAGAATCCTACACATGGTTCCTAGAGCCAAGGACCCCAGTCAAGAACACTGACCCTAACAATAGGCAAGCTATTAGAAGGGATAGCATCCTCAAAAGGAATCAAACTCTAGGTGAGATTTTCGTGACCACCCAACGAGACGTACGTCCCGCAGGCCATCACTACGCAATCTCGTTCTAACTTAGATTTATGCTCGAGTCCGGATAGAGGACTTTTCTCACGTGTGTGAAGTGTAGAAGTGAAGTGTGTGTAGGAGCAATTTAAAAACAACCCGAAAGCTGCAAACAGACAAACAAACATATATACAAATATCGTCTTCTATCCTAGGGTTTACACAAATAAATAACATAATTATGCAAAAACAAATAAATAAATAAATAAAAGGGTAAAAATTGAATTAATCCTAAATTAATTAGACTAGGTTTTGACTCTCTAAAAATAAATAAGTCCCCAGTGAAGTCGCCAATCAGAGCGACCAGAAAAATCCGGAAAGGATTCTTGAAAGGTTCTTAGGAAGCCGCCACCAAATTCTAGTTTAAGGGCAAATTCGGAAAATCCCTTTAGGTTTTAGGACAAAGCATTGTTAGGGTTCGGGAGTCGTTATGTGTGGGGAAGGTATTAGCACCCCACGACATCCATTGTCTAATTAATTTAAGATTTATTTAATAATTACCCTTTTATTTGTCGAGAAAAAGACTTATTTAGGTTTTTGGTTTTTAGTGCTTGACAAGAGTTGAGTCTTGCTCCTACGTACCTCCAGATGCAATGGAGGAATTAAAGCTACGTAGTTCTTCCTGAAAATGTTTATGGGTTGGTGTTTTTTAGTGCAGGGGTCCTAGGATTCCTTGAACTGTACAACTCACTGATTCCTAGGACGCTGACTAACCCGATTGTACAACCGACTTAGTCCCCTACTTTTTGAAAATAATTTTAGAGTTTTTTGAAAGAAAGTGGTTTGGTGTGGTGGGTCCGTTTTAGAATAGGTATTCTAGAACTCCTGAACTGTACAGCTCATTAGTTCTAGAACGCTGACTAACCCGGTTGTACAACCGACTTAGTCCCCTATTTTTAGGAAAAAACAGTTTATTTATATTTTATTAAGTTTGCAGGGTTACTGAACTGTACAGCTCATTGGCCCTAAAATAATGACTAACCCGGTTGTACAACCGACTTAGCCGTTTATTTTTAGAAAAATAGTTTATTCGTATTTGTTAAGTTTTCAGGGTTACTGAACTGTACAGCTCCTTGGCCCTAAAATAACGACTAACCCGGTTGTACAACCGACTTAGCCGTTTATTTAATTTCGGGAGAAAAAGCATTTACATTTGAATTGGAAAAGAATTAAAATGACAAAGGGGGGGTGAAAATTGTAAAATGAGGTTTAATTAGTCGCAGGCTGTTGTATAATTAATAGGGGGTGCGATTAGGAAGCCCAGTTCGCATAGGAGAGCCCAGTATGTGAAACTGGGCTTAAGTGGGGGGAGGTGTGCGCGTGTATTGGAGGGGTGCAGCTAGTATTTAGAATAAAAAAAACATAAAAAAAAGTGGACACTATAAGGCATCCGAACCCTAAATTCTCCAACCTAAAAAACTCCTTTCCTCTTCTTCTAGCTGCGCCGCAGCTTCTCTTAATGGTGAGAGAGAGATTTCTGCAAAAAATCAGGGGAGAAGAAGAGAGAGATTTCGGCCTGAAATGGTGGGTAGGAGAGAGAGACCGGAACTTGAGAAACTCGACGGCGATCTCGACGGTTTGGAGGGCGACGGAGTGGGGATGGCTTCGCCGGCGATTTCGACGGCGACAGTGTTTGTTCGCGGTGTCAAGCTCGATGGTTTTGGGAGTGGTGCGTTAGGGAGCGCGCCACAGGTGAGAGACACTCGCCGAGGGAATGCTTGGTGGCCCCGACGAGAGTGCGACTGCTAGGACGAAGAGTGGGTCGTTGTTAGCAACGGAAGAGGGGTTTTTGGGTGGTTACGGGATCGGTTTGGTGTAAGTTCGCCGGAGGACTCGCCGGAGAGGATGACCGGAAGGGTCACCGGCGCCGGAGAAGACAACCGAGGTTAGTTTTTTTTAATTTTTATTCTGCTTGTTTTTATGCTTTCACTGGTCTGACTTCTCCTCTACCCATTTTATTCCTCTCTTTATTCTGTTTTTGTGTTTTTTAGTCTCTGAGTGTATTTGTTTTCACTAAAAAGAGCTATTTTGATCTGAAACTACAACAAACAAAAATCAGTTTTTGAGCATAGCCTAATCTGTTTGATGGGCTATTTTTGTGTTTAATTGTATGTCACATGTAACTATAGCAAATAAAACCAGTTTCTAATCCAAGCATACGAGTGTTTTATTTGAGGCAGAACGTAAGAATTTTATCTTTAAACTAAACTTAATCTGATTTCATTTTTAACTTACGCATGACCTTGCCTGTTATTAGCACATACATTTTTGACATGAACATATTTATTAAACACATGAAATTTGAGCATTATTACATCGATTTCAGAATTAAGAACGCATTGGATAAAACCTACCTTTACTCCAGCCTCTGTTTTGACTCCTTGTGTGTCTGTTTGAATGATTGTAACCAACTGCAACTACTGTTGTATGGCTGCCTGGCCGCTACTGCTTCGTTCTTTAGATCTCAAAAAAAGCTTCAGAACCGTGTTTAGTGGATTAGGGTTTCGATGTGAAACTCTAATCCTATTTTTTGGTGATTTTCGCAGTCTCCTTCTGCCTTGCTTTCTGTGTCTTTTGACTGCTTATTTATAGTATAAAACTAGGTTAAGGCATTACTTGAGTTTTGACTGGGTTTTGGATGATTTTTCAGGTTGGAACCCAGGCCCAACAGCAGCTGCAGCAGCTTGGAATGCTGCCTGGAAACCCTAAATTGTTGTTTGCTGTGTATTTTTGGATCTGGTCCTTTTTTGGGCTTTTCGGATATATTTTTTTTGTATTTTTGGACTTTTTGGACTCTTAAGAGCTTTTAAATTGTAAATTAAACTAAATACAATTTTTTTTGACATTTTTGGGCTTATTTGACTCTTAAACTTTTAAATTGTAAATTAAACTAAATACAATTTTTGACATTTTTATGCTTAAATAAGTTAAATAAGCAAAATAAGAATAAAAATAATAAGAAAAGGGAATCAGGCCAAATACAAAGATTTAAGAAGGCGGACTCGACAAATACGCTAAAACGAGACCGAAATAGAAGAAATGGGCGCGTTAACTAAAAAACACTAAGATTAACTCGGAATCGCATTATTAAGTCTGAATTTAAACCAAATTTTTGAGAAAAAATGACTTTAGGTAGACCTGTTTAAGTACGACTAAACTCAAATACGGATATTAAATTGGAGAACGCACGAAAAGATCGATCATTCGCGCGCGTGCCTAATTTAAACAACGGTATTTCGAGTTAGTTGAACGTAGTGACTGGAATTGGCTTGGTTGGTAACCGAGGCCCTACACTAATAATTATCGTAATCATGCGACTCCGGAACACGCCCCTACTAAAAATAAACGACTAAAGCAAGAAAAAGAAGACGGACAAAATTGGGGTATAACAGCGCTGAATATTGCCTAAATTTTTTTAAATTTTTTTTTCTGTTTTGAGTGTTTTCCTTTTTATATTTACAAGTTACCTGCCTGTACAACCAATCCAAGCCATAACAGAAACAAATACATAAGAGGAACCAAAACAAAATTGCTAAGAGGAACCAAATTACATATAACAGAAACAAATTACATAAGAGGAACCAAAACAAAATAGCTAAGAAGTTTCATTATCTAATTCATATGTATCCAAAACAAGCTATCAAGTTACAATATTATGAACCAAAAACTAGCTAACTAACTTATATGTATCCAAATCAAACTTTAAAAAAACGGAGACATAATCGCACTATCTCCCTAAGCTCAAAGATCATCAACAGAGTATGTCCGGCACTGACAATCGCGAAAATACTGAAATTATATAAATAAATAAAATTAGAATTGAAATGGTTAAATATTGGAAAGAACCACTATTAAATCGAAATCATATAAAAATATATTATAAGTAGATACCTGACGGGGGATAGTCGTTTTCTTTTGGGTAATAATATCCTTCATATATTTCATGACGTAATACCCACAATCAATGTTATTGAATTGTCTAGGACACTACAAAACATAAGATTAGTTAATTGTTAAATTGAGTTGAATACAGTTTTTTGACAAAATAATGTAATGTATAAGTTACAAACTTACAATTATTGGTAACCATTTGACCGTTAATTTTTCCACTCCCAAACTTGTGCTTAAAACAACTGAATAGAATGTCATATAACTATATTAATAAGAATACATACATATATAAGTAAAAGTAAGAAATATGCAGAATGAACGAAATAAACACACCTGTTAAAAAGCTCCACAAACTCGATGTGGTTTTGGTAATGATTTTGAAGTGAGTCAAGGTAATACACGGTTTGTTTGCTAGGATTAATTGCAAACAAAACCCAATGTCTCCTACAAAATAAATTTACGAATAAGTAATTGACTACTATTTAAAAAATGCATGTTATATAAGAATGGGTAAAATTTCTCACCCTAAGTTAACCGGTGCTAGAAGTAAGGTATCATCGCTTCTATTTTGAGCTTCATAGAAGCGCTCAGTGATATAAGATTTAACAGCAGCCCGGTTTTGTTCCACAAGTGATTGATAATTAGGCAAGTTGCGATTCACTTGATGAAAGGTTGTACTTTCCGGACACAAGAACAGAAATCTATGTGTCTGTTCGGAAGGGACCAAAATGTCCTCGTACAAGTACCTACAATTAGATATATATATATATATATATATATATATATATATATATAAATTAACGATATAATAAAATAAATTCGACAATGTTAAATAATAAATTACATAGTACGACATATATATTCATAACAACACCATTGCCTCATCCGAATCACATACAAAGACTTGGGAATCCTCACGTCCGACTATTACTTGGACCGCTAAATCCAAAAATTTCTTCATCAAACATTATGATAAGGCTGTCTCTCCTTCATCACGTATTTCTCGTACGTGTCGGCCTGACCAATATTCCTATAAGCTTCATTAATGGAAGAGGAAGAGGCGGGCTGAGACACAATTGGAGAAGGGGAGGGATGAGTCACTTGGCGAGAAGAGGAGGGATGATCAGTCACTTTTGGAGGAGGGGCAGGCTGAGAAACTTCTGCATAAGGGGTGGACTGAGACACTTTTGTAGAAGGGGTGAATCGAGACACTTTCTTGCAAATAGATTTTTCCTTGCCAACACTTTTCAAAGGAGACATTTTCTTGCCAGTAGACACTTTCTTAGATTTTGCATTTTGGCGTATCTATGTATAAACAAAAATAATTAGTTAGTTAGCACAAAATATATGACAAAAACTATAATTAGTTAGTTACAAATATATTGTCACTTACAACGACAAGGTCTGATGGCCATGCCACAAAGGTACCAACTGCTTGTAACACCGCCGTCGATATCAATCATCACAATTGGAACATGCAATGGTGCATCCTCCTAATTGGTACCGCAACTCTGACTCTAACATGATTTGGAGGTGGGGGTAAATTGTGCATCAAGGGACCCAATTCGTTACATGTGAAGCCTATTGCAACCATTTCATATGGGTTTGAGATAAACAATTCACACTCACACTCATTGTTGTCCTAAATCAATTATAAACCAAAAAATAATAAAGACATTATTTGATGTTAATTAGATAGCTGGTGTAAGAGAAAACATGCATATTTGGACCTTTTGCTAACCATCTCAATCTTTTTGAAATCGAAGTAGGATTCATAGCAAACTCGAAATCAATGTGCTCTTTTAACCACACTATGAAACTCCGATTGTGTTCCTTTGTTAACCAAACTTCACTCTTATATGGGTAATCACTCTTAAGTATGTCCATGTGATTGGCAACATATGAATCAACCTCACTATCATTGTGCAAAACATATAAGTGTGCTTGATCTAGTTCTTCCCTTGACACCATCACTATTTTATATCATGACATCCCTTTACTAATGCTTCTAAGTGACGAGACCTTGGAAGTCCCACGAATATTCAAGACTAGATAGATAGTCGGTCAGCGAACTCAACACATTTTCTTCAACTATGTAGCGCTCAACAATACAACCCTCGGTCGTGATCGGTTTTTCACATATCCTTTTAATATCTTCATGTAACGCTCAAACGGATACATCCATCTCATGTAACATGGGCCACAAAATTGTGTATCTCTAATCAAATGAATCATTAGATGAATCATTATGTCAAAAAATGAAGGTGGGAAATACATCTCAAGCTCACACAAAGTGACAAGTAATTTCTCTTTGCAATGATGGCAACTTTCTAGGGTCAATCACTCTACTACAAATTGCCTTAAAGAAGTAACAAAGTTTGGTTAGCGTCCGCGCACTTTCTTACGCAAAATGGATCGTATACCAATGGGAGAAAATTCTCCATTAGAACATGACAATCATGGGACTTTAAAGACTTTAACTTGAGGTCTTTCATGGATACAAGGTTTGTAACATTTGAAGAATACCCTCCGGAACTTTTACTCCATGAAGAAACTTACAAAACACAGTCTTCTCCTTTTTAGATAGAGTATGAGTGCGGAGGTAGATATGTGTACGTGTACCCTTCTTTATCGGACCCAATTCTGGTCTCAACCCCATACTAAGCAAGTCCAACCTCGAGTTGATGGTATCTTTAGTCTTTCTGGCATATTGAGTAAGGTACCAATGACACTTTCAAAGACATTTTTTCAACATGCATCACATCAATGAAGTGTCTTACATATAATGACTTCGAATGGCAACTCAAAGAAAATCGACTTTTTCTTCCACCCCGTTTGGCAACCTCTCCTGCAAAAGGCTTCCCAAATTTAATGTTCAAATCTTTCACCTTTTCAAACAGTTGTTCACCCGTCAAAGCCATGGGAGCTTTACGGGTTTCGGTATTCCCATTGAATGCCTTTTTCAACAGTCGATACTGATGAGTAGATGGCAAAAATCTACGATGAAAGGGTAGATATTCTTCCTACCATGTTCCAACCACATCCAATCGGTGTTATCTTCACATATAGGGCATGCACACTGACCTTCAGATCGTACCCGGATAGATTGCCGTATGCTGGAAAGTCATTAATTGTGCCAAAAATCATAGCCCTCAAGTTGAAACATTCTTCTCTGAATCCATCATACACCTCTACTCCATTCTCCCACATTAGCTTCAAGTCTTCAATTAAAGGAGCCAAGTATACATCAATATCATTTCCCGGTTGCTTGGGCCCAGAAATTAACAAAGACAACATCATATATTTGCGTTTCATGCAAAGCCATGGAGGTAAGTTATAAATCGCCAATATCACGGGCCATGTACTGTGGGAGCTACTCTGAATACCGTGCGGGTTAAAACCATCGGCAGACAATGCAAGTCGTAGGTTTCTTGGATCCAACCCGAAATCAGGATAATCAATATCAAATTTTTTCCATTGCGGAGAATCCGCCGGGTGTCGTAACATGCCATCTTTAATCCTTTCATCCTCATGCCATGTCAAGTGTTTTGCATCTTCTGAACTACGGTACATACGCCTAAATCGAGGAATTATGGGAAAATACCACAACACCTTTTCTGGAGCAAAATCTTTCTTTTTATACCGCGATGCATTACATTTAGGACACGACTTTAAAAATGCATGTTCATTCCGAAATAGAATGCAATCATTGGGACAAGCGTGTATCTTCTCATAGTTCAAGCCAATGGACCCTAACATTTGTTTTGCATCATACGTCCGAGAAGGGAGCACATTATCCTTCGCAACATTTCTTTCAATAGTGTGAGTAATTCAGTAAAGCTCTTATCCGTCCATCTGTGGCAAGTTTTCAAGTTATACAACTTTATCACGACCCAATAATTTTGTGAATTCGAGACAACCTCATACAACGACGTCTCTGCATCCGTTATCAACTTCTCAAACATTTGAGGACGGTCATTAAGATCGTCTTCAAAAGCCTTTGTCATCTCTTCAAATTCGTCCCCAACAAATGTAGGTATTTCGGTGTCAACCGGTGCACATCTCTCAGTACTATTACTCATATTCGAAGATTCAACTCTTTCCTCACCATGCATTGTCCAACAAGTGTAAGTTTGATCAATTCCATTACCCTTTAAATGTCCTGTCAACTCGTCTGCATTAACTGATTTTACATAGCAACAACATAAACAGGGACATATCATATTACTAGATCTCCCTAAACGTTTAACAGCACAGTTCACAAAATAATCCATTCCATCTCTATATTTCTTGGACAGACGATTGGCAGACATCCACTTTCTATCCATAATGTCCCAATATCTATAATAAATTCCGGATAAGAGAACTTAAACTTATTATATATATAGATGAAAAACAAAGAATTTACAATTTTATTGAACCTAAGACATTCGATCAACTAGCTAGTAGTTTCAACTAAACAAATCAAATACTTTGATGTCTTCTATATAGTCATTAATTCTTCATATAAAAAAAAACAAAAGAACAAAAAAAGTAGCTGAACAAGTGGAAGCTACACTGACAAAATCTCCAACCAACTGTGAACTCGAACTAGAACGAACTCTCGAACCAGGACAAACTCGAACAACGATCGTGAAGCTTCGACAAAAAAAACTCCCAAAACCTAACAAACAATTCGCATAATATTTTTTTACACACTAATTTTACACATATCAAACACATACAACTACATTCAACATATTCCTCTCCTATCAAATATTTTTTTTCACACATTCAACATATTCCTCTCCAATCAAACTACATTCATCTCCAACCTATCAAAAAACCTAAAAAACAAAAAACAAAATAGAGAACTAACCTTTGAGAGAAGATGAAGACAAGCAATGAGGACTATGGGTGCTGGAGAGGATTCACGACAGTGAGGGATTGAGAGGATTCACGAGACAAGCAATGTGGGTTTGGGGGTTATTGTGGGTTTGGGGGTTATTGTGGGTTTTGGGGGTTTGTGGGTTTGGGGGTTTGTGGGTTTGGGGGTTTGGGGGTTTTCTGGGTTGTGGGAGCTCGCTGAGAGTGAGGGAGAGCTCGCGGGTTTGTGGGTTTGTGTGGGTTTGTGGTTTTTTGCTGAGAGAGAGAGAGGGAGAAGAACGCAAAAAAACGCAGAGAGCTGAGAGAGGAGAAGAAGCGCGAAGGGAAATGAGAGGTGAGAGAGAAACACGAACGGGCAAAAAAAAATTAAAACAATACTCAGCATTTCTAAAAAACGCTGAATATGTGGTTTTTCGTTTTAAAATAAGCAGCGTTTCCTAAAAAACGCTGGTTATGTGGCTATCTCATCCTCTCTATACGCAGCGTTTGCTGAAAAACGTTGGGTATGTGGCAATCTCGTCCTCTCTATACGCAGCGTTTTCTGAGAAACGCTGGGTATGTGGCAATCTCGTCCTCTCTATACGCAGCGTTTGCTAAAAAACGCTGGGTATGTGGCTATCTCATCCTCTCTATACGCAGCGTTTGCTAAAAAACACTGGGTATGTGGCTATCTCATCCTCTCTATATGCAGCGTTTGCTAAAAAACGCTGGGTATGTGGCGCTCTTTTTTAGCCATTCTGGCGTAGTGAATGGGGTTTCTGTCAACTACATGGTATGTTGTGTTTAAAATTTATATTAATGTTCTCATGATAGTAGTGCCTTATTTTGATTTAACCCGCCTAAAATTTTATTTCTGCACATAGACCTCTTATTATGCACCGCACTACACCTTTCCCCACTCTCACACTCAAACTCACACAGTCCGAATCCACACCCACGCAATGTGCAGACGGATCTCTTCGCTTAACCTCTTTCCAAAACCCACCCCCTCCCGAGTAACGAATCTGACACAACCCAGACCACCAAGAAAAGAAGATGAGTTACCATTGTGATGAGCGATTAAAAAAATTGACCCCACTAACCTTGGGTCTTAGGTTCGCCACTGACTTTAAGTGATTCATCAAGTCAATCATTATGTTTTTTCTAGTATAAATGATTTGCGTGCTTTACAAAAGTTTATTACTTTCACTAAACTAATTTGAATTCAATTCATTTTTCTTATGTAGTTGCTCTCGATCAATCTAGTCCTCTATTCACAATTGGCTGGGAAGTGAGCCCATAGATTCTCTTGTTAGAGTGGCGCATTTTAGGGCACATGGTACCAGGTTGGATTCCAAGAAGGATGGGAGATTGAAGTATCTTTTGTGGATGGCAGTCACGTGGTGCTTATGGATTCATCGTAATACTACAACAGATTTAGCCAATGGGCAGCGCTTTTTTTTATCCATGGGCAGCGCTGCTAAACGTGGCGCTGCTGATTCCACTCCAACAATGGGCAGCGCTCCTTAAAAAGCGCTACCCATTGCCCAAACACGTCCTCAAATAGGCAGCACTCACTAAAAAGCGCTGCCCCTTGTCCCAACGCGTCTTCAAATAGGCAGCACTCCCTAAAAAGCGCTACCCATTGCCTAAACGCGTCCTCAGATAGGCAGCACTCTCTAAAAAGCGCTACCCATTGCCTAAATGCGTCCTCAGATAGGCAGAACTCTATTAAAAGCGCTGCCCATTGCCCAAACTTGTCCTACTATATAGGCACACTTCCTAAAAGCGCTGCCCATTGTTTAATTTTTTTGTCTGTTATTCTGTTTTTCCTTTTTATATTTGCAATTTACCTAGTCATATACAACCAATACAATACAACCCAATCAAATCTATATTATATGTATACTTAAACACACACACACACACAGATAGATATATATATATATATATATATATATATATATATATATATATATATATATATATATATATATATATATATATATATATATATATATATATATATATATATATATATATAAAACTAGCTAACAACAAATTACAATACATGCACCTAGATGACCCAAAACAAACTCTCTATATCCAAATGCACCAATATGTCAAAATATATATGCCCAACAAGATGAACCAAATTAAAGTAGCTAGCTAACAACTTACATTATCTAATTCATATGTATCTAAAACTAGATAGCAACTTACAATATGGGGGAGTTATTAAAAAAGGCGTGGGGTAGAGGGAAGTTATTTTCTGACATATATTTTAAAACAAGAAACTGATAGAGATTCACGACCAGGACACTTGAAGTGAAACTTAGCTTTCCAATCCATTTCCAACACAAGAGATTTTCTTCTTGACCGGCCATGCTGCCCCTGCCATCACTGCCTCAATCACACACAATTTACCAAACGATCACACAATTTCTATCAAGATGCAAGTTTGCCAAGAAAGGGTAAAACAGAAAATGTTACCCCAAAAGAATGTTTCCCTTCTTCAGTGACTCCAGAATCACTTTATCAGCCAATCTACAATTTTAAAGAATAAATGAGAAGAATTTATGCTAATATCTTGACACAAGATGACAAGAGTAGAGTAGAAGTTTCAATAACAAAGATTAGTTGGGCCATCCGTCCAAGGATATTTGGTCGACTCAATCTTTATTTAAGTGCCAGAGTTGAAAGAATTTATGGCATCTAAATGTAAAACTTAAAACTCAGGGGGTCAAGATAAAATTTTAAGTTTATTGAAGCTAAGACATTTAACTAGCTAGTAGTTTTAACTAAATAAATCAAAGACTTTGACGTTTTCCATATAGTCATTAATTCTTGATATAAAAAAAACAAAAGAACACAAAAGTATTTGAACAAGTGGAAGCAACAATGACAAACTCTCCAACCAGCTGTGAACTCGAACTAGAACGAACTCTCGAACCAGGACAAACACGAACAACGAACGCGAAGCTCCAGCAAAACAAACTCGCAAAACAATTGTTATCTTCACTTTGCCTTCCCTTACGAGTAACACCACTAAAATGCAAGACCACTCCTTCCCTTGAAATGAGAAATGGGTAAACATGAAATGAGAAAGTGAGGCAAAGGAACAGAGGCAAGTTGATAGACCCAATAACTTTTATCCAAAAATGAATGCGTAAAGTGTAATGAATATAATTAAATGAATGAGATCATTTATAACACCTTGGCTTATTTGCAGCCAGATGATTAAGAAAACAAGATGTATGCACGATAGAATAAAAAATTTGGTAGCCAATCATGTCAAAACTATATCTTGGAGTTGGTTCATTAGCATCCAAGGTCACAATACATCGTTGAAAATCTCTGACTGGTGGGAAAATCCTATTATTTGTATGAATTCGGTGTAATTTGGCCTTTTGTCTCATTCTTCTTGGGGCACTATTTCCTCCTTGGGTCTTTTTCCCATGGGTTTTTGGCCCTAGGAAGTTTTAATGAGGCACATTGTATTTGTACCGGTTGGGGTGCCCGTTTGCATCCCCTTTAATAAAAAAAATTACTTATTAAAAAAAATCTTAATTTTGAAGGGGAACGCATCTCCAAGTGTTGACTACGTGATGCTAAGTATATTTTATGATGAAAAATATCTGTAAGGCTTAGCACAACTGGTTGTGTATGCGAGTTTAAAGGTGGTACTTGTCACTCCGTCCATAGACAAAAAAACAATTAAGATACGCATGCAAATCAGTAAATAGTAAATAGTGTAGTTAAGTTAGTCTTCAAATGAGTTGTTCCAACAACCTTTTCTTATTTTTCTGAATTTTCTCAATCCTAAGCAAAATAAATATCAAATTACTTGAAACCAGAAAGAAAAAAAAAGCTCTCTATTGCTTTCTATTGATAGTCAACATTGTGAAATACACATATTTAAAACAGGCAAATAAATAGAGACGACAATTAGATTGTCCTGTGAACATAAACAAATAAAAAGGAAAATAAATAGAAAACAAACAGAGATTATTCAAATACTACAAAAGAGAGCTTTTTCAAGGGAAATGTGGATTAGGCCAATAGGGATTTGGGACATGAACATCTGCAAATGGTAGCTGACCATCAATATTGTTGGTGAAGTTTGTAGACGAACCTTCACCAACTTGCATAAAATCCATGTTATTGGTATCCAATCCCATATTGGTCTCCATTCCTAGGCCTTGAGATAAATGACCAAAGATATGCCTCCAACTCTCCTCCACTCACTAGTCCTTGTGCATGACCCATATTCATCACTTGATCTTCTCCAATCATCATTCCTTGGACATTATCCATATGTGTATGTCCCATATTTGTTTGCTCTCCAACAACATTCATAGTGTGTGCTCCATTATTTTGAACCTCCTCTTGGATGGCATCAACGACAATCTATAATCGATTCCTCTCAATTTCTCATCAATGAATGATAAGAAATCATTATTAATAGCCATGTCATCATTTTCAACAAACTTACGAGAAAGCCGAAATGATCAATCATATTTTCCATCTTCTTCTTTTTGTTCTCATTCTCATTGTTTCGTCCGGAAGCTCTTGGGCTTTCATGATCCTTTGGTTCAAATACCTTTCTTGGTCCAAATTGTTCTTCATTTGCATTGGTTGAGGTATGGTGCTCAAACCTATCCAACACATGTTGGACTCCAGATTCGGATGGCCAAACCTCTGGTTCTGGATCATCTTGATTATATATTACAGCACAAGCTTCGATCCCACAAAGGGTGCTGATTTCATTAACTTTTTTTATTAAGCCTGTTGAAAAACATAAGAAGAGCCATAACAACAACGAAGAGAAAAGTGAGAAATGAGAAACTAAAAATTTACACTAATTGGTAAATTGGGTTTGCATCTACTTAATACAAAATAGTTAAATTCTGAATTTGTAAAATTGCAGGGAAAAAATAGTTCATTTTTGGACAAAAAATACGAAAATAAAACAACATCAAAATCTAAATTGTAAGTAGTCATCCAAACAATTTTCATAATGGTGAAATATGAAAGATATGCAAAAGTAATATATACTTTGAATAAATTAAGCAAAGCTAATCTCTCCACCATTTTTATGTTTTACAAAAGTTGAGTTCCTCTTTGAGTTTTCAACTATATATGCAAGCTTAACTTTTTTTCTAGCCATGACCGAGATGACAGAAATAAGCAAGAACGAAATTCTAGAAATGATATTTGTTATGGATTTCTTAATACCCTAATTGTGTTATTTATATAGAGAAATTTGAGATGCAAATCAGACATTGAATATAGAGAAAGTTTAGAAGCATTTATAATTAAATATCATAAATGCAGTCAAAAGTTCACATTTAATTTCATTTAATGATAAGTAAAAAAATTGTTAAGTTCAAAAAGGTTGACACAATAAAATAATAGGTACAAATTTTAATGTTTATTAAATGATTTTTTGGCAAATAAAAGGAAATAAAGAAAAGTCTCGTTAAAACCTTATTATATGCGGATCCCCCTTTGAAAAAAAAAATCATCTTTAAATATCATAAATGCAGTCAAAAGTTCACATTTAATTTCATTTAATGATAAGTAAAAAAATTGTTAAGTTCAAAAAGGTTGACACAATAAAATAATAGGTACAAATTATAATGTTTATTAAACGATTTTTTGGCAAATAAAAGGAAATGAAAAAAAGTATCGTTAAAACCTTCTTATATACAAAATCCCCTTTGAAAAACAATCATCTTTAAATATCATAAATGCAGTCAAAAGTTCACATTTAATTTCATTTAATGATAAGTAAAAAAATTGTTAAGTTCAAAAAGGTTGACACAATAAAATAATAGGTACAAATTATAATGTTTATTAAACGATTTTTTTGGAAAATAAAGGGAAATGAAGAAAAGTCAAGTTAAAACATTCTTATATACAAAATCCCCTTTGAAAAACAATCATCTTTAAATATCATAAATGCAGTCAAAAGTTCACATTTAATTTCATTTAATGATAAGTAAAAAAATTGTTAAGTTCAAAAAGGTTGACACAATAAAATAATAGGTACAAATTATAATGTTTATTAAACGATTTTTTTGGAAAATAAAGGGAAATGAAGAAAAGTCAAGTTAAAACATTCTTATATACAAAAATCATCTAAGGAAAAAAGTACTCTCCGTTGTTTTATATAAAGGGAGAAAATTAGAATGTGTAAGAAAAGAATCCAATGAAAACTAGACCAATGTCCAATACCATTGACAAGAAAAATGTTGTGCATAATAAATGATATATTATGGATAACAGTTTTATTAGTATAGATACACAATAATAATAATAATAATAATAATAATAATAATAATAATAATAATAATAATAATAATAAAGTAGTCAAATAATAATAATAATAGTATTAATAGTCAACCTTTTGGTTAATTATTTTTGAAACTTATGGTTTATTTAAGATAAAACTAACTCAAAATTCAATAATATTTAATTAAAATTGGAAGTTTATGAAAAACTAATACATATTTATTGAGATATTTAATATACATTTAATAAATCTGCTGAATAGTATAAATGCGCATCATCATTGTCTTATGTTATTATAGGGGATGATTTGATATCAGTTAAATTAGTGAATTGAATTAAAGTGTTTGATAATATTACTGGTTGAACTAGCTTATAAAATAAAATAAATTAATGGACATTTGTACCTAATGTTTAAATATGAGATAATATTCATTTAACGGAGGATAAATCAAGAATTTAATTAAAGTAACAAAGGTAAGAAAATGGAAGAAAAAATGCAACACTATATAAGCTATAAACTCAAACGCTATTTAATGTATAAATCGTTTCAAAAAATATTAAAAACTAGTGATAAAATTTTATAAACTAGTCATACCAACCACTTACAAAGAGTTTGACCACTATAAGCTAGCGTGTTAACATTGTCAAAAAGAGCCTTAACAGTTAGACTCTATTTGGCAAAAGTAATGGATAGTGGATAAGCTAGTCTATAGTGGATAAACTGACAGTGTCAATTTAAATTATTTGGTAAAATTAACGTTTTTTTTGTCGAGACCAGAGTATCCACCGTTGAACGCAGTGACTAGGGTAAAATTAATGTTTGTACTAACTTATAAATATAAAATGACATTAATAATTATAATTAATTAATGATTCTAAATGAGATATTGCTTACTTAGTGCAAAATGAATAAGAAATTTAGATAAAGTGATATATAGAGAAAGTGGAACTTTATAATCGTTTTGTTCAAAATCTACTTCAAGTAGCATCTATTGAAAAAGCTATAAACCAGTAGTTGCCAAATACTCATCTTTTGCCGGTACATGATTATTCACTAGACGTTACTTGTTAGGACTTATCAAACATAGCCTTAATATTATTTAATTTTAGTTTAAAATTTAAGAGTGATATGTAATATATTATATTTACTAAATATATATATATATATATTTATTAATATAAATTAGTATAATGGTTCAAAAAAAATATGAATTAGTATAAATGCACACTATTGTCTTTATATAGCACTTAATATATTCCTAAAAAATATAGCTTTTAATATATTATATTTAACTTGTCAAAAAAAGTTATATTTTATTTATATACCATTTAATACTATTGTGAAATTATATATGTGATGTACTTTCTCTGGTCTCATATAAATGCACACTATTGTAATAAAAAAACTATTTGTCATTTAATAATTGTTTTTCCGTAATACCGCTCTCAATCATATTAATGACAACCCAAATTTTATATATACCAAATATTTGGCTTATTGTGTTTCCTTGTATATGAGACTGACCATAGGGTGTGTGTCTATATATAGAGAAGAAGTGTGCAAAATGGAATTGCACACACACACACACACACACACACACACACACACACACACACACACACACACACACACACACACACACACACACACACACACACACACACACACACACACACACACACACACACACACACACACACACACACACACACACACACACACACACACACACACACACACACACACACACACACACACACACACACACACACACACACACACACACACACACACACACACACACACACACACACACACACACACACACACACACACACACACACACACACACACACACACACACACACACACACACACACACACACACACACACACACACACACACACACACACACACACACACACTAGCTGTGCAATGTGTAACACCCAAAGTGATTTTAATTAATTTGATTGTTAAGTGATTTAGTTTTTGAATATTATTTGAATTGATGATTGAATAAATTACTTGATGAGAAATGAAAGTTGTATGCATTTCGTGCTTGTTTGTTAATTTGGTAGTGGTATTGTGTGAAAGAGTAAGGAGGGGTGCGAATAACAATAGGGTCCAGTGGACACAAGTCAAAAAATTCAGAAATTAGCCCATTTCCTTTAGACCAAATTCACATTCCAGCTGAAGGAAAAGAAAAACACTCACTCCCCACATTAACATCATGGTGTAGTTGAAAATTCAAGGAGCTTAGTTAAAAATGAGAATAGTGTGGAGGAGTGATCACTATAGTGAATGTAGAGAGGGTGTCTAATGGAGTTATGGTAGAGTGTAAGGGAATAGTAGAGAGAAACAGAGCAGTGTGGAGAAGCAACAATATAGGGTCGACTTTCTAGAAGACAGTGATAAGCAACACTATATGGTGGACTTTCCAGAAGACAGTGATGCTGATGATAATAGCCCTGCAATAGGTATTTCTGGAGGTTTATGTTTACTATGGAATAATTCTTATGTTGTTCAGATACTATCCTCTTGTATTAACTACATTCACACTGTGATTAAGGAAAATAAATCTGGGAACATGTTTGAAATGACTTTTGTGTATGGGAATCCTACTTTTGATCAAAGAAGGAAATTATGGAGTAAGTTATCTTTGCTTAAACCATTACAGAATGGCCCTTGGTGTAGCATGGGTGATTTTAATGAGATGTGTTCTGTTACTGAAAAGGATGGGCTCAGACCTGTGGAGCCTATTCGTCTTACCCTCTTTAGAGAATTTCTAAATGATAATGAGTTAATGGATCTGGAATTGAAAGGGAATAAGTTTACCTGGACTAGTAATCCTAGAGAGGGTATTGTCACCTTTCAAAAAATTGATAGAATCATTGTTAATTGGGGTTGGAGGTATTTTTACCCTCATGTGTTGGGTGTTGCTTTACCTATCATCAATTCTGATCACTCCCCCATTATCTTGCATCTTAACCCTCCCACTAGAAGTTCTAAAGTTTTCAGATATGAGAGATTTTGGGAGGAACATCCAGATTGCAGAAGAGTTGTTTCGGATAGCTGGACCTGTGACTCATCTATTGAAGGTAGCTGGCTAGTTTTCAATGATAAAGCTAAGAGGTGTAAAAGGGCCTTCTATCCCGGGATAAGGCTAACTTCAAGAATGCAAAGAATGAGATTTCTAAGTTAAAGATCAAGCTCCAAAGACTCTGAATGAGGGGAATAGCCATGACAATCTGGTGGTGATTCAACAGACCAGAAAGGGGATTGATAACCTCTGGAAACAAGAAGAAATGTACTGGGGGCAGAGATCTAGGCTTAAATGGTTGAAGTATGGTGACAAGAACTCCAAATTCTTTCATGCTACTACCATTCAAAGAAGGGATAGAAACAAGCTTCATAGACTGAAAGATAAGGATGGTGTGTGGGTGGAGGGTCACTCTAATATTATGAAAGCAATAGAAGATTATTATAAAGAGCTATACCTACCTGGTATCTGCTCAGACTTTGGAGAATGTCTCTCTGTTGTTCCTAAGATTGTCACTGATGAAATGAATTCTTGCTCTTATGGCTCTAGTGAATTATTCTGAGGTGGAGAGGGTTGTGTTTCCCTGGGTGCTTTAAAAGCCCCAGGTCCTGATGGTTTCAATGGATAATTTTTCAAAAGAACTGGGAGATTATTAAAGGTGATGTGTGTGTTGTTGTGGGTGTTTTCCATTCCTGTGGTGAGCTGGGTGAATTTGTGAATGAAACTATTGTTGCTCTAACTCCTAAAATTCCCCACCCTGAAGAAATTAACCAACTAAGACCTATCAGCTGCTGTAATTTTATTTACAAGATCATTTCAAAGATAATGGTAGCTAGAATGAAACCTTTGCTGGACTCTCTTGTCTCTCCTCAAAAAAGTGCTTTTGTGGGGAGGTTAATCCAAGATAATTTGGTGATTGCTCAAGAAGCCTTTCATTTCCTCAAGAAGTCTAATAAGGGGTCTACTCATGGTTATGCCATTAAGCTGGATATGAACAAAGCTTATGATCGTGTGAATTGGGAATTTCTCTCAAAAGTTCTTAGTTCTTATGGTTTCTCACAGTTATGGGTCTCTAGAGTCATGTCCTTGGTCACTTCAGTTAGATATAAATATCAAGTCAATGGTTGTCGTAGCAAAGTAGTCATTCCTAGCTGTGGTTTGAGACAAGGGGATCTTATATCCCCTTATCTCTTTATTCTTGTCTTTGATGTGTTGTCAAAGCTTTTATCTAAAGCTAATTCGGATGGTCTCCTCTCTGGCTTACTTTTAGATCCTAGAGCTCCCATTCTAACCCACCTTTTTTTGCAGATGATGCCCTAATTTTTGGTAAAGCTACTAATGAGTAACTTTATAGAACTGTCTCTATTTTGAATATTTTCACAGGTGCCTCTGGTCAGAAGATTAGTACTCAGAAGTCTGGTATAATTTTTGGTAAAGGTGTTCCACCTATCTTTAGGGAGAGGTTAGCAGTTGTTCTGAACATCCCTATATGGGATTCACCAGGTAAATATTTGGGGATTCCAGCTGAGTGGGGGAATTCTAGAGGTCAAGCACTTCAATGGATAAAGGAAAGAGTGTGGAGCAAGCTGGAGGGGTGGAATGAACAGTTCCTTTCTCAAGCAGGGAAGGAGGTTCTCATAAAATCTGTTATTCAAGCTATTCCCTCTTATGTTATGGCTATTGTAAGGTTACCAAAGAACTTCTGTCAATCCTTATGCTTGGCTGTTGCTAACTTTTGGTGGAGTTCTAAGATTAAATCTAGAGGTATTCATTGGAAGTCATGGGAGTATATGTGTAATTCTAAGAATAATGGAGGTATGGGTTTTAATAATTTTGCTACACAGAACTCAGCTCTTCTAGCTAAGCAAGCCTGGAGGTGTATTCAAAGTCCTAATGTTTACTGGGCTTCTATGCTTAGAAGTATACTGTACTAGAGCTGATATGTGGGTGGTAAAACCGAAGACTGGTGCTTCCTGGATGTGGAGAAGCTTACTACATGGGAGAGACATCCCAAGGCAACAAGAGAGATGGAATATTGGAGATGGTGAGAAGGTGAATGTGACTGAGACAGATGGTTGGCTAGTGGGGATTGTGACATCCGAGGCTGACGAGGGCGGGGAGTGATCGCCGGTGCCCAAAAAGGTGGCATGGCAAAGAGCGGCTCCTGGCAGCTTCAAAGCGAAGGAGCACGTGAATGAACCGAATACGCACCAGAATGAGAGGGATCCTGAGGCTGTGCAGGTATGGGACTGTACAGTTGAAGGAAGGCTTAAAATAATTGATTTAGACTACCTATACCAACAAGGTGCATCTTCTTTTTTTTAGAGCCCATCCCATAAGAACTTCATAGATAAGCGTGCTTGGCTTGGAGTAGTAGTGGGATGGGTTACCTTCTGGGAAGTTTCTCGGAAAGCATGCAAGTGAGGACAAAGCATGCTGAAAAGACTTGTGTTGGTTCGTGGGGAAGTCGGCGATTAGGCGATGCAGGATGTTACAAATGGTATCGAGCGCGGACCTCTCTCGATGCGGTGTGGTTCGGGGGCGAACCAAGCGGAAAGCCGGTGGGCATGTGACATCCGGGCCGACGAGGGCGGGAAGTGATCGCCGGTGCCCAAAAAGGGGGCATGGCAAAGAGCGGCTCTGGCGACTTCAAAGCGAAGGAAGCGCGTGAATGAACCGAATACGCACCGAATGAGAGGATCCCGAGGCCGCGCGGTATGGGGGACTATACTGATTGAAGGAAGGCTTAAAAGAATTGATTTAGACTACCTATACCAACAAGGTGCATCTTCTTTTCGGGAGCCCATCCCATAAGAACTTCATAGTTAAGCGTGCTTGGCTTGGAGTAGTAGTGGGATGGGTGACCTTCTGGGAAGTTTCCTGGGAAAGCATGCAAGTGAGGACAAAACATGCCGAAAGACTTGTGTTGGTTCGTGGGGCGATCGGCGATTCTGGAAGCGATGCAGGATGTTACAGGGATCTTGCTAAGTGTAGAGAGGTTGGTGTTGTGCTGAGAGTTTCTGATCTTATTGATAAAGTTAACATGTCTTGGAATACTAGTGCTCTTAGAGATTTACTTCTGCCTGGAAGTGCTATTGAGGCCATCAAAACTCCTATTAGTATCACGGGCCAAAAAGATAGTCTCTATTGGCCACATGGAAAGGATGGTGTCTACAGTGTTAAATCAGGTTTAAATGTATCTATGACTCAACAAAATCTACTTTGAACCCTCACTCTACCTCCTTTACTCACTCTGAACTTTCTTAGAAGAATATGTGGAGCAATGTTATTAAACTCGACCCGGAGGTCGACCTGAGCAAGTCACTGGGTCACTGGGTCACTGGGCGGACCGAGGGGTCACTAGTTGACCCGCATGACCCGTGACACCACTAAAACCTGATAAAATTAGGCATGGTGTATATTATATTCAGATATCACAGAACTATGAATTTTTTTACCATACAATTAAAATGTCCAAAAATTCAATACTCATTCATCAAATTCAAATCAAATCCATAAACATAATAGTCTCACAAATTCAAATTCAAATTCAAATCAAATCCATAAACAACTCCAATATTTCAAAATTCAATCCCAGGGTGAAATTCCTCATACTCGGGCATCCATGTATTGTCATCGTACATAGGATCTTCTCCATCTCCATCTCCAACTTGTGCATTCTCATTGTTCATGACTTCAACTTGTGTAACAACTTGTGCATCTTCATCCTCATCCAAATTCAAATGATCTATGACATTAAATAAATATATGTCAGCATTTAACATTTAGGGATAAACTTATAATCACAATTAAATAAAAACATACCAATAACATTTGCAGGATGGTTGGGTACATATATTTGGATTTGCTACTCATTACGGAATGCCTCCAACTCCTCAATAGTTAAGAATGGTGGGTCCTCCTCCACTACCCAATTAGAATGATCATGAATTGATTCCAAATTGACAGGGTCATAATTTTGATTCTTGAATCGATTCCTAAGTTTATTTTGGTCATATATAAATATTAGAATATCTAAAAACATCTACTTCCACAAAAAGTTGAATAGAAAAGATAGACAATGAAAAATAAACATAACAATACCTTTGCTCCAACCTTAAGTTGTAACGAACAAAGACAAGATCATTAAGCTTTTGATGCTCCAACCTATTTCTCTTTTTTGAATGAATGTACTCAAAAAGACTCCAATTGCGTTCACAGCCCGATGCACTACAAGTTTGGCTTAAGACACGAATAGCCAACCTTCTCAAATTTGGTGCTCCAATTCCATAAGTTTCCCACCATTGATCTAAACATAGTCAATCACATAATCACATAATCACATAAGTTTCCATAAGACTAAATTACATAATCACATAATCACAAAAATAGTAAAGTTATCAATCACATAATTACTAATTTTACCTGGCCTGATGGTCTTGCGTTCCTTCTTAGCCGCCATCCTTCCGAAATCTAATTCAGGATCTTTGTATATCCTCATCTCGCTTGTCAATTTAGTTGCCAGCTCTTCATCTCCATAAGAATATTTTTCAATGACATCCAAAAGGCCAGATCCTGTGGATTCATATTTAGAAAACTCTGCATCAAATCGACAAGCTGGATTTAACCAATAACCAGCAGCATGCAGATTTTTACAAAGCTGTGAATCCCAACGGTTGTCCAAGACCTTCAAGTAGGGTTCCACTACCTTCTTGTTTCTTTGAAACCTCCTTACCATCTCCTCTCTAGCTTTATAAATAGCTTGGTAAAGAAAACCCATGGCGGGTTTATCTTCACTATCAACAATACGCAACACGAGTACAAGTGGTTCAGAAAGTTTCACAACAATAGCACATTTCTTCCAAAACCCAAAGTCTAAGACTAGTTCCACACAGTTTTTGCTTTTGAATCTCTAGAAAAATTTGAAGTTGCCCATTCCCTACTTGTTACCATGGATCTAAGTGCATCTTTGTGACCCAAAATACTTTGTAGTGCAATGAAATTAGTATCAAAGCAGGTTGGTGCAGGGCGCAAAATTTCTCTATGTCCTGTATGCTTCCTCATCAAACACAATGCAGCACAATGATTATATAAGTATTTGGTAATATAACTTAGGAAACTCAGTTTCCAATAACCTACCAAAGACCACATAATTTGCAAAGATTATCTCATCACCATGTGCACAACATTTTCGTAGGCCAACTTCTAACACCACACTCCTAAAAAGATTGTACAACATATCAGCGCTTTTAGAATGCTCGAAGCATCTACTGATTTTAGAAAAACATTTCCCTTTGGACGATACACTAAAAAGTTGATGAGAGTTCTCCTATTTCGGTCTGTCCACCCATCTGCCATAAGTGTACAACCAGTTTGTTTCCAAATTTCACGATAACTCTCTACGCGGAATTTTGTCTCTTCTACCCATTTGTTTAACAAAAAACCACGAACACTATAAAAATTGGGACCTTTATACCCTGGACTCATACTACTAATAGCATCAATCATAGGTTGATAGTAAGCAGAATTAACAGCATTGAATGGAACACAAACATCAATCATCCATTTTGAAATAGCAAGGTCACACTTTTCTACCACTTCCTTACTCTGCAATACACTTTTCAAAGTAGGTTGGGCACCAGGAGTTGTTCTAGGCATAAAATAATTACCTATACGACCAGCAGCATTTCCTTGTTGAGTTGTAATTGGCACTTCCATTGGTATTGATGAACTATCATCCCTCGTCAAGTCTTGATCAATTGGACAACTAGAAGCTTGAGTTCCTTCTGGAGTCTTTCTTTTGTTGTTGTTTTTTCTGCCTTCTTCAATGTGTTGTTTCATTTGAAAGCGAATATCTGCAGACACCTTCTTGCATTTCTCCACTTGCCCTCCTTCTCCAGCCAAATGACTCTTAAACCTATTGATTCCACCTCCTTTGTAAGATTTGCTACAATGGAGACATAATAATGCTTTTTTCCATGCTCATCAACTATTTGTTTACAATGTCCCCAAGCCGGATCTGTTTTCCCCCTAACATATCTTTCTGGTTCAGTTGGATGTTGAGATGATGCTTCTTGTGATCGATTTGAAGGAGGAGTTGACATCTCTAAGAAAAAAAAATAAGAGCATTCATCAAATTATTATAGAGTGAAAACTGAAAACACAAACATCAAACAACTTCAACATTAAACCTAACTGAACATCATTCTTCATTCATATTAGTAACTTCACCACCAACATCAAACAACTTCAACATTAAACCTAACTTAAAATTGAATCAAAACAATGCTTCTAAACTGAAATTAAAGATGAATGAAATCAAAACAATGCTTCTAAACAATGCTTCTAAACTGAAATTAAAGATTAAAGAGAAAGAAAAACATATCCAAGTGAGAAATGGGTTACCTGCGAAGTGAGAGGAGATGATGATGAACAAGTGCAAAGAGGACGAAGTGAGGGCGCTGGGAACGGTGGTGGAACTGGAGAGTTTCGATTTGGGAACGAGAGAGATTTGGGATCGAGAGAGATTTGGGATCGAGAGAGATTTGGGAACGGTGGTGTTGCTGCGTTCTCACTTCAGTTCTCAGTTCTTCTTTCTTTCTAATTTTGTTTCACGTTTTAGTATAAAAAAAATATATCAAAACGACGTCGTTTTGATTAGTTAAAAAAAAAACAAAAAAAAAGCAAAACTGCAACCCGAGGCAGGTCACACTTTCCACTGGGTCACCGGGTCGAGGCCAAAAACCCGCGGGTCGCTACGGGTCAAACCGGGTCTGGAACATAGCCGATCCAATAAGCAACTCGGACCGATCACATCACCGTTTCTCGGTCCGACCGGCCGGGTCGGTCCGGGTTTAATAACATTGATGTGGAGTACTAATGTCCCTGAGAGAGTTAAACATTTTGTGTGGAAGCTAAAGCATAATGCTATTGCTACTAAAAGGAATATGGTGACTAGGAGAATTTTGGGAAGCCCTATGTGTCCTATTTGTAATATGGAGGAAGAAACTATTGAACATCTACTTTTTCTTTGTAGTTGGACCACTCCTATATGGTTTGGCCTCCAGTTGTGTGTTGTTCCTAACCCCCTGAATATCTCTAGCTTTAATGTGTGGTTTGATTGTTGGGTGGAGAAGGATTGGGCTTTAAAAGAGTTTAAGGAGTTTGCAATGAGCTCTATGTTTTTGGCTCTCTGGTTCATATGGAAGGGTCAAAATAAAAAAGTGTTTGAGGACTCTACTTCTGCTCCTAGAGAAACTCTCCATCATATCAAACAACTTGTGGGAGATCTAAGTAGCAACAGAGATCAGAGTATAAGAAGTCAAGCTTGTGCTGATGTATCTAGGCAAATCTCCACTAGTTGGAGACTACCAAGGGTGAATATCATTAAATTCAACACTGATGCCCAATTTGATGTGGGATCAAGGTTAGGGTTTTCTGGTATAATAGCTAGAGACTACAAAGGGAAAATGGTTGCAAGGTGTACCTCTCGTATTTATGCATCCTCTGTTCTTGTTGCTGAAGCCTTGGCGTTTAGAGAAGCTCTGGTCCTTGCTTCGAGCTTAAATCTTCAATCCATTGTCGTGGAATCAGACTCACAAATAGTTATTGATGCATGCAGAGGAGACATAGTTAGAAGAGAAATTCAACAGATCATCAGTGATATTCAAAAGCTAAGAAGTTTGTTTACCTGTTGTGGATTCACATGGACAAATCGAGTTGTAACATGGTTGCAGATCTAATCGCTAAATTAGGAGCAACTAACTCTCTCCCTTCCAACTGGGTTATCTCGCCTCCGATGAGTATCAGATCGTTGATGGTGCTGGAAGAACTTTGAGGTGTGGTGTTGATTTGGCTTCCTTGGTGATTTTTGCGTCTCTCGTTGTGTTTGTTTCGTCCATGTGTGGTGTGTAGCTTCGTTCTTCTTGATGGTGGTGTTTATTGCTGTAGTTCAGAGTTGTTGGGTGCAGTTATGAAGTAGATCGACATTTTTGCCGAATTAGGGCTATGGTGGATGGGAGTGGTCTGATAACTCTATTTATATAGAGTTATTCATATGTTTAAACTTAGTAAGTTGCTCTCTTTCAAGTAAAGATAAGGAGTTTATATAGTATTTTATGTGATATATGATAACTTGAGTGATTGACATGGTTATAGTTGTTAATAGGCCATTTTGGATATATTGTGGTATGTTTGATGTTTTTGCTCAGTGCAGTCTACAGATCCTGCATCAATGCTCCATCATTGATCCTGCACTGAATCTGCACTACTTGGTGAGTGAGCAGCTAGCTACTGTTGTGCCAAGGGCAAACATTCCCTGTTTTGAATGATAACAAATTACAAGTTACTAATAATTTACTTGAGGTAAAGCGCAGAAAAATATAAGAGCGCGAGGCGATGAACAAGAGAGCTTCTAAGCTAACTCAAAGTCAGTAGAAGCTCGGACGAAAAAAGTCGCCAAGCATTGAAGACTTATATCGCTTGCGTGGGACTCATGTAAGATCGTCAGATACCCAAGTCTTATAACATTCGTAGTTGAGAGATGATGATTAAAAATAAAATTGTTTTAGAAAAATGTTTTCTATAAAATCATGATTTATTAGATTAGACACAAGTTGTTGTTAAAGAAAAGTTTTGAATCATGATTCGTTGTTTTTTATAAAGAAACTTGATTCATAGCTTAATGTTGGAATCCATTCGTATTATACTAGCCTTTGCTAGTCACATGGATTTCAAACTACACCAAATGGATGTCAAAAGTGCCTTCCTCAACGGATTTTTAGAAGAGGAAGTATATGTAAAACAACCCCGTGTTTTGAAGATTTTGAAAATCCAAATCATGTTTTTAAACTTGACAAAGCCCTTTATAGATTGAAACAAGCCCCTGAGCTTGGTATGAGAGATTAAGCAAACATTTAATTGCAAATGGTTTCAAGAAGGGTAAGATTGATTCTACCTTATTCCTTAAAACCAAAGGCAAACATCTCATTGTAGTTCAAATTTATGTTGATGATATTATATTTGGATCTACTAATGATGAATTGTGCAAGGAGTTTTCGACATGATGACTAGTGAGTTTGAAATGAGCATGATGGGGAGTTAAACTTCTTTTTGGGACTTCAAGTGAAACAAATGAAAGATGGAATATTCATCACCAAAATAAGTTCTCAAAGGAGTTACTAAAGAAATTTGGCATGAGTGATGCAAAGGAAATTGGCACTCCAATGGCGATCGCGACCAAATTGGACAAGGATGAACAAGGTAAACCATAGAATGAAACAATGTATCGAGGTATGATCGGTAGTCTTTTATATTTAACCGCTTCCCGACTGACGATATTATGTTTCTTTGTGTGCTGTGTGCTCGATTTCAAGCATGTCCAAAAGAATCACATTTAAAAGTCAGAAACGGATTCTTAGATATGTGAAGGGAACCACGAGTTTGGATTGTGGTACCAAAATCGAGTCACTTTGATTTGGTTGGATTTTCTGATGATGAATTTGCTGGTTGTACCTTAGATAGAAAAAGTACTAGTGGAACCTGTCATTTCTTAGGACCTTGTTTGACTTCCTGGTCTAGTAAAAAGCAGAACAGTGTTGCTTTGTCCACCGCTGAAGCCGAATATGTGGCGGTTGGAAGCTCAAGTTGCACAAGTTTTGTGGATGAAACAGACTTTGGAGGATTTTGGTTTGTTATATGAAAATGTACACATTCTTTTGTGATAATACTAGTGCCATTAATATTGCTAAGAACCCCATCCAACACTCTAGAACTAAGCATATAGAAATTAGACATCATTTTATTAGAGATCATGTTTCTAGGGGGAGCATAGAATTAAAATTTGTAGGCACTGATGACCAACTAGCGGACATCTTCACAAAACCTTTAGCTGAAGCTCAATTTTGTAAAATCCGAAGAGAGCTAGGTATGCTTGATTTTTCTAGTTTGTGATTATGTGCTATGTGGTCCCCTCCTTTTTGATGACAACAAAGGGGGAGAAATAATTGCTACATATGTTTATAATTGGTATCTGCTATGTAGGCCTATTTTTTTGTATGATTCTTCTTTATGCTTATGCTTAGGGGGAGCGTATGCTAATGTTTCTTGTTTATCGCCTCCCTATGCATAAGGTAATTTGTTATCATCAAAAAGGGGGAGTTTGTTGTGCCAAGGGCAAACATTCCCTGTTTTGAATGATAACAAATTACAAGTTACTAATAATTTACTTGAGGTAAAGCGCAGGAAAAATATAAGAGCGCAGGGCGATGAACAAGAGAGCTTCGGAAGCTAACTCAAAGCTGTAGAAGCTCGGACGAAAAGCTGCTCAAGCATTGAAGACTTATATCGCTTTGCGTAGGACTCATGTAAGATCGTATTACCCAAGTCTTATAACATTCGTAGTTGAGAGATGATGATTAAAAATAAAATTGTTTTAGAAAAATGTTTTCTATAAAATCATGATTTATTAGATTAGACACAAGTTGTTGTTAAAGAAAAGTTTTGAATCATGATTCGTTGTTTTTTATAAAGAAACTTGATTCATAGCTTAATGTTTTAAAAGAATTTGTTTTTGAAGTAAAGAATGATTCTTGATTTGGTACTTTAAGCTAGAAATCGATTTCCTCTTGTTTTTAAAGCTAGAAATCGATTTCCTCTCTTGTTTTTAGAGCTAGAAATCGATTTCTCTCTTGTGTTTAGAGCAAGAAATCGATTTCACACTTATTGGTTTAAAGGCATCAATCGATTAATGACTTGCTTGTTTTTAAAAGAACTTGTTTTGGAAAGAAAACAATCGATTGATGACTTCGTGTTTTTAAAGAGGCAAATCGATTTTAGACTTCCTTTCTTGAGCTAGAAATCGATTTGTGACTTCCTCCTTAAAGAGGTAAATCGATTTCCCACTTAAGCAAAGCAAGCAATCGATTCCTCAATCTTTCTACTTAAGCAAGCAATCGATTTGTGCCTTCCATTTAAGCAAAGAATCGATTTTCAACTTGTGTTTTAGAAGCAAACAATCGATTTCCATTTTATTTATTTCAAGCTCTAAATCGATTTTCATTCTATGTCTTTTAAGCTATGAATCGATTTACCACTTACACAAACAGTGTTACAAACAAATTTCAACGGTCATATTCTCTTAAGTGATATAAATAGAAAACCTAGGGTTTTCACGTAAGACAGAGAGAGAACAAAGAACAAAACTCGTGAGCCGCAACATCTCAAAAAAAAAAAGAAAAAAACGTGAAACTCCTAGAAACCTTTGATCATCTTCTTCGTTCTTCAAATTTCATTCTAGGGTTTTCATCATCATATCATCTCTCTCAACTCTTATGGTTATACACTTGATTGATCGATTATAGTTTCAATTGTATTCATCTTATTTCTTGGCGTTTGGTGTTCTTGTGAAATCTCGGGAAATTGATTCTTGGGTGGTTCGATCGGGAGATTGGATCGTAGAAATCCTAAGCGGGAGCTCGGGTTCTCAATTGGGGAAATTGAGAGGATTGAAGTGTTTGTAACGTGGTGTGCGTTGTAAGACTCAAAGAAGCATCTTCATATTATAGTGTTATCTTTCCCAAAGTCCAAAGGTTGCAAAGCCGAGGCCGATGACGTAGGGTTTTAGCCCAACCTCGCTAAATTCGCGGTGTCCTTCTTTCCCTTATCTCTTTATTTATTTACGCACAACTTAATTCTTTGTTTTACTTGCCGATCTTGCATGATTGTTTATCTATAATGTTGATTTTCGTTGAGTTGAATTTTATCTCTAAACCTGTTGCTTACGCAAGTTGCTAGTTCTCAAGCCATTTCCGCATTATTTTTAAACTAGCTTTTAAACTATTTTCAAAAATCCAAAAGGAACTTATTCAGTGCCTATAACCTTATTCACCCCTAAGGTTATTGCATTTTCTAACAATTGGTATCAAAGCAGAAACCGCATATAGAGCTTAACATCTCGCATTTTTCTCGATCATGGGGTCTTTTATTAAAGAGGAATGTCTTTTAATAGGCCACCTTTATTTGATGGAACTAACTACGACTATCGGAGTAGTCGAATGAAATGTCATGTGCAGCTATAGATTTTACAATCGTGGAGGATTATTGTTGCCGGACCGCTCACTCCAATGAGGATCAAAATTACAAAACCAGTGATCTTGATGTTGGTGATTCCACAAAAACTCAAGAAACCGTAAAGCGGAAGAAGTACACGTTGAAGACATCTATACCATTGACTTGAGTGAATTGAGAAAGTCCGAACTTGACAAAATCTCCTTGAATGCCAAAGCAATGAACATTCTACATCTTGCACTATGTGAAGAAGAATATGGTAGGGTAAAAGGTTGTCGATCGCTAAGAAATGCAGGGATTGTCTAGAAGCTACTCATGTAGGTACAAGCCAAGTAAAAGATACAAAAATCTGAGTTCTTACTTCGAGTATGAAGCTTTCAAGATGAAGGAAGGTGAAATCATTCTCGCCATGCACCGCAGGCTGAATTTAATTGTTAACAACTTGAGAGCACTTGGTAAAAAGTATTCTACAAAGGACTTGAATGGAAAGATACTTGCGTCGTTGGTGGTGAATTTTTCCTAAGACATGTGCTATCACCAAGCTAAGGATATTGGTACTCTTCCCTCATCAAGATTTAATTGGGTCTCTTCTAGCATTTGAAGTGGTGTTGGGTGCTAAGAAAACCCGGGAAAAGGAAGCGGTAAAAGAAAAGAGGTCTCTTGCTCTTGCATGGGCCGGAAAATCTTCTAAATCGGAAAGAAAGTGGTTGAATCGATGATGAATCGATGAAGAAGACATGGTTATGCTTGCTAAAAATTCAAAAAATTCATGAAGTTCAACAAGTTTAGGAAAGGTGATTTTTCAAAGAAATCCGGTATAACAAAGGTGATAGTCATGAGAAAGGAGACGACCAACCAAGATGTTTTGAATGCAACAAACCGGGTCATCTCAAGGTTAATTGTCCAAAACTTAAGAACAAATACCCAAAGAAGAAAGCAATGAAGGCTACATGGGATGACACAGAAATCGAGGTGAAATGAAGAAGAAGAGGAAGTTGCTAACGTTGTTGGTCTTGCAGCAGACACTCTCCCGATGATACATGGGACAATCTCAAGATGTGATGGAAACCGATGATGAAGTGATTGCTTCAAAGCTTGCGTGTCTCATGGCGAGTGACTCAACTAAGGTAACAAATTCTAATCCTTCTTTTTCTCGATTCTCATGATTCTTGTGATGATGATAGTAGTTGTCAAAATGTGAGTGAGGCTTTTGAGGCTCTTTATATTGAACATGAAAATCTTTTGATAAAAACTATGAATTTGAAAAAGAGCAACAAAAGCATGTCTACTCAAATCGAGACGCTTGAGAATGAGATAGCTAGATTGAAAAAGGAGCTACAAAATGCCAAACCTTTCAACCTTGAATTTCTAGAGCTTAAACAAATTTTTGAAAAATCAAGATCGAAAATGAAAATTTAAAAGATTCCTTAAAAAGGTTTGAGGTTGGTGAAAATACCTTGACCAAGTTACTTCACTCTCAACATGAATATGTTGATAGGAGAGGTATTGGTTATAAAGGTGAGTCCAGCTCCCCAAATTTAAAAAGGGATATGGTATTTGTAGTCGCTTCTTCAAGTAAGACACGTAGTTCATTCTCTTGCACTTATTGTCAAAAAGGAAATCATAATTCTCTTAGATGTCTTATTCGCAAACTATGTGAGCTTGGCAATCTTATACCGCTTGCAAGAAACCAAGGTGGATTGTGAAAACAAACCCTCGAGAACTAACCTCCATGGACCCAACCAAATTTGGGTACCTCGCACTAGTGTTTAATTTTTCCTTTGTAGGTGCGTAGACTATCCAAAAAGGGAAATGTATGGATGGTTGACAGTGGGTGCTCAAGGCATATGACTGGTGATGCTTCACTATTCTTGAAGTTAAGCAACAAGGCTAGTGGATCTGTGAAGTTTGCCAATAATGAAACCGCCTCGTGTAATAGGTAAAGGTTGCGTGGGTAAGGAAAACACAATCAAAATTAGAAATGCTTTACTAGTTGATGGTGTTAAATTTAATTTACTAAGTGTAAGTCAACTATGTGATAATGACTTTGATGTTTATTTCTCAAAAGATAAATGCCTTATTGTGCATGAAGCTTCTAACTTTCACATTGTCGGTTTTCGTGAAAACAATGTTTATTATGTTGATTTTGACACTGTTGGTGATGATATTGTATGCATGCCTTCTTTACTTGATGATGTGGATGTGTGGCATAGGCGCTTAGGACATGCTAGTATGGAACTTCTATCTAAATTATGTGCAAATGAACATGTTAGAGGTTTACCCAAACTTAAGTATGAAAAGGTCAATTATGTGATGCATGTCAATTGGGTAAAATGCATAAAACTTCTTTCAAATCAAAACCTCATTATTTCTACCAAAAATGTGCTTGAATTGTTGCATCTTGATTTATTTGGTGAAATTGATGTTGTAAGTCTAGGAGGAGCCAAATATGTGTTTGTAATTGTTGATGATTATTCTAGATACACTTGGACTATTTTACTTGCTAATAAAAGTGATGCTTTCAACAAGTTTGCTAAGTTGTGCGTAGTTACGTAATGAGAAAAACTTAGCTATCAAGGAAATTAGAAGCGATCATGGAGGAGAATTCAAAACTCATCATTCAAAACTTGGTGTGAAAAGCATGGTGTTGATCACAATTTCTCACCTCAAGGACTCCTCAACAAAACGGCGTGGTGGAAAGAAAAAACAGGACCATACAAGAGATGTGTAGAACAATGCTAAATGAGCACAATCTTCCTAAATATTTTTGGGGTCACGCAGCTGATACAACATGTTGTAATGACCAGAGTCCACCGCAGGCCGCAGCCACCCCAGGCGCTATTACCTCACGATCTCTTTCTACCCCCTTGTAGAATTTTTGCCTTCCGTGGGAATCGAACCTTGTACATGGGGCTCAAATACAAGTTCAATCTACTTCCCACTACCAATTGTAACATCCTGCATCGCTTCTAATCGCTGATCGCCTCACGAACCAACACAAGTCTTTTCAAAGATGCTTTGTCCTCACTTGCATGTTTTCCTAAAAACTTCCCAGAAGGTCACCCATCCCACTACTACTCCAAGCCAAGCACGCTTAACTATGGAGTTCTTATGGGATGGGCTCCCGAAAAGAAGATGCATCTTGTTGGTATAGGTAGTCCAAATCAATTCTTTTAAGCCTTCCTTCACTTTATGCGATCCCCATACCGCACGACCTCGGGATCCCTCTCATTCCGGTGCGTATTCGGTTCATTCACGCCCGCTTCGCTGAAGCCGCCAGAGCCGCTCTTTGCCATGCCACCTTTTTGGGCACCGGCGATCACTCCCGCCCTCGTCGGCCCCGAATGTCACATGCCCACCGGCTTAAGCTTGGTTCGCCCTCGAACCACACCGTCTTCGGGAGAGGTCTGCAACGCTCGATACCATTTGTAACATCCCGCATCGCTTCCAGATCGCCGACGCCCTACGAACCAACACAAGTCTTTTCAAAGATGCTTTGTCCTCACTTGCATGTTTTCCGGAAAACTTCCCAGAAGGTCACCCATCCCACTACTACTCCAAGCCAAGCACGCTTAACTATGGAGTTCTTATGGGATGGGCTCCCGAAAAGAAGATGCATCTTGTTGGTATAGGTAGTCCAAATCAATTCTTTTAAGCCTTCCTTCCTTTATGCAGTCCCATACCGCATGACCTCGGGATCCTCTCTCATTCCGGTGCGTATTCGGTTCATTCACGCCCGCCCGCTTTGAAGCTGCCAGGAGCCGCTCTTTGCCATGCCACCTTTTTGGGCACCGGCGATCACTCCCCGCCCTCGTCAGCCCCGGATGTCACACATGTCATGTGCTAAATCGAGTCTATCTAAGGCCATCTCTCAACAAGACTCCTTATGAATTGTGGAATGGTAGAACTCCAAATATTTCATACTTCAAAGTTTTTGGAAGTAAGTGCTACATTTTAAATACAAAGGATAAGTTGGGTAAGTTTGATGCAAAATCAACGGAAGGTATTTTTATGGGTTATTCTAGTCATAGTAAAGCTTACATCGTTTACAATAAAGTTGATAAATGTTTGCAAGAATCTATTCATGTTTCTTTTGATGAGACTAACCCCTTTGCAAAGAAAGTTGATGATGAGGATGAGGTAGTTGAAGTGGTCAAAAGAAGAATGCCTGAACCTAACAGTGAAAGTATCAAAGAAAAGGAGATGCAAGCAGAACCTCAAGAAACAGTTGAATTGGAACGAGAGCCCCAAGACACTGACGATCATCTCTATGGGAGAACGCATGATGACTTGCCTAAAGCTTGGAAATCAGTTCGAGATCATCCCATGGAGCAAATTATTGGTAGTCCATCAAAGGGGGTAACAACTCGTTCTTCTCTAAATCTTTTATGCTTTCATAGTGCCTTTGTCTCTCAAACAGTTCCCAGTAACATAAAAGAAGCTCTAGGTGAACCAGAATGGGTTGTGTCAATGCAAAAAGAACTCGAACAATTTGAACGAAACAAAGTTTGGCATTTAGTCGAAAAACACATTGATAGAACTATTATTGGAACTAAATGGGTTTTTCGCAACAAACTTGATGAAAATGGTGTTATTTTATTAAACAAAAGTCGTTTAGTTGTTCAAGGTTATAATCAAATTGAAGGGGTGGATTTTGAAGAAACTTTTGCTCCAGTGGCTAGGTTGGAATCCATTCGTATTATACTAGCCTTTGCTAGTCACATGGATTTCAAACTACACCAAATGGATGTCAAAAGTGCCTTCCTCAACGGATTTTTAGAAGAGAAGTATATGTAAAACAACCCCTGTGTTTTGAAGATTTTGAAAATCCAAATCATGTTTTTAAACTTGACAAAGCCCTTTATAGATTGAAACAAGCCCCTAGAGCTTGGTATGAGAGATTAAGCAAACATTTAATTGCAAATGGTTTCAAGAAGGGTAAGATTGATTCTACCTTATTCCTTAAAACCAAAGGCAAACATCTCATTGTAGTTCAAATTTATGTTGATGATATTATATTTGGATCTACTAATGATGAATTGTGCAAGGAGTTTTCTGACATGATGACTAGTGAGTTTGAAATGAGCATGATGGGGAGTTAAACTTCTTTTTGGGACTTCAAGTGAAACAAATGAAAGATGGAATATTCATCACCAAAATAAGTTCTCAAAGGAGTTACTAAAGAAATTTGGCATGAGTGATGCAAAGGAAATTGGCACTCCAATGGCGATCACGACCAAATTGGACAAGGATGAACAAGGTAAACCATAGAATGAAACAATGTATCGAGGTATGATCGGTAGTCTTTTATATTTAACTCGCTTCCCGACACGATATTATGTTTCTTTGTGTGCTGTGTGCTCGATTTCAAGCATGTCCAAAAGAATCACATTTAAAAGTCAGAAACGGCATTCTTAGATATGTGAAGGGAACCACGAGTTTGGATTGTGGTACCCAAATCGAGTCACTTTGATTTGGTTGGATTTTCTCCGATGATGAATTTCTTTGGTTGTACCTTAGATAGAAAAAGTACTAGTGGAACTGTCATTTCTTAGGACCTTGTTTGACTTCCCAGTCTAGTAAAAAGCGAATGTTGTTGCTTTGTCCACCGTGAAGCGAATATGTGGCGGTTGGAAGCTGCGTTGCACAAGTTTTGTGGATGAAACAGACTTTGGAGGATTTTGGTTTGTTATATGAAAATGTACCTGTTCTTTGTGATAATACTAGTGCCATTAATATTGCTAAGAACCCCATCCAACACTCTAGAACTAAGCATATAGAAATTAGACATCATTTTATTAGAGATCATGTTTCTAGGGGGAGCATAGAATTAAAATTTGTAGGCACTTGATGACCAACTAGCGGACATCTTCACAAAACCTTTAGTTTGAAGCTCAATTTTGTAAAATCCGAAGAGAGCTAGGTATGCTTGATTTTTCTAGTTTGTGATTATGTGCTATGTGGTCCCCTCCTTTTGATGACAACAAAGGGGAGAAATAATTGCTACATATGTTTATAATTGGTATCTGCTATGTAGGCCTATTTTTTTGTATGATTCTTCTTTATGCTTATGCTTAGGGGAGCGTATGCTAATGTTTCTTGTTTATCGCCTCCTATGCATAAGGTAATTTGTTATCATCAAAAGGGGGAGTTTGTTGTGCCAAGGCAAACATTCCTGTTTTGAATGATAACAAATTACAAGTTACTAATAATTTACTTGAGGTAAAGCGCAGAAAAATATAAGAGCGCGGGCGATGAACAAGAGAGCTTGGAAGCTAACTCAAAGTCAGTAGAAGCTCGGACTTAAAAGTCGCTCAAGCATTGAAGACTTATATCGCTTTGCGTAGGACTCATGTAAGATCGTATTACCCAAGTCTTATAACATTCGTAGTTGAGAGATGATGATTAAAAATAAAATTGTTTTAGAAAAATGTTTTCTATAAAATCATGATTTATTAGATTAGACACAAGTTGTTGTTAAAGAAAAGTTTTGAATCATGATTCGTTGTTTTTATAAAGAAACTTGATTCATAGCTTAATGTTTTAAAAGAATTTGTTTTTGAAGTAAAGAATGATTCTTGATTTGGTACTTTAAGCTAGAAATCGATTTCCTCTTGTTTTTAAAGCTAGAAATCGATTTCCTCTCTTGTTTTAGAGCTAGAAATCGATTTCTCTCTTGTGTTTAGAGCAAGAAATCGATTTCACACTTATTGGTTTAAAGGCATCAATCGATTAATGACTTGCTTGTTTTTAAAAGAACTTGTTTTGGAAAGAAAACAATCGATTGATGACTTCGTGTTTTTAAAGAGGCAAATCGATTTTAGACTTCCTTTCTTGAGCTAGAAATCGATTTGTGACTTCCTCCTTAAAGAGGTAAATCGATTTCCCACTTAAGCAAAGCAAGCAATCGATTCCTCAATCTTTCTACTTAAGCAAGCAATCGATTTGTGCCTTCCATTTAAGCAAAGAATCGATTTTCAACTTGTGTTTTAGAAGCAAACAATCGATTTCCATTTTATTTATTTCAAGCTCTAAATCGATTTTCATTCTATGTCTTTTAAGCTATGAATCGATTTACCACTTACACAAACAAATGTTACAAACAAATTTCAACGGTCATATTCTCTTAAGTGATATAAATAGAAAACCTAGGGTTTTCACGTAAAGACAGAGAGAGAACAAAGAACAAAACTCGGAGCCGCAACATCTAAAAAAAAAAAAAAAAACGTGAAACTCCTAGAAACCTTTGATCATCTTCTTCGTTCTTCAAATTTCATTCTAGGGTTTTCATCATCATATCATCTCTCTCAACTCTTATGGTTATACACTTGATTGATCGATTATAGTTTCAATTGTATTCATCTTATTTCTTGGCGTTTGGTGTTCTTGTGAAATCCTGGGAAATTGATTCTTGGGTGGTTCGATCGGGGAGATTGGATCGTAGAAATCCTAAGCGGGGAGCTCGGGTTCTCAATTGGGGAAATTGAGAGGATTGAAGTGTTTGTAACGTGGTGTGCGTTGTAAGACTCTGAAGAAGCATCTTCATATTATAGTGTTATCTTTCCCAAAGTCCAAAGGTTGCAAAGCCGGAGGCCGATGACGTAGGGTTTTAGCCCGAACCTGACTAAATTCGCGGTGTCCTTCTTTCCCTTATCTCTTTATTTATTTACGCACAACTTAATTGCTGTTTTACTTGCTGATCTTGCATGATTGTTTATCTATAATGTTGATTTTCGTTTAGTTGAATTTTATCTCTAAACTGTTGCTTACGCAAGTTGCTAGTTCTCAAGCCATTTCCGCATTATTTTTTAAACTAGCTTTTAAACTATTTTCAAAAATCCAAAAGGAACTTATTCAGGCCTATAACCTTATTCACCCCCCCCCCCCCCTCTAAGGTTATTGCATTTTCTAACAGCTACTTGCACATCCACTTGCAATGCTGACCTCCTGCTTGGTCCCCTAAAGCAAGACCACTTTATATAGTAGGCGCCTACCATTCACACATAGCCATAGGGATAGCTTTGAAGAGTTATCAACATATATAGGGACACACGTTCATACCTCATTGGACCTCTCTATACACTTGATCAAAGATCTCACCTTTGGGATCAACCTCTGAAAAGAAACTACAGCTCAATCCTCTCAAGATTACTTCAACATGAAGGAAGGAAGCACCTCTCTTGAAGACTATAAAAGGACCTCACATCTTCATTTGGAAATATATCACAATCCATAAGTTAGATTCAAATTTCAATATACATAGTTAGTTTCTATTTTGTAAGAGGGAAAGGAAGTAATAGTCTATCCTCCTTACTTCGATTTCATAGTATTTGCATAGTGCTAAGGAGTAATGCTAGTGTATTGCAAGGAGAACTCATGCAAAGGGCTAAAACTTGTGTAATCTCTATCTTGACATGTTATATTCAGTTTATATTTATCTTGCAATGTCTATTGTTAGCTAAATCTCTCTTAGTTGGAATGTTCTAATCATTTAATGAGCTTTTAAGTAAGTATGATGCATGTATGTAATGTTTGCACTTTAGTTCTTGCTTGATAATATTTTCAACACTTATTTTGAGATTGATCACTTAGAATAAATAGATTTGTAAGAGCAGACATGACTTACAATTAAGAACTCAAGAACTAATATGGGTAAGTGTTTTACATAAAGGAAACTTTGTGAAAACCATGCTCAGACCTAGACATAGGATAGTATAGTCCATAGGGTGAATCTGTGGTACTTAAGATGCAAGAATGAACTTATTTAAGCATACCTAGACATAGGAAGCTTGTAATGAAACTCTGAAGAAAGTGACTGAAAAGCACATAGTTAATGCAACAGCATTCAGTGCAACTGCATCACATATTGCATCAAACACTTAAAAGTAAATTACTTGGTGAAGACATTCCAACTAGCTTTTCTCATTTGCATTATAAACACTTATACTTTGCTTTCTTATCTAACTTAGTTGTGATCACATCAACTCCACTATAAATTGTTATTTGGTTATGTTCCTGGGTGTATCAGCAAATACGAGAACTGCCAACAGCAATTGGACTGCGCGCCCAAATTTCAACTCGATCGGCCCAAACACGCTGCTTGGGCGCAATTCTCGCCGTACCCGAAAATCTCGCTAACGGTCGGACCTCGCGATATATCGCCATTCGCATATGGCATCAGGTACGTTCTCTAACCTTGTACTATCTGCCCGAGCGACCTCTCACTAGATCGTCGGAGTGTCTTTGCAGGTACCACCCGAGGTGTTCAACGCGTGAAGCCAGGACCGGTCCTTTCACTCATTCAACGACCGGCCCATTCGGCGAAGCAACAACTACAACTCTTTATTGGTCAAGGTACGATCAATTGGCGACCACGATGGGAGGCCCGTGCGCTATCCTACCTCATTCATGGCTCCGCGCCGACCGCCCCGCACGCGGCCACTTCTCGACTCAATCCTCCGGCGAAATCGCCAGCAGACCCGGGCGTGGCGTCACGATCCACGAGTCTCAAGGACTTCGCGACAAGAACCTTTCGGTGCAACGGCCGCGGACCTATCCTCCAACGAGTTCACCGCCCGCTCACGGAGACTTGCCGCCCGAGCCGGTTGAAGCGGGCATTCAGAGCCTCTACCGACCATGTCACTCTGCCGCCGTTTGCGAGATCTTGCAAAACAAAAATCAGTGATCGCATGACCGAGGCGCTCATCTCTCTCGACGTAAAGAGGATCGATTCGGGCGCCAGCGTGCGAAGACGGAGAACCTCTCGCTCGCCGCCGACCGGCCGCGAAGACATCGCTCCCCTCCTCGAAGGAGCATTTCTCGCCGAGAAGCACTACTCATCGCTCTCCGGCGGAAGAAGCGAGGCACGCAGACGCGCCTGGCGAACGAGCAGCGTGACGCGTTCAATGTCCTACGACTATGAAGATTCTAGCTATCGTCCGACACACCGGCGCTCGCCCCACAAGGTACTCTTCCAATGAGTCGTCCGGTCACGTCGATCGAGAAGCGGATCTTGGGATTCTCGAGAAGAGCCGGAAGATTACGGATGGAAGAATTGGGGACGCTTCGCGATCGGCCAAGGAGAGGCGAGCGAATGACCTGTAAGGCCTCCTCTTTCCACCAACCGCCCGTCCGGAGGATTTTATGGAATGCCGCAACGCGAGGCTTGCCTCGCAATGCAACCCTTTGGGTCGAGCGGCGTTCGAGCGAGCACGCCCGTTCTCCGGGAGATCGAGCGTTACAAAATTCGAGAGATCTCCGCAAGCCGCCTAATCTCAACAAGTTTGACTACGAGGGGATCCGGACAAACATCTCCGCACTTCAATAATTACTCGCATTACAGGAATTGGGACCACCATGAAATGCGGGCTTTTTCCCCGATCGTTGGGCGGTAGAGCATTGGAATGGTGGGAGTCTCTGCGACCCAATTCCATCTCCTCATGGGACGACCTGATCAGAATATTCTTGTCTCACTACACTGCAAACCGCTGCCAATACCGGTATGAAGAATACTTGGACTCTGTTGTTCAAGGAGATAATGAGACGTTGAGGCAGTATGTCGACCGGTTTAACACTGAGGCCGAGTCCGTTCGTGACTTGTCAGACAAGGACAAGCTAAAATATCTGAAGCGTGGTATTCGACCGGACCACCGGTTCGTGGAAGAATTCACTCTTAACCATTATCAGGATCTCAGTTACTTCTTGGCAAGGGCTAACGTCCACATGGCGTATGAAGAAACTCTGGCAGCAAAAAAGGCCGTCCGTGCACGACCTAAAGAAGAAAGCAGTAAGCCGGCCAAAGGGCATGAAGGTCGCCGCGACAATCGGTCTGACTTTCGAGATAAGAAGTTCGATCATCGCACTCGACTAAACGCCTCTATTGCACAGATCTATAGCGAGTGCCAAAACAATGAATTTGTGGGAGTAAAGCGGCCCGATCCACTCGTGCTCAAGAAGGGGGCACGACCGACTAAAAGATACTGTCGTTACCACAAGAGCAAGGGCCATGATACTAACGACTGTATGGCCCTCAAAGATGATATTGAAGAGCTCATTCAGAAAGAAAAGTTGGGAAAGTATGTGAGGTCGGAGGAAGGCGACCGACCTCAAGAGAAAAGAAAGCAGATCCTGACGAGGAAAGGGCGCTGTAGTTGTTTGCCGTCCAAGAAAAAGAACGGTCTCAAGATCGAAAGCCCCACGATCCGAGGTCGCAACGTCGCTATGGTCATTCATGGTGGCAACCCGTTGGATCGTGAGAGAATCAAATAAAGCCACCAAAAGGAAGTGGGGCGAGCTCGATGGTCGGTTCAACATCAATATCCCACCGGTCTCAATGCAGACCCCATCTCGTTTGGAGATAGCGACCGCACGATGGCGAGCCAAACGATTATGTTCCGCTGGTAATCGTCGAGGCGGTTATGGCCAATACGAAGTTCAAAGAATCTGAGTGCGACCGGGGTAGCTCGGCCGACATCATGTTTGAAGGCTTGATTGACAGGATCAAGGTTGATCGGAGCGAGATAATTCCCGTGCCGAGCTACTCCTAACGGGCTTCAATGGAGCGATCACCTGCCCGTTAGGAACAATCGAACTCATGGTCACATTTGGTGACGACACCGAGATAGCACTTTATGCGGGGCGGTCCGCACGACGTTCCTCGTGACTCCCCTCAAGTCATGCTATCGCAGTATCATTGGTAGGCCCACCCCGCAAGCTAGAGGTCGTGGCATCAACAAAGACATCCAAGATGAAATTCTACAAAGAAAGACGACCGGTAGTTACCCCGGCGGCCGACCTAGAGGCAGCAAGACGGTGCCACGATCTGTATCAACAAATTTGTGATGAGGTAGACCTTGGCCCAAATGTTCGAAGCACCGGTGAAGGCCATCAAGTCAACGCGTCAGCGATGCTTGGATGCTCCGTATGATCGAATGACCCAGAGGATAACGATGATGACTTAGCCCGAGAGTAAAAACAGGTTGAAAAGGCCGAACCTCATGGAGAGTTAATAGATGTGCGGTTGGGAGACGACCCAACAAAGGTAGTCAAGCTCGGTGAGCGACCTACCAGAGCAAGTGAAGCAAGACCTTGTGCAATGTTTGAGAGACTATCTTTGACCTATTCGCATGGCGTGCATCGGACATGCCCGCATTCCCATCGGCGTAGCTCGCCATCAACTTTCAATGATCGGCGAAAAGGTCGAGCCGGTCGCTCAAAGAAGACGTGCTCTCGAGCGAGGAAAAATCTCAAGCCGCAAAAGGCCGCTGAGGACCTCATAAAGGCCAATTTCATAGAAGAGATCAAATACACGACACGGCTATCCAATGTCGTGTTAGTCAAAAAGAAGAATGGCAAATGGAGGATGTGTGTAGACTACACCGATCTAAATAAGGCATGCCCGAAGGATGCCTTCCTCAGTACTCCAACATCGACAAAGTTCGGTCGATGGGGCCTCGCCTACAAATTACTTGTCTTTTACGGGCGCTTACTCGTGGTACAATCGAGATCACGATGTATCCCCGATCGACATAAGACGACCTTCATGACAGATCGGGAAATTTTCAAGATACAGGTGATGCCTTTACGGCAAGAAGAAACGCTGGAGCGACCTACCAAAATGGATGATGAACAAAATTTTCAAAAGGCGGATCGGTCGAATCTCGAGGTGTACTTGGGCGACATGATCATCAAAAGCGTGACCGACCCGGATCATGTGTGCGCGACTCGGGGAAATATTTGAAGAAGCTAGGAAGAACTCACTTAGATGAATCACGAGAAGTGTACCTTTGGGGTGAGTGGCGGGCAGATTTTGGGCTTCCACCGACCGAGAGAGGATGAAGCAAACCACGAGAAGTGCGGGGTGGTCGCCGATATGAGGCCGCCCACGACTAAAAAGAGATACAACAAATGAATGGCATGGTGGCCGCTCTGTCTGTGTTCATACCCAAAGCGGCTGCAAGTCGCGCCCTTCGCTTAAACTCCTCAAGAAAGATGTAGACTTTGAATGGACCGACCAATGCCGGCGTGCATTGGGCCGAATTAAGCAAGCTTTGGTTAGCCCGCCCATCATGACCAAGCCGTTCTTCGGCGAGACGTCAGATATCAGATTTCGGCTATAACGTAAGAAGTTCGAAGCGCATTATTAGTCGAGAGAAACGATCTAAAGCGAGAATCCGGCCTACTTCATAAGTAAAAAGTCTTTGCGCGGGCCGGAGCCGAGGTACCAAAAGATAGAAGTTTGCTCTTGCACTCACGAGTCTTTGCTCGAAGGTTGAGACCCTACTTTGTGGCCCACCAGTCGTGGTAAGGGCCGATCACCGATCGAGCAAGTCCTTCATCGGCCGGACACAGGCGGGGCGAATGATAAAGTGGGCGGTGGAGCTTAGTGAATTTGGCATTAAATTTGAATCGGATCGGCCGCAAAAAGCGCAGTGTTGGCCGACTTTATAGCGAAATGACTCCTACTCCGGAAGATCAAGCCGAACGACACGGATCTTGCACGTAGATGGGTCGTCTAATAGTAAAGGAAGTGGAGCCGCCTAATACTAGAAAATTACGAAGGCCCGGGCGTGGAGGTGTCTCTAACTTTCGCTTTCCATACATCGAACAATCGGCCGAATATGAGGCGTGCATAGGTGGCTGCGACTCGCCAGAGGACTTCAATGTCGACCGGGTTGAACTTCGATCGACTTCGCTTGTCGCCTCGCGGATCAAAGAACTATATGATGCGAAGGACGGCGTCTCAAGAATTACCTAGCGAGTAAAGGAGCTTCTCAGCGATTCGGCCGGCTGAAGTGACTCATGTGCCTCGGACCGAAAATGTTCGAGCGGATATACTATCAAAGCCGGCAAGTACCAAGACCCCGGGAATCACGAAGTTTGATTCGAAACTCTCAATCGGCCGAGCGCTTTCAACCAAGCCAAGTCGATCGTTGGCGTTACGTGTGTCGAGACGGTTCGATTGGATCGCCCTATCCCGAGATATATTGTTGAAGGGGAAGAACCGAAGCGATCCGAAGCAAGCTAAGTTGGTCGCTCTCCGAGAGCGACCAAGTACTCGGTTATAGAAGGAAAGTTATGCACGAAGAGGATTCTCCTCTCCATTATTAAGGTGTCTTACGCGTCGGTCGAATCCGACCATGTCTTTGAGGACATTCATGAAGGTATTTGTGGGAGTCACCAGGGCGCTCGTTCCATAGCTAAGAAGGCTCTCAGGGCCGGCTATTATTGGCCGACCATGGACGAAGATGCCAAGAAGCTCGTTCAGAAGTGCAAGAAATGCCAAATACATGCTGATGTCCACATTGCACCTTCCACGAGTTGCAAAGTCTTGTCTCACCTTGGCCGTTTGCTTGGTGGGGCATGGATTTGCTAGGCCCGTTCCCACCTGCTCCAGGCCAGTTCAAATTTCTGATCGTGGCGGTAGATTATTTCACAAAATGGGTCGAGGCCGAGCCTCTTGCAACCATCACCTCGGCGAAAGTAAGCAAGTTCTTTGGCGGTGTGTTTTGGCCCATTTTGGGATCCTCAAAGAACTAATAATGCACAACGGCACCAGTTCCACAGACAAGAGATTCGAGAGAAATGTTGGCCGACTTAGGGTAAAGCAAATTTTCACCTCGGTCGAGCACCCTCGGACAAAACGCCAGGTAGGCGCCAACGGGGTAATTTTGCGTGGGTTGAAGCGAAGACTCGATGAAGCGAAAAGGAACTGGTCGAAGAGTCGCGATCCGTTCTATGGGCTTACGGACGACCCTCACTCAACGGCCGGGAATCCCCATTGGCATGGTATATGGGATCGATCTTTGTGATACCCATAGAGATGGGCGAGCTGAATTGAGAACTTGAATCCCCTACGGTGGTTGATAACGGCCGGGCTATTCGAGAAGAGTTGGACCTAATTGAAGAGTCTGCGCACTCCAAGCATCGCTAAGAGAGCAATTGATCAAACAGAAGGTCGCGACCCGGATACAACACTCGCGTGCAAAAAGAGACTTCACGGTCGGTCGGCTCGTTCTAAGACGGGCGACGTGGGAAATAAGAATGCACGCCAAGAGGAAGCTCGCACCAAATTGGGAAGGTCCATACAGGTCATCAACAAGATCGGAAAAGGGGCTTACGAGCCGGAAACCATGGATGGGGCGACTATCCCGAGCGTGGAATGCGAAAAAACTTAGGAAATATTATGTTTGAATGTAACAAATGATTTGAATGTAATGACGACCGACCTATGAATGAAAAGCGTGCAGCGCTCTTTTTTCCAATCGGTTTTTTACGAGGCGACCTTTAGAAATAGGGCGTGTTCTTTACTTTCTCGCAAGAATGTATGACCGTCCGCTCAAGATTGCCCGTGGCAAAGGAGCGATCGAAGATTATCAACTTGATCGGATCATCGAAACGATCTACCTCGAGAGCCATCGAAATGGCCCGAGGTTAGATAACGCGCGAACCTCGTGTCGTCGAAAGCGATGCATGGCGTATGCCGCCGAGACGGCACAAGCGACGGTCACCGAGTTGACTCGAACGAGCGCCATCGAAAATGGCCCAAGGGTTAAGTGATAACCCAACAAAACAGGCCGTCGAAACGACCTACCTCGAGAGATCATCGAAATGATCCCAACGGATGCCATCGAAATGGCGGACCGAAGTGCCATCGAAATGGCCCAACCATAAACGGCGCTATCGAAATAGCACGAAACGGCGCCGAGCGCCTACAAGTTCGAAATGACTAAAGCGAATAAATGCAAGAAATGCGCAGAGACATAGCAATATAAATTTGAGCAGCGTAATTAAAGGCAAGTAAAAATTGTCGTTACAAACACGGGACGCCCGGTCGAAGCCGAGCGCCCACGAATTGAAAAACTGCACGAAGGCAGAAAAATTGTTGTGCCCGAAGGCAAGTTAAACTATTACAGAAATTGCTCCGCTCGCAGCGCTTCGCAGAGCTTCGAAAAAGAACGGTGGCGGTTGAACGATGTTTCGCTCGTCCACTTGCTCTGCAGGCGATGATCTTGTTATCCACCACGTAATGGGCGGGTTTAATCATCTTCTCATCGAAGTTGATCTTTAGATCTGCATTCAAGGCACGCGCCTGAGCAAGGGCGTTATAGAATTGCTCAATTGCCGCCTCCCGACCGGCCTGGGCCACCATTTGGACCTTCACCTGCAGCTCGGCATTCTCGGCCTCCAGCCTGACCTTATCCTTCTCTGCGGATTCAAGGTCAGTTTTCAGACCGTTCACCTGACCAGCAAGCTCCTTATTCCTCTTGGCGAGTTTGGCCCGGTCCTCCTCGCCCCGCTGAAGAGCTTCTTTCTTGGCCTTGGAGAGCTTGTCGTACTTCACCTGCAGCTCCGTCAAAGCCTCCTAATGCTCGAGCCCTCGCAAATGCAGAGACGTCCCGGCTATTAGTCGGTCGATCTAAGACAAGAGAAATAACGGACTTAAAAAGTAAAGTACCTTCAGCTTCGGCCCCGACCTCGGCCATGATTTTGTCTATCCCCAGGCAGAGAGAAGCGCAGACCTCCATCGGCCTCTTCCTGAACCACTCGAGCTCGACTGTCCTACGCTCAAGAGAGAGGATAGGAAGGTCGGCCTTGGCGGAATCCATGTTCCGATCGTCGAGCCTTATCCGCTTGGCGGAGCGATCGTCGTTACGAGCAGGCGACCGAGCAGCTTGACAGGTCTGCGCCGGCTTCTTCTTCTGGCCCTTGGGGGTGGGGGGCACCTTGGAGGACGATTCAGGGAGATCTCCAGGCCGAGGTCCTTCCCACTTTTTGGCCCCTGGGATAGAATCAGGCTTCAGAACCGACTCGAGCACCGCCCAGTTTTTGCCGGCCATTCTTTCTGCGAAATAACGAGCTATGAGTTAGAATAAAAGATTGACAAGACTGACAGCAAAAATATAAAGACAAAGTTCAATGGCAAACCGATTTCGCCTCCGCCTCGGCCCTCGAGCAAGACAAAGTTCGACAAGGTATGTCGCCCTTAGGATCTGGGCGCATCATACCCGCCAACGCTTTGATCATATCCGAGATTGCGGTCGGCCTCCCCAAGTCCTTGGCGATGTAAATGTAATCCCGTGCCGCTGCGAAGTGGGCCTCGTTCCACATGATGGGGAAATAAGGGGGACCGAGCATGCCGTCCGGTTGAACCTCCGATACGGCCTTACCGGCCTCTTCAGTTGGAACGATCCAAAAATCGCGCTTCTCCGGGCCGCTCCCAAGGATTCTTGAGTACGCGCAAGAACCTGGTGATGAGTCTTCTGCATCTTGAAGGAGACCGCTCCTCTTCTCCTTGTTGGCCTTCTCCCGAGCCACCATTTCGAAGAGGGTAAAAAGCAAGATGATCGACACCTAGGGCCACCCAAAGTTAAAAGAACTTCAAAGGTCTTGAAACGCCCATGCGTTAGGGTGGAGTTGTGAAGGGGCGACCCCTATGTGACGCAGGACGTCACGTTGAAATTCAGAAAAAGGAGGGGTAATCTTCATCCTCTCAAACACGAGCCGATACATCGTGAATTTGAAGTTGGGAGAATAGGTTGCAATATCTTCACCGTCCTTCATGCCTCTCACCCTCCAGCCCGGTGAGTCATTGTTCGCGTTTGTGTAATAGTATAGATTTTCGCAATTATAGTGCAAGTATACACATCGTACAAGTAATAAAGTGGATTAGAGTAAGAGATCGTTCCCACGAGGATTGATAAGCTTTCAAAGCTCAAGTTTCAAAACACAAGAGAATCAAGTGACAAATCGACAATAAGAGTTGGTTTTAAAGCTAAAGATTTAAACAAAACAAGGAAATAAAAGTTGGTTGTGAATATGAATGAGAGATGAGTTGAGTTGTTGCATGCGAGATAAATCCTTCCTAGCGGGCGTCATAACGTTTAGACGTTATGACGCTCAAATGTTAACTGCGTGCGAGGCGTGGCCACGCTTTGAACAACGTACAAAAAGAGCTATGCTTTTCAAAGACAAAACGCCGTAGTTTCAAGTACAAGAAATCCTATGTCTAGGTTCTAAATAGGCCCACTCTGTATATTAAGTACCCACAAAGAATGTTCTATGAACTATTATCCATTCTATGTCTAGACTTAGATAAAGATGCCTAAATGTCTTTAGTGCATTGTTCATTCATATAAATCTTTGATTTCTTTTCATAGACCATGTCCATACTCTATGAATCTACCTATTTTAAGAGGCCAACCTCAAAACAAGTTTTGAAAATATTATTACGCAAAGATTTAAAACGGCAACGCTAACACTTCATAACATTAACTAGAAATTCATTAATAGCAAAACAACAACTCAACTACAAAGTGTTTAGCTCATGCCGAGCATCATTACAGAATGAAAAGGATGTAAAATCCTAATACCATACATAATGAGATAAGAACTCAAGTGCAAAAGATACACCCAAGTAACTTCTTAGCATGTACACTGTATAGACGTTACAACGTCCCAACCTTACACTTATGCGAAAATAAAAACTAAGTTCGAATAGTAAAATATAGAAGTCTGTTTTCGCATCTTCTTTACAAAACTAGTTCTAAGTTAATGGAGGATGGTGGGATGATGAAGATGAAGTGATTCTGAAGTTGGTGGAAGAGATGATGCTTGAGAGAGTCGAAATGAGCTTTAAATAGCCTCCTCCTTTACGCAGCGTCTTCGATGTCACTAGCCCACCTACCATATCTGCTTTCTTCTATTTTTCCCGACAATTGCTCGAGCTACGATTATCGTAAGGCGTCACCACATGGGAAACAGAAAATCTTCGACTTTTATATCTTTGACTTATCATTGCTTAGCGCGCAAAAATGAAGATCTTTTCACCCTTTTTCTGCTACGCTTTAATAGACGTGGTGGGGGACGTGGTAACGTTCAAAGATCGAATTTCTGCACAAGCACAAAAAGCATCAAAACGCTCTCGAGGGCACCACTTGGTGCCTAAATGCACATTCATCACTTCATCTATTTATTTATTAAAGACTCGTAAATTACATAAAACTTAACTAAATAATCCTTGTATTGCTAGAAAACTTGCATGACTTATTCTTTGAATGAGTATAAACAACTCATATAAATATGAGTTATCACACCCCCAAACTTAAATCATTGCTTGTCCTCAAGCAATCAAGACAACAGCAAAATAAAGCATGAAATCAACTACACTAGCAGGTTATGCTCTTACTCAATCAACAGATCAAAGATTCATTCTCAAGGGGCTAATTCCTCACACACTCACACACCACTTGCATGATTAAATTCCAGATTCATTAAAGCTCAAAGTGAGTGTGTGATCTCTGCATTTAAATCTTCCTCTAGCTAGTTCAGAAACAGTTTTGACTTATGAAAGAGTGGCTTCCCAAATAGTGACAGTAAAACATCTTTCAAAACAAAGAATAGGCTAACATTTTCACATAAGACATGGGGGTTCATTTTAAGCATGACAAAGGGTCTTAAGTGGGTGTTAGGACTAGATTAGTGCACTAATTTATTGACTCACACACGCAAAAAGACTGTAACCCCCTCATTACTGAGCAACTCTCCTTTATTTTGCTTCCCTTTGGGAGATTTTTTTTTTTTTTTTTTTTTTTTTTTTTAGGGAGTGCTTCAGCATTTGTTTCAGGGTATTACAGGGAACATAGCACACATGTGGAATTTCCACTTATTTGTAACAACACACTCTTTTTGGCATTTTTGGGGATAGACGTTACAACGTTTATGGTTGGACGTTGCAACGTCTGAACACACTACACAACACACACGGCATACGTTCTAACGTTACGGGTAGACGTTACAACGTTGCACTCACACTACACCTGCACTTTAACCATCCTACAGTCTTTGCACCCAGCCTTAGTACGACTTGATTTACCCCCAAACTTAGCTTCTACTGCTATTCTAGGTTTTTAATCAAGTTTTATTCTCACCAAAGTTTACCAAAACTAGCTTCAGCACAAAATATCCCCTAGCTAACTAGATTCTTTCTTAAAAACAGAGTTTGTGTAGGAGCAACAATCAATTCTTTACATCTAATCATGCATAGGTTACTCACACACACAATTTCACTAACCTTAGCCCAAAGAGAATTATTTTCATGCTTGACAGAGTAAACGAATGCTACTTTTGCATTTGATTTTATGTACAATCACACACAGAGATTTAAAACAAGTGAGATCCCCACACTTTAAAGATGAGCGGTGTCCTCACTTGCTCACACAGATAAATAAAACATGTTTTTTTTTTTTTTTTTTTTTTTTTTTTTTTTAGGGGGTTTCTCACACCGACAAAAAAAGAAAAACTACTAAAATTATCATTAAAACTTAAAAAAACTACTACTACTATTGAAATTAAATGTGGGACTTACTTGTTTGATGCACTGCACCTTAGCCTTCCGCTTTGTCCGCGTGGTACCGCTTCTCTGCCTCTTCTCTTTCTTTCTTCTTCTCCTTTTTCTCTTTCTTGACCTTCACTCCTCCTTGCTCGGTGGTGGTGGTTGTTGTTTCATCCGATTCCTTCTCTTTTGTACTTGCTCCAATACTTCCACCAACAAAGACTCGAGGCTTCTGTAATCCTCTTTTGGCCTCCTCCCACATCCTCATTGCTAGATCGCCAGGTTAACTTGCATTGGTTCACCGGGATCACCTCGGGCTTTTTCCACCTCTCGTTCTTTAGACGTCGCCACGTCGATGATGATCCTCCGGTTCCAAAGAATCGTACCACAGGCTTGCTTCAACAAGTGCTCGCCGCTTCGAGTGGCCTCTCCATTGCCTGTTTGCCTAACTTTCTCCATGGCAAACTTCTCTTGCATTAGTGACTTGCATTTACGCAAGCTTTGCTGCGACCTCTCTTTTCGGCGACGCGCAACGCGTCTGCGTCTGCGCTTCTTCAAAGAATAGCGGGAAGGGGCTTTTTCGAAACACTAGTGGCTATGAATGCAAAGACTAGTGGCGTGCGCAGCTTCCCCGCAAAGACTTTGGGTCTTTCTCGATCACGTGGAAGTTTCGCTGCGAGTGTTGTGGTGGCTGCCACTTCCTCTTTTTCTCCGCTCCCTTGAGCTTGATTTGACTCAAGAAATTATCTGTTCTCTTTTTCCTTCCAAATGGATTGTATGCAAGCGCGAGCTTTCACTCTGGTTTTCTTGGGTGGGGAAATGGGTTGGGATTGTGGGTTGCTTTCTGTGATTGTTGGCTCGGGGCGTCGCCACGCCCGCTTCGTGTGATGGTTGTTTTTGAGGTTCGTGGTTGGGGTGGGGGTGGTTGTGGGATGTGTTGGTCCCGAGCTTTGGATTGTGGAGTATTTGGGGTGTTTTGGTCGTGTGTGGAGGGTTCTTGGGGTGAAGGTCTTTGGTTGTGGGGATGGTGCTTTGGGGCTAGGTGTTTTGGACTTTTCTTGAAATTTCTTGCTTGCTTGAATTTACGGGACTCACTTACGTCTTCTCACTTGAACTCCCTTTTCTTCCGGGCTCTCTTCTTCCTCTTCACTAATCACTTCCATGCTTACTTTCTTGGATTCCTCTCGCATCACATTCGTAAATATCATCTAAATCATCGAAATTAAAATCTTCTTCGCTACTTACCTTCTTTTGTTTCTTTCTTTGGGCTTTGCCTCTTTGGTAGGCTTCTTGCTCGCTTTGCTCTTTCCTTCTTCACACTCTTCTTTGGATTGTAGACAGGGGCACTTCATCATCTTCTTCTTCTAGCATCCAAATCCGCAACGCAGCTCTACAATTGCTTTCTTCCCCTTGGACACTGGGCAAATACCTTCTTTTGCCACTCAAATTGCTCCTTAATAAATTTGGCCGTGAATTTCGCTTTCCTCCGCACGTTGTAACGTCCCGAGCATCAGCAGAACTAGCAAAGACTGCGCTCTTCACTCTAGGTCGAAATTTTGTTGAGAAGGGGCCTTGAGGTTGCTCCCAAGCTCTGAAGCCTCTATCTCCACTCCCGCCTCCATGCACAGATCGGTTTATCAAACAAGGGAAGTACAAATATCCATCCTTCCCTGCTCTTCCATTTGTTGAGCTCGCGGTTGATCGCTTCCCAACCTCCACTTTGTCTCTCGACATGATTGCATCAATTACAATCATTCTCTCCTTGTCAACCCAAGATGTGTGAGAGGTAGGGATTAAGCGAAGGCCTTATGAAATGGAACCAAGCGTTGGCTTCATCACAAAGGTATTTCTTCATTATCTTGAACTCGCTCCCATGCTCACCTCTTCTTTCCCGAGATGACACTCTCAACACATATCCTATCTTTAATTGCATCCATTTCACCCAACCCATAGCTCTTTTGTTTGGTCTCCACACTTTGCCATAGTATCCTAATCCAAAATAGTCATTAATGACCCTTACCCCAAACTTGACTTCCTCTCCTCTTACTTTTGAGACGATGGATGGCTCTCCTTCAGCCTCCCACGATTCCCTTGTAGAAATCGTGAACCGAGTAGCAATATACTCTTTTCTGTGGCATAACAAATTTCTCGCCAACCCAACGCTGCGGCCGGTTGCGTAGAAAATTAGGATTGGGGTTTTCTTGATCAAACCCCTTCGTGAAGTAGGGCTTTCTTCTTAGATGGGTTTGGTGTTTCGGGATGGGGTCGAGGATGAACTCAGTCGGCATGCTTGCCTTTCCCGCATGATTTGGTGGTCGATTGTTTCACTTTAGTCATGGTGTTTGTGCGAGAAAAATGTTTGGAAGGGAATGGGGGTTTTTCCGGGAATTTTAGGTTTTCGGAGGAAGGGATGGGAGAATTTTGTTTCGTAGAGAAGGAAACTAGAAAGAGATTTCAGGAGGTGGAATGGTGGTGAGTGGTTAGATTTTTATGGGGAAGAGGTTATGGGAGTTGAAAAATGGTAGAGTGGAGTAATGGAGAAAAGTAACCGCTTGATTAGACATGTTAAGTGAGGGGATGACGTCGTGGTCGCTTACCACGCTTCGCTTTGGCAGAGGGAAATCATTTCGCCACGTCATCACTTACGCTCTTGACTTAATTTAAATCGCTTTGATCGCCTGACGTGCCCACGCCTAGTAAATACCGAGACGTTACGACGCCTACCATCTTTCACTTTTCTTTCAACACTTATTCCCGCAAAACAAAAAATTAAAAAGACACGAAAAATTAAAAATCCTTGGGTTGCCTCCCAAGAGCGCTTGCTTTAAGAGTCTTCACCCGGACTTTTGTCTCTTTCATTCAAGAATTGTTGAAGGACATTTGAATCTTGTCCCTTTCCACATGTTCTCCATGATATTGTTTCACACGTTGGCCATTAACTTTGAATATGGTGTTTGTCTTTTCATCAAATAAATCCACAAAGACCATGAGGATAGATCTTCATTAGTTTGAATGGACTCACCACCTTGACTTCAACTTTCCCGGAAACGACAAGCCTTGAATTAAATAGCAACACCGTTGTCCTTCCTCGCTAGCTCTCTCCTTTGAATTCTTTGATCGTGCCACTTCTTGGTCTTTTTTCTTTATACATTGCGAGCTCTCATAGGCATGGTGTCTAAACTCTTCTAGCTCATTCAATTGTAACAATCTTGCCTCACCAAATTTTGCATGATCCAAATTTATTTGCTTTATTGCCCAATAAGCTTTATGTTGGAGCTCAATTGGCAGGTGACAAGCCTTCCCATAAACTAGCTTGTACGGAGACATGCCCAATGGTGTTTTGTATGCTGTTCTGTAGGCCCAAAGTGCATCATCCAAGTGTAATGACCACTCCTTTCTGTTGGGACCAACCATCTTCTCAAGTATTCTTTTGATCTCCTGTTTGGATATTTCACAGCACCACTGGTTTGGGGGTGATAAGCTGTAGCAATTCTGTGTTTTACTCCATATTTAGCCAAAAGGTTCTCAATTAGCTTATTGCAAAAATGAGAGCCTTCATCACTGATTATGGCTCTTGGAGTACCAAACCTTGTAAATATATTCTTTTTCAGAAACTTGCTAACAGATTTGGCTTCATTGTTTGGTAATGCCACTGCTTCAACCCATTTTGACACGTAATCCACAGCTACCAGAATGTAGAGATTTCCATGGGACATAGGAAATGGCCCCATGAAGTCCATTCCCCATACATCAAACAACTCTACTTCCAGAATGTTTGTGAGTGGCATCTCTTGCTTGCTTGATATGTTTCCTGTTCTTTGGCACTTGTCACATCTCCTAACCAACTCATGTGCATCTCTCTCGAATAATGTTGGCCAATAGTAGCTTTGATTGTAGGACCTTTGCAAATTTGTTTTAGTACCTCCAAAATGTCCACCATAAGGTCTTTGAATGACATTGTTGCAAAGACATGGAGTTGCTCTTCCTCGCCTAGGCATCTTCTTAGTAATTGATCCGACACAATTTGTACAAGTATGGTTCATCCCGAGAAATAATGCTTTATCGTGTGGAAGAACCTCTTCTTCCTGGCGATAGTTGAATCCTACAGCACAATTTTGCTAACAAGGAAGTTAACTATGTCAGCATACCATGGAGCAGTAGTATCAGACGTTATGACGTTTGACGAAAGTGTCATAGACGTGGCCACGTCTTCAGCTACTGAGGCTACTAACAATAATCTCTCATCAGGAAATTTTTCTTGTATATCTTCTTCACCTGTACCTGCATCAACATTCTCAAGCCTAGAAAGATGATCAGCAACTTGGTTCTCCACCCCCTTTTTGTCACGAATTTCCAAGTCAAATTCTTGGAGGAGAAGAACCCATCTAATAAGTCTTGGCTTTGCATCTTTTTTAGAAATTAAGTACTTAATGGCTGAATGATCAGTAAAAACAATAACTTTTGCACCAACTAAGTAAGATCTGAACTTATCAAATGCAAATACAACAGCCAAAAGTTCTTTTTCACCACAAGATAATTCAATTGGGCATCATCTAAGGTTTTATCGGCATAATAAATAGAATGAAAAATTTTTCCATACCTTTGCCCCAATACACTCCCACGGCATAATCACTTGCATCACACATCAATTCAAATGGCTTAGACCAACTGGAGTGACTATTACTTTGAGTCATTACCAAGCGATCTTCGCTTTGTTGAAAGCTTCATGACTTCGCTCATCAAAATTGAAGACGTGGTCACGCTGCAACAACAGACACAAGGGCTTTGAAATCTTTGAGAAATCCTTGATGAATCTTCTCAGAAACCCCGCATGTCCTAAAAACTTCGACTCCTTTGATAGTTGTGGGTGGAGGTAGCTTGTCAATAACATCAATCTTTGCTCTGTCCCACCTCTAAACCTTTCTTTGATATTCTGTGTCCCAACACTATTCCTTCTTGTACCATGAAATGGCATTTTTCCCAATTGAGCACTAGGTTGGTTTCTTCACACCTTATCAGAACTCCTTCCAAATTATCCAGGCATCCTTTGTACGAATCTCCATAGACCGAGAAATCGTCCATAAAAACTTCCATGGAGTTCTCAATGAAATCGAAAATAAGGCCATCATGCACCTCAAATGTTGCAGGAGCATTACACAGCCCAAATGGCATCCTTCTGAAAGCAAAGGTACCATAGGGACAAGTGAATGTTGTCTTCTCTTGATCTTCAGTGCTATGGCTATCTCGGTTGTAACTCGAATAACCATCAAGGAAACAAAGAGAAATCTTTCCCTCGCGAGCCTGCATCTAGCATTTGATCAATGAATGGAAGAGGAAATGATCCTTCTTAGTTGCTTTGTTTAACTTTCTCGTAATCCATGCATATCCTCCAACCTCATTATCATCCTTGTTGGAATTAGCTCATCTTTTTCATTTTGTATTACGGTAACCCTCCTTTCTTGGGCACACACCGAATCGACTTACCTGTGAGTCATCACCGATAGGGTAGATGATTCCTGCATCCAACCATTTGATGATTTCTTTCTTCACCACCTCCTTCATTATGGGGTTCAATCTCCTCTCGCCTTCTTCAATGCTATTCTTGGCATTCTCCTCCAAGACTATTCTATGCATGCAGATTGTGGGATCTGATACCTTTGATGTCCGCCATTTGCCAACCAATTGCCTTTTATGTCTCTTTAGGGTAGTAATGAGATCATCTTCCCCGCTTCTTGAGTGAGCTTGGAAGAAATGATCACCGGCAGAGAATCATTTTCCCTAAGAAGACATATTTTAAATGATCCTGTAATACCTTTAGTTCCAAGGTGGGTGGCTCTTTAATGGAGGGCACATTCTTCTTCGTGATTTGACTCCTCTTGCCCTAAAGATTCATACCTCTTTGTCCATGACTTTGGTGCGGGGGGCTCGACGTGGCCACGTCTGCAATGAGACGTTACAACGTCCGGAGGAACAACTTCTTCTCGCTAACAACTCTTGTATTTCATTATTCCCTGAAGCTTCTCCGCATGATTATTGTCCTTGTTGAACTCGCTTTTGGACCATATGGTCAATGGCGACCACATAAGAACACTCCTCCTCGTATTTGGTTCTCGGATACTTAAGTGCATCGAGGACGTTGAACTTGACTTCTTGGTCATTGACTCTCATGATTAATTCTCCTTTCGCACATCAATGATTGTCCTTCCAAAGAGCTAAGAATGGTCTCCCGCAATGATGGGAACTTCTTTATCTGCATCAAAATCCAAAATAACAAAATCCACTGGAAACACAAACTTGTCAACTTTTATCAAAACATCTTCTAATATGCCTTCAGGATAAACTCTGCTTTTATCAGCTAAAGTTAAGCTTAAAGACGTAGGCCTGGCAGTTCCTATACCAAGTTTGTCATAAATGGACTTGGGCATCAAGTTGATACTTGCTCCCAAGTCACATAATGCTTTGCCAATGTAAAAATCTCCAATGGAGCATGGTATAGTAAAGCTGCCAGGATCCTTGAGTTTTCTAGGGAGTTTATTCTGCATAATTAAGCTACATTCTTCAGTTAAAGCAACAGTTTCAAACTCCCCTAGCCTTCTCCTTTTGGTGATGATGTCTTTCAAGAACTTGGCATAATTTGGCATCTGCTGTAAAGCATCAACCAAAGGAAGGTTGATGTGTAACTGCTTTAACATTTCCATGAACTTGCTGAACTGCTTATCTTCATGAGCCTTCTTCAATCTTTGAGGGTATGGTGGAGGAGGATACTCGTGTACAAGCCTAGGTACGCCTTTGATTCCTGGTTCAAAATTAGACGTTGTAACGCTCCGGAATATCCTTCACACCGCTTGTGCTCGCTTCTTTCCCTTTCTTTTTCTCTTTCATCGGTACTTCTTTTTGCTTCTCCCGTAATTCTTCTTCCACAGCATAGTTGGTTCAGGGATATTCAAGCACCACTTCTTAAAGAAATTGCATTTACCTAACCATTTACCCCATTATTACCATTGTGGGTTGATGATGATGGTGTTTCTCATTGTAGAAGGAAGAGATCCATTCTGCTTTTGAGTGAGTGTTTGAAGCTATCTCATCCAATTTGATTTTCCAGAGTTTTGATTGAAGACTCATGGGTTTGCAAAGTAGTCTTACAATCACTTATGAAGCTTTTCATCATGGCCTCCAAGTTGCTATTATTGTTGTTCCGCACGCATCGCCTCTGTTGTTGTTGAGGAGGGAATCCTCGGAGGTATTGCAGAGCGATTGCCGGCATTCAATGCATTGTTGTTTCTCCAACCGAAATTTGGATGATTTCTCCGCTTTGAATTGTAGGAATTGGAATAGGGACCATTTCCTTTGTTCCGAGAGACAAAGTTTACTGATTGAGGGTTGTAGGGACACTCCTCATACACATGCCCTTCCTCACAATAAACACACACTATTCCACACGGATCGGGTAGGTTCAATCGCCGCAATAGTCATACTTCGTGACGTGGCCACGTTGAAGTACTCGAGTTTTGATCATGTTGGTCGAGTAGCCACTTGAGCGAAAAGAGCAATGACTTCACTTATCTCATGAACACCTGCCTTCTTCCCAGGAGTAAATCTATCTGATGGCCAATGAGAGTTGTGGGTGGCTATTTCATCAATGAGCTTGCATGCCTCAGAAAAGGACATGTTGAGAATGACACCACCTGATGAAGCATCAAGTATCAATCTTGTGGGCTGATCTAGGCCATTATAAAACGTTTCCATTTGGATCACCACAGGAATGCCATGGTGAGGGCACATTCTTAGTAATTCCTTCCACCTCTCCCAAGCTTCAAATAATGATTCCCCTTCCCTTTGTTTGAAGGAAGTGATATCATTTCTCAGCTTAGCATTTTTGTTGGGAGGGAAGTATTTGGCAAGAAACTTCTCAGCTAGCTCATCCCAAGTGTGAATGGAATTTGGCTCTAAGGAGTTTAGCCAATTTTTAGCCTTATCCTTGAGTGAGTATGGGAAGAGCTTCAATCTAAAGGCATCCTCTGAGACTCCAGGAATGATGAAGTTGCTGCACACATCCAGAAATTGTCTCAGGTGAGAATATGGATCTTCTTGAGGGAAACCTCCAAATTGACCTGCAGTCTGCAACATTTGGAACATCATTGGCTTGAACTCAAAGTGACCGATGATGAAGGGTTGGTCTAGCAATGCCTGCTTGTAGATGGGCAGGTTTAAGCACGCAGCATAATCACGCATAGGCTCGCCCCCGCTATCGACCATATCTTGTGGTCCCGCATTGATGAGTTCTTGCCTTTGGTAATGTTCATCATCAACAACTATTGTTTCAGTATGAGTTTGTGGCCCAAGACCTTGTCCTCTCGACTCCTCTTGGTGTATGTCCACCTCTAGAACCTGTTTATGCTCGAGACATGGTTGGGTGTTGCTCTTGTTGTTGCTGCCTTCTTCTTAACCTTTGTTGTCTCCTTAGTTGCCTAAAAGTTCTTTCAGGTTCTGGATCAAACTCAGGTTCAGATTCACTGCTTGGTTCAGTTGAACTAGAGCTTGAGTCGGAACTAAGCATACTGTTGTAACGCTCACTACTGCTCAAACACGAAACAAAGAAACAACATAGTAAAATCCTTTCAACTTGTGCTTTAATACTTTTGAACAATAAAAGTTTTACAATCCCCAGCAACGGCGCCAAAAACTTGTTCGCGTTTGTGTAATAGTATAGATTTTCGCAATTATAGTGCAAGTATACACATCGTACAAGTAATAAAGTGGATTAGAGTAAGAGATCGTTCCCACGAGGATTGATAAGCTTTCAAAGCTCAAGTTTCAAAACACAAGAGAATCAAGTGACAAATCGACAATAAGAGTTGGTTTTAAAGCTAAAGATTTAAACAAAACAAGGAAATAAAAGTTGGTTGTGAATATGAATGAGAGATGAGTTGAGTTGTTGCATGCAGATAAATCCTTCCTAGCCGGGCGTCATAACGCTTAGACGTTATGACGCTCAAATGTTAATCTGCGCGGCACGTGGCCACGTTTGAACGTCATTGCAAAAGAGCTATGCTTTTCAAAGACAAAACGCCGAGTTTCAAGTACAAGAAATCCTATGTCTAGGTTCTAAATAGGCCCACTCCTGTATATTAAGTACCCACAAAGAATGTTCTATGAACTATTATCCATTCTATGTCTAGACTTAGATAAAGATGCCTAAATGTCTTTAGTGCATTGTTCATTCATATAAATCTTTGATTTCTTTTCATAGACCATGTCTGTACTTCTATGAATCTACCTATTTTAAGAGGCCAACCTCAAAACAAGTTTTGAAAATATTATTACGCAAAGATTTAAAACTGCAACGCTAACACTTCATAACATTAACTAGAAATTCATTAATAGCAAAACAACAACTCAACTACAAAGTGTTTAGCTCATGCCGAGCATCATTACAGTAATGAAAAGGATGTAAAATCCTAATACCATACATAATGAAAAAAGAACTCAAGTGCAAAAGATACACCCAAGTAACTTCTTAGCATGTACGTCGTGATAGACGCTTACAACGTCCGAACCTTACACTTATGCGTAAATAAAAACTAAGTTCGAGAATAGTAAAATATAGAAGTCCTGCTTCCGGATCTTCTTTACAAAACTAGTTCTAAGTTAATGGAGGGATGGTGGGATGATGAAGATGAAGTGATTCTCAAGTTGGTGGAAGAGATGATGCTTGAGAGAGAATGAGCCGAGCTTTAAATAGCCTCCTTGCTTACGCGCGTCTTGATGTCACTAGCCCACCTACCATATCTGCTTTCTTCTATTTTTCCCGACAATCGCTCGTGAGCTACGATTATACTTACGTGCGTCACCATGGGGAACGTAAAATCTTCCGACTTTTATATCTTTGACTTATCATTGCTTAGCGCGCAAAAATGAAGATCTTTTCACCCTTTTTCTGCTACGCTTTAATAGACGTGGTGGGGGACGTGGTAACGTTCAGCACTGAATTTCCTGCACAAGCACAAAAAGCATCAAAACGCTCTCAAGGGCACCACTTGGTGCCTAAATGCACAGATTCATCACTTCATCTATTTATTTATTAAAGACTCAGAAATTACATAAAACTTAACTAAATAATCCTTGTATTGCTAGAAAACTTGCATGACTTATTCTTTGAATGAGTATAAACAACTCATATAAATATGAGTTATCAGTCATCAAGGAGGCTCCGCAGATCGGGTAAAGCATCGTGGCCGACGGTAATGATGCTCCTATTAGAGCGAAGAGTTTCCGATACCCAAGACATGTCAGATACATCTCGGGCTACATCCGCTCAACTTCGCCGACCTTCGTTCAACCCTCCAATGTTCACCTCCTGACCAGAGCAACTGGCTGCGGGCTGAGCCGCTTCTTCCTCGTGAATTTCTGTAGCTCGGCCGCCTTCGGCCTCCGCCATCTCCTCGTCCGCGACTGGGACGGCACTCTGTGCTTCGTCATCATCAATGATAATCACATCGACATCTTCTTCTCCTCCCTCCGCTCGAGAAGCAATGTCCTCTGCGGCGCAGAGTTGCTTTCGCCGCTCCCCGCATGGACGGACGACTCGGAGCCGTGGCTCTTGAGCCGCCGACCCTCGATCGGAAGAATGAGAACTCGAGCTCGTGCTGCTCGAGGAACTGCTTGAAGAGCTAGAACCTTTGTCGCCCGAAGACGACTTAGGCTCCGCCTCGGGGGGATTGAGCTCGCCCGCCTTTGACATATATGTAGCGAAGGATTGCGGTGGTTTTCCGAATACGGGCGCGGTTCGTCCGTGGCATGCAAGAACACCGTGATAGAGGGAACGAGTCGTCGATCGAGTAGAGCACTCATGAGAGGGGCGATGTGGCCATCCTCGACTGACACACCCCTATCACGAGGCGTGGGAAAATACGAAACACTTTCAAAGAAAAACTCAAGTTCGTAAAAGAGAAGTAAAGATCGATCCATACCTTGAATAGATGTTGCGAATCGGTCGCGAGTGAGTATGTAACAGAAAATTTGGAATGCAAGTCGGCGCGCGATAAGTCGTCGATCGCGAGCAATTCTTGGAAGTGTGAGAAATGAACTCAGCAGGCGGCTATTTATAGTGCGGATTCTTGGCGCCGGCGGGGACCGGAGGCGAAGCATCGCAACGCTTCACCTTCTCACCAATGGTTGTCTCCGCATGACCTCGGAAACCCCAAACGCCATGTCCGGAATGTCGGTGAAGACCAACCGCCGCGTCGGCCGACGGCCGATGGTTGGCGCGGCCATGCCGACACCGCCCTATCAAAAGCAAGCGGCCGCGTCCGCTTTCATCAAAATAACTTCACTCCTGGGGGCATCGATTCAAGCCTCACCGCTTCTCTTAGCGACCTAGGCTCTTGGGGGCAACTGCTCTGGGTGTATCAAATCACGAATCGCCAACAAAGAATTGGACTCGCGCCCCGGCCCAACTCGATCGGCCCAAATACGCTTCTTGAGCGCACTTCGCCGGCGAAAATCTCGCTAACGGTCGGACCTCGCGATATATATCGCCATTCGCATACGGCATCGTGCACGCTTCTCTAACCTTGTACTATCTCGCCTCGAGCGACCTCTCACTAGATCGTCGGAGTGTCTTTGTAGGTACCACCCGAGGTGTTCAACGCTGCGTGAAGCCGGGACCGGTCCTTTCACTCATTCAACGACCGCCCATTCGACGAAGCAACAACTACAACTCTTTATTGGTCAAGGTACGATCAGGTTACTTTTACACTATATTACTTTGTATTGAATTTAAAAGAGAGTTCATCAATCCCTGTGGGTTCGACCTGTTCTTTACACTATATTACTTGTTAAGGACTGTGTATACTTGCACATGCTTTCCACACACCATGGTCTCACGAGCTTCTGTTTATCTTTCCTCTTTCTCGCAAGATGAAGATGACAATAGAGTCTTTTGTGTTTTGTTCGCTGTATGTTGTATTGGGTCAGTTTAACTGGCCCATCTTTAGTAATGGGTCAATTTTAAGTATGCTTAGTTTTGTAATGGGTCTGTTTATATGGCCCAAGTTTATTATTTTATTTTAGTATTGGGCTGGCTTTGGGCTACCCTTTAAGTTCAGTTGTAGCTGTTGGTAGGGCTTGGCCCTGTTCATCTTAAATGAAATCCACATCCCGTTGTTGGTGCATGGAAAACACATACACTTGTGTGCAAGTATACACTGTCCAAAAACAAGTAGTAAAAAAGATCGAACCCACAGAGATTGAAAAACTCACTTTTAAAATAATATAAAGTAATAAAGTGTGAAGTCACTAAGTAACAAAATAATTTTGGATTTTGTTTGATGATCACAATTAAGTTAGAAAGAAAACAAGTAAAAAAAATGTTGATAGTGTAAAAGAGAAAAGCTAGTTGGAATGTCTTCATCAAGTAATTTACTTATAAGTGTATGATGCAAAGTGTGTGATGCAACAGATGAATCTTCATTGCATTAGCTATGTGCCTTTCGGTCACTTTCTTCAGAGTATCATTATCACTCTTATGATCCTTGTTCTATGCAAGAAAGAAAGGGGTGTTAGTGCCAATCTTGCCTCCTAACAATTATCCAATTTGCTTAAGTGAATTCACTCTTGTATTTTAAGTACCCACAATTATCCTATGGACTATACTATCCTATCTCTAGGACTTAGCATGGTTTTCACAAAGTTTTCTTTATGTAAAACACTCACCCATATTAGTTCTTGAGTTCTTAATTGTAAGTCATCTCTCTGGTCATTTACAAATCTACTTATTCTAAGTGATCAAGTTCAAAATAAGTTTTGAAAAGATTATCAAGCAAGAACTAAAGTACAAACATACATACATACATCATACTTACTTAAAAGCTCATTAAATGATTAGAACATTCCAACTAAGAAAGGTTTAGCTAACAAGAGACATTGCAAGATATATATAAACTGAATAGACCATGTTTATATATATAGAAATCACAAAAGAGAAACAACAAGAGTAAAGTTACAAATGTTGAAAACCTTTGTATGAATTCTTCTAGCAATGCACTAGCATTACTCCTTAGCACTATACAAACACTATGAAAATGAGTTAAGGAGGAATTATGAATTCCTTCCTCTTCCTCTGAAAATATAAAAACTAACTATGTATATTGAAATTTTGATCTAACTTATGGATTGTGATATATTTCCAAATGAAGATGAGAGGTCTTTTTATAGCCTTCAAGTGAGGTGCTTCCTTCCTTCATGTTGAAGTCATCTTGAGTGGATCATAGCTGTAGTTGCTTTCCAGAGGTTTATCCATGTTGAAATCTTTGACTAATCACATAGGGCGGTTCATTGATGTGTGAACATGTGTCCCTATGTTGGTGACTCTTCAAAGCTATGCCTATAGCTATGTGTGAATGGTAGGCGCCTACTATACAAGGTTGGATGGCATCAGAGAACCAAGCAGGAGGTCATCACTTGCAAGTGGATGCATATGAAACAGGCTGCTTATTCACCAAGTAGTGCAATTTTGATGCAGGATCAGTGCAGGAGCATTGATGCAGTTAGCATTGAGACTGCACTGAACAAAAACATCAAACATACCACAATATATCCAAAATGGCCTAATAATAACTATAACCATTCAAATCACTCAAGTTATCATATATCACATAAAATACTATATAAACTCTTTATTATTACTTGAAAGAGAGCAAATACTAAGTTTAAACATATGAAATACTCTATATAAAATAGAGTTATCAGTTGTCCAAAAAAAACATCACTTCCTCAATTTTTAACAAACACACACACACTTATAAAATTGAGAATAAAGAGAGGTAGAGAGAAGAGAGAGAGAGAGAACTCGAAGGAGGGGAAGAGGGTGAGCTGAGGGAAAATCATCTTGTTCATTCTCTCCCTTAACACTTCATCATCCAACAACATTTCATCATCACCCCACTTCTACTTTCCTCTCATTTTCGCAAAAGCCCTCACAAACCAACCCCTCAAAGTAGCCATGGAAAACCAGCTTGCATGTTCGATTTTTGGGAATTAGAAAGCAATAGGAATTGTCATAAAACTCACCTTCTACTTCTCTCGGAGTTTTGAAGCTCACATTGCAATTTGAGTTTGTTGGTGAGCTCTTTGTCCATTGTTTGAGTTTGATGTTTGAGCTTAATGCATATGAGATATTGGGTGTCTAACAACTAGTGTAGTTATAGTTGTGTGAATGTTGATGCCATGGAATTAATTTAACATGTTGAATCCCTAAGGCTAAACATAATTGAATGCAATGTTGATGAGATTGCTTGTTTTGACCGTAAATGATACTATTATTGTTGTGTGGTGAATTAGGATCCATTGGAGTAAGTATTGATACCAAAAGAATTGACCTTTTTTTATGAAAAAATAGAGTTTTCGCAGGAGGTCCGGTCCATGAACTTTGGGGCTCGGTCCGTGTGTGGGCCACTGGAAGTTAAATGTACGTATAAGAGACGGCCCAATGCGAGTACGATATATAAAATATATCGAGTCGGGGAGACGACCCTGTTTCAGATGGCATGCTAGGTGAGGGAAGTCATGAGCCCTTGACTTAGGCCCCGTTTCAGATATTTATGCTGCTCTTAGGATTTGCGCTCCTAATAGCTAAGTGAGGTTCACCCAAAGTTTTCAGAGTTGGTGATGTGCTAAAATTTTAATAAAACACTAATGTAATTCATTTATCGGATTATTAGTGATTGATTGTGTATTGCATTTCATATCAAATTACCAATAAGTGGGGGTACTTAGGTTGAGAGGAAACTCTCAATGCTATTGACCAAATTCGGTGAGGAATTGGGTGTGTCATAAGTAATCTTTTTGAAAGGAAAAATGATTTATAATTGAATCGAGTGATACGTAAGTGGTCACGGTAAGACTCACTGAGATATGTTATCTCACCCTATCATATGTTCTTTGCTTCTGAGAGAAACAGGGAAATAAGATGCTTTATGGCACGAGTAGATTGTGTGCACGAGAAGAGGATTGAAGATGTAGTTCTTCCCTTGTTATTTATGTTTTTCCCTTGTTATCATTGTACCCGATTTATGACTTGAATTTGTTTTAAGTTATGTAATTGTTTCCGCTATTCTTGTAAAGATGTATATCTAAGCTGGAAATTTATCTATGATGTATGCTAAATTGCGCACTTTAGTATTTCTTCTAGATAGAAATATTAGGGTGTTACATTTGGCCCAGACCGTGCGGCCATACCCTACCCTAAATTACTTCATTTCCACTCCTTTTTGGTACCAACTCTTATCCAATCTTATTCTTAACCTAACCTAAGTTATTCTAGGTGTATTGGAAAAATTTAATGTATATTGAATTGAACGATACGTTTATTGAGTGAGAAAACCAATGAATCGAAGTAAATACATAAGACATCATGGGGATGACAATCCCGGCCAACTCCCAATCACAAGCATTACTCGAGAATAGCAAAGTCTTAATTCAAATCCATAAGCGGTTTAGAACTCTGATTTTTGATAAGTGTTAAGATTCATTATATTTCTTCCAAGGTTGAAATATTAGGATGTTACATTTGGGTATCAAAGTAGTTCGACCTAGTCGGGCTTAGATTAGTATATAGTTAAGTGTGATTCCTTGTTTTTTTCATAAAAAGTGAGAGATTTTCTTTAGCAAAAATGTGTCACAAGTAGAGAAGGATGTTATTGCTAATCGATTGGGTGTGACGGTTTGTTTGGGAACGGGGAAGTATTTGTGTCTCCCATCCATGGTTGGAAGTTGCAAAAGAGCATTGTTCAAATTTATAAAAGACTGTATTTGGAGAAAAACCAATTCTTGGGGTGGTATAGTGTTATCTAAAGCCGGAAAAGAGGTAATAATCAAATCGGTCTTACAATCAAGTCCAACTGATTTTATGAGTATATTTCTTATTTCATCTAATTTGCTTGATGAGATTGCAAGAATGCTAAATGGTTTTTGGTGGGGTGGTAGTGGTGGTTGTAGCAAGGGGATTAGATGGATGGCGTGGGAGATACTTTGTGTTCCCAAGGATTTTTGAGGAATGTGTTTTCGTAACTTAAAGGCTTTTATCTTGGCTTTGCTAGGCAAACAAGCTTGGCGTTTGCAAACTAAAGTGGAACTCTTGGTATCTCGCTTGTACGCTAAGTATTTCCCTCATTGTGATATGTTACATGCCACAAAGAAATACAATGGAAGTTTCATGTGTGCCTGAATCCCAACGGTTACTAAAAGAGGGGGCATCTTTGAGCACCGGTGATGGTAATGGTATCTCTTTACTTGATGCAAATTGGACCAAGGATAGAGTGTTCATTCAGCCAAGACAACCACACACTTTTAATCCTTTCCTTCGTGTAGATTACTTGCTCATTAATGATCGGAAAGTTTGGAATGAGACATTGGTGCGCTTTCTTGTAGATGACAATTCTAGCAATGCAATTTTGAACACACCTCTTTATCCTACTTGCAAGTTGATACTCTAACTTAGAGGTGTGAGAAGTCGTGAAGGTTTTCGTGAGGAGTACTTACCGCTTGTCCGCACAAACTATATTTAATAATTCTCAATTTGTAGTTGAAGGGGTGGGGATTTATTGTGCAAGTTGAAGGTCCTCCAAAAGTTAAGAATTTCTTGTGCCGCTTGGCACGGAATTGTATTCCCACTCGCTCGTGCTTGCTAACTTAGTGGTGTTGTTGTGCCTACGGTTTGTCTAGGTGTGTGATGAGGAAGAAACGTTGATGCATTGCTTTGTTGGTTGTCTTATCGCGATGGATTATTGGTGAGCGATGAGATATTTTAATCGCTATAACCGAACCAAAGAATGGCAATGAACACTATCACTGCATCGTTTTTTTGATGTTTTTTGCAGGTTGAATCATGATGAGCGGCTGGTTTGGAGCATGACATTGTGGAGTTTGTGGTCTAGTCGAATAATTTGGTTTGGAACAATTCAATGGAGACTGTGGCAGCCAAATTGCTTCGTGGAAACTAATTCCTTGCGGATTGGAGTGTTGTCTGTGCTTCCACAAATAGGAGAGCAGCAACTCCAATTAATTCTCAACAACCAGCAACACATGTTGCATGGCAGAAACCCCCTACGGGATTTGTCAAGTGCAACGTCAACACCGCTTTTGTTAAGGATGGTAACAAAGTTGGGGTTGGTTTGTGTATTCGGGACGATCATGGTTCTTTTATAGCTACCAAGATACATTCTTTTGTGCCGGTAGTTGAGATCTATACGAGCGAGGCGCTTGGCCTATTAGTTGCTATGGAGTGGATGTGTGAACTTAACTATAAAGGATGTCGTTTTTGAACTTGATGCCAAAGTGATCCTCTTTTATTTCAGATTATGGCTCTGTTTTACATTCTTGTAGGGAGATGTTTGATTGTTTTGAAGTAAACTCTCATATGGAGTTCTCTAGGAGAGAAACTAACAAAGTGACTCACACTTTAGCCCGAGTAGCCTTATTATCAATTTCTTCTCGTACTTTCTTTGATATGTCGACATGTATTTCTGCTCTTATTATTAATAAAATGAAGTAGATTTTTTTTTTGTAAAAAAAAGTTTTTCCTTTGAAAAAAAATTGAAAAAAAGTCATCAAAAATTGAACTTTTAAAAAAAAGTTGACACGTGCAAGCCGTTGATGCTACTATTTTTCTTGTAGTTTTTTTTTTTTCAGGTGAGTCTCACTTTTGTCATTTAGTGGCGAAATGACATTTTCATCTTAGTGATGTAACTAATAGAAGAAGGGCAGAAAAGTAATTTTGGTGGAGGGTTATTTGCCGCTTTTTATAGTAGATGAATACAAATGCAATACAAGAAAATATTGTTTTTGTATTTATTTTTTTTGACCAATGTTTTTGTATTTTCTTAGTTAGCAGAATTGTGTCTGTATTATTTTAATATTTATTCAAAAATAATTTTTTTTAATAAATTTACTATTTTTAAAATAAAAAAGATTTTATTTACCAAAACAAAATAATAAAAAAGATTTTTAAATAAAAATATAAAATTGTTTTTACAAAATCTATTTCCCTTTTTGAACAGTATAGTTCAATTCAATCTCAATATCTGACCCCAGAGGCCACAACCACTCTCCCGCGGCCACTATATCTCCCAGCAGCTCTCTCCGCCGTGACGGCGTCCGCGTCCGATCCGAGAATCGCCGTGCCTGATACTTGTTCTTGGTGCTTCTTCTGCCGCGTCCGAGAAGAGTCTTCTCTCTTCGATTTCAGGTCTCGATTATCACTTTTCTCTCAGTATTTTTTTTTTGTTTTCTTACACCCTGCAGAAGATTCCTATTTTCTATTTATAGTTAAATTTTTCTGTGGCATTGAGTTGTTATTGATGGAAAATTTATTTTTAGTTTCTGATTCCTCCCCTTTTTTGGTGTTTAATTTTTGGGGTTTTTTTTGTGGGGTTTCGGATTAGTTCGTGGCCTACGATCATTGTCTACTTTTGTCAATCTTATTATTCATATATTGAAAGTGGATAATCACCTAATCAGTTTGTTGGGGTTTGTTTGCATGATAATCAGTGTTTTGTTTTGTTGAGATGGGAAGCGAAGAGGAGAATGTCGAATTCTATCTGAGATACTACGTAGGACACAAAGGGAAATTTGGTCACGAGTTTTTGGAGTTTGAGTTCAGACCTGATGGCAAGCTCCGTTATGCTAACAATTCCAATTACAAAAACGACACCATCATTCGTAAGGAGGTTTACCTCACTCCTGCTGTTCTTCGCGAGTGTCGCCGTATCATTTCTGATAGTGAGGTTGGCAACTAACCCTAAACCTAATGAGATACTCCTTTGGCAGGCTATATCATCTCTTTGATTATGTGTACTAATATTATTGAAATTAGAAAATGAACTTTTCAAAACAAGTGAATTGGCCATTGAATTTTGTTTCTTTTTGTATTGGTTGGTGCCTTTGTACTTCAGATAATGAAGGAAGACGACAACAACTGGCCAGAACCAGACAGGGTTGGGCGGCAGGAACTAGAGATTGTGATGGGGAATGAGCACATATCCTTTACCACCTCCAAGATTGGATCCCTCGTCGATGTTCAGAGCAGTGCAGATCCAGAAGGGCTTCGCATCTTTTACTATCTTGTTCAGGTGAGCTTGAGCAGATTGGTTGTTTTCATGATTTGCTTTAAAGGGCTGTTCTGTTCTTTTTTATTTTATTCATATTAATTATTAATTATGGCTTTGTTTGGATAAACAACTAAGCTATTTTCTCATAACAGAAGATAGAACAAAGTCAATCTGTTTTCATGAGCTATCCTTGATAGCTGTTTAGGGGCATGTCATAAACTGTTTCCAAGCTCTTCCAAATAGTCTCACAAGTGCTTATGCCGTTAGATAAACCCAAATAAGTCAGTCCAAACATATGTCTATTGCCTGTGAAATGCTGCTTTCTTACCTTTCTGATTACTGTGAACTGTGAACATGATAAGTAGTCACATTCCTTGTCTTAGTTTTTCTAGGATGCCTATGCTAAAAGGTTTTTGACTAAATGAGTGTCATTTGGTTTAAATTTATCTTGTGTTATCTGAATGTGGGTGAATGGAAAACATATTAACGACACTGGAAATGCTCCAGTTTTGTGATTTTTATAACTGAAGAAAAGATGAAGTTCGTTAAACTGGAAAATTTATGTGCTAGCCTAAAATAAGGTAAAATAAGATTTAAGCAAAAACAATGAAAGTTACACACATAAATCAAATGATGCTTTCTTAGGCTGGATTCTCAAGGAAGCACATTGGTCGATAACTTAACACATGAGATTGGGGCAATTGCAAAGTTACTAGGAAATCCACCTCGGGTTTCTGTGTTTATCAAGGATCCTCCCTTATCAGTTCGAAGTAAAAAAAAAAAAAAGAACTGTGGCACATTCCTTAGCAGAAGTTGAGTATAGACTATTGAGCTATGGCATGCTTGACTAGTGAACTTTTATGGCTATAGCAGCTGCTGAAAGCATTCCACATATCTGTGCCATCAATCATGGTCTTGTGCGACAACAAATCAGCAATTCAACTAGCATAGACTCCTTCCTCCAACGAGCGCTCCAAACACATTAGATTGTCATTTTATTAGACAATATGTCCATTCTGGTTTCCTTAAACTAGTTCACTTACCTACACACCAGCAACTTGCTGATTATTTACTAAGGCTCTTCCTCATTGTAAATTCTCGGCCATCATTTCCAAGTTAAGAGCTTTAGACATCTATGCCCCTAACTTGAGGGGGAGTATTACAACTAACCATCATTCTCAAGGAAGCACATTGGTCGATAACTTAACACATCAAGGCAGCCATGATGAAAATTACACATGAGATTTAAAAAAACATGACACAGGGCATGTTCGCAGTTTGGTTCAGAACGAAACTGGTTTCATATTTTATAGAACCGAACTGAACTGCTCTTTGGTGCAGAACTGGTTTCGGTTTTATAGCCAAGAGTTTTTGTTTGAACTTTGAAGAATAACATGCCTTGAGCTACTTTTTTTCTTCTTGAGCTACTTGAACTACATATTTATGGTTGTATTCTAAAAGGATGAAATATCCAGAGATACCACTGGCAAGAGTTGTTATCTGCTTATTCTGCCTAGTTTAGGATACCTTAGAATTCTGAGTTCAAGAACATATTTTCGTTGAACATACTCAAGCTTATTGGGTAAGTGGGTAACAGATTTTGATCCAAGATAACTCTGTGACTAGGGATCTAAAAACAAATAAGAAACCTTCATATTGGGACTCAAATATGGACATAAAGTTGAACTTCATTTTGCATGTAGAAACGATCATTCATTGAAAAAAAGTGTATGGACTGGGAGTAACTTTGGTTGGGTTTTCTATTTTTATCTCGAATGAAAGCTCATATTCTGATAGGTTATTAAATATATGGGGGATAAGGGAATAAAGTGTAAGGGAAATGAGAGTTTGTTGTAACCACTTGCTTATGTGGCAAAGTGGAGGGAAAATGTGAGCATTAGTTGAGTGCTATAATAGTAGTGGGAGGGAAATTTGAAGGTAACTAAGAATTGAGAATAGACCTAGGGTCTTTGGGAGAGATTAGGCCTCTATAGTGCCTTAGGTTACTTTTATCTTTATTTTCTCTTGTATTTTCAGTTTATCACCATTAATACACAGTTATTATGTTTGATTGAGTCATGAGAAATTCTAGTTCCTATCATATTCTTGAGAGGGTTACCAATATTCTGAATTCTAGTTATAACATAAGAATATGTATCTCGTGTTGATCATTTTTTTGTTATTTTCTTTGAAATTTTAGTAGATCAAAACAGCTTAAAAATGTATTTTCTTTGAAATTAAATAAAGTAGATCAAAGCAGCTCAGTGTTATCAAATCGGGATACATATTGTGTATCGTTAAGCCCATTTTCTGAATTGCGTATCGTATCGTGTATCGTATCGTAAGATACATGAACACAAAAATATATAACATTTTTGAGTAAATCCAAGTAGAGTTAGCAAAAAAACATGAACTTCAAAATAATTCAAGTCATAAAAAAACATGAACTATGAAGGAAAAAAACAGAGTAGTGGAAGAATAAAGGAAAAGTTAGGGTTTTAGTAGTAGAACAGGAAACCAAAAAACCAGAATCAAGTAAAGAAGAAGAGGAAGCAAAATTACCAGTGAAAGAAAGAAACAGGGAAGACGTTGAAACTTAAAAGAAAGAAATAGGGAAGTAGTGAAAGAAAGAAGCATAGAAGCCGCTCCAACAACAGAGAAGATGGTACTGAACTACTGATAATGCGAAACGTGGAGAGGAAATAGGGATTTTAGTGTTGTAAAATAGGAAATGTCGAAATTGCCCCTGTTTTTAAACTCAATTGAAAACGCAGTGCACATTCATTTAACAAAACGCAACGTTTCATTTAACCCAAAACGCAGCGTTCACTAAGAGACAACAAAACGGTGCGTTTCAACTACAATTGTCTTCTTCCTCACGCCGCAACCCTAATTTTCTATGTTTTACAAAAACGGGTCGTGTGACCCGACCCAACTGTAATTTGTTGCAGAATCGTGCGATTCCTTCTTGAATCGCGATTCCAACGATTCCGAAGCGATACAAGCGATTCATGGAGCGATTCGGTTACAAAAACGATTCGCCATGCGATATGCATCGTTTGCATCAGATTTTGACTCGTATCGCAATTAGAATCGTGCGATTCTTGTGATACTAACTACACTGAAGCAGCTTGCCGACTAAACATAAATACCAGCTTTGATGAGAGACTGAGAATTCGTAATAGAGCACATCTCAATAAACAAAAAATGAACTGACCTAGCAACTTATGTAAAGCTTAAAAATCACAAATATAGTTGATGTAATAGTTCCATTTTCACTATCGTATTCTCAGTTTAACTGATGCTTCAAAGTTCCTTTGTTCTTGTTTTTTCTGGACTGTATTTCATCACTAGAGATAGTGATTTATATCTCCCCATGATGTTATTATTTTGTTTTACTTGTACGTTTTAGCCTTAGAGGGCCCAAGGGGAGATGCCTGCCCATAGGTTTTCCTAATACTAGATCTGTGTTAGACCTCTAATTAATAAACATTATAAGAGGAGGGGGCAAATTAGCATGTGTAGTTGCTGTTAATTGTGATTGTAGGAATTAGTACATGTTACTGTTAATTTTAATGAACAGTGGGAGTTATGGTTTGTGTTGTCTGTTATTTGTCTATTGCTGTATGAATAAATATAGAAAGAGTCGGGGAGGGAGGTTATTGAGTGGTTATTGTGAGGGAGAGACCAAGGCTCTCGAATCCTTGAAGTGGAGTTTCAATTGTGTGTTTTTCTTTGTAAACAGTGTGTAATCTGAGTGGGAATTCTGTAAAATTGTTCCTCTTATCAATATAAATCAAATTGCTTTATGTCAGCTAATGCCTTTGGTTTATTTGTCTTATTATAAGTATAATTTCTGTTTGCAGGATTTGAAGTGTTTTGTCTTCTCTCTTATTTCACTTCACTTCAAGATCAAGCCTATATAAGATGTTGGCTAACCGTTCAACAACTTTCCCTTTTTGCTAATTGAGTTTGACAATCTAGTAGTGTGATAGCTTTATAATCTTGCATGAATTTGACTTGCTCTGCATTGATTGCATGGACTGGAAAATCTTGTTTGAATGGATTGCTTTTCATATTGATGGTTTTAGCTATTCTCTCACCAAAAACACATCTGTAATTTTGTTTTAACTTTTTGTCATCGCGAAATAGTCAAAAGAATTTGAACGATATAAAGTTAGGATTAAATATGTACGTGGTCCATATAAAGTTTGAGTTTTTTTTGTTTTTAGTGTTTCAAAAAAAATTCACCTATTTTTGGTCTCTATATTTTATTTTTTTTCATCAATGTGACTTTTAGTAATGCTTCACAATTTTTAATAGTGTTTTTGTGGCGTTTTATAAGCGCTATCAAAAGTCATGAGGGATTAAAAGGGACCAAAATTTGGTAAAAAACTTTTGAGGAATTAAAAAAAAAACTCAAATTTTATAGAGATTAAAATCATATTTAACCTTATAAAGGCTTTTAAAAGCACACAACTTGTTTGGATAACATATATAAACATGATAGTGTTTATAAACTATTTTGAAATATCAACAAAATATTTCTAACACAAAAGACTAAAGTCATGCATATATTTTTCATTTTTTTTATCAAGCAGATACTTTTCATATAATCACCTCTTAAGTTGTTCTACAATCTAATTTATCTAATATCTATTTATGTAAACAAAACACAATTAAATTACTCAAGCAAACCTCTCTATTTACTTGACAACTCATCTAACTAAGGAAAACATTGTAATTCTCTATTATGCTTTTTTCAATTTTCTTCAATTAATGCATTTTCTTCTCACCTCAATTGAAATTACGAGATAACTGTATTAATTTATAAAAAAAATTGGGATAATCGCTTTAATATATAAAAAAATACGAGATTAATATCTAAAAAACAAGAAGATTTAATCACTATTTAAATTATTGATTAATATTTAAAACACTTGTGACAAATATTTGTCACTAATACCTAAAAAAGAACAAATAATTGTCACGAATATATAATAAAAATGGGATAAATATTTCTTATTGATAATCTACTATCTATCTTTTACCATCTACTAAAATTTACTAATCAACTAAAATAATCAATTGAATCTATGACATAATTGCACAGATATATAAAAAAAAACATGGGATAACTACATTGATATATAAAAAATACGGGATAGCTGTAATGATATATATAAAAACATGGAATAGTTGCATTGATATATAAAAAAACACGGGATAACAATACTGATATATAAAAAAACATTGCAGTGATATATAAAAAAAATACGGGATAAACGCACAAATTGTTTTTAAGTGATACTTTTACATTTTAATTCTTTTCTATTTTTTATTTGAGACTCCTTTTTTATTTACTTTAAGTTTGTTTTTATTTTCACGTGGTAATATTTAGACTAGTTAAATTATGTCTAAATTCATTATGACAACACTGTGTATATGCCCGAGTATTCTACTAGCTTTCAAATAAAATCATAACAATGTGTAGTTTTCATTTTCAATAAATCTCTTTTTTTTAAACAAAGAATGAATTATGGAGTCTCGTTAAAACTTTCTGATGGAAAACCCTCCTTAGGGAAAAACCATCAAGAAAGTTTTCAATAAATCTCTAGGATGTGATATAATACAAAAACATGGATCCACATATTTGTATATAGGGATGTTAATGAAGCGGAGAAGGAGTGGGGAGTATTCATGTGCTTCCCATCCCCGTTCCCATCTTCACTCCCCATCTCGGAGAGATTTTCTCCCCATTCCCACGGATCCCTATGAGGACTAAGGATGGCAAAACGGGCCGGCCCGCCTCGGCCCGACCCGCTTTGCCTTCGGCCAGCTAAAAACGGGGCGGGACGAGTTGGCCCGCCAAACACTGCGAGTTCAAAAGTTTGGCCCGGCTCGCCAAGTGATGGGTTGGCGGGCCAGCGGGCCGGCCCGCCTAATTTTTTTTTGCAATATTTTTGAACAAAAAACTTACATGTTTTTAACATTTCAATAAGATTTTTCATCTGTTTTTTAAAACAGTTTTTTTATAAAGTTTTTTTAACATATTTTTACTTTAAAAACTCTTGATATATTCAAAATAAAAGTATAAAACAATAGTAGCATTGGAATTACTAAGATTAACTATATAGAAACTCAAACCATCAAGAAATGTCATCTAGAACCATCAACCAAAAGGTCAAAAACCATAATTCAAGTATTGATCTTAAAGCAACTGAAATTAGTATTTTGATTGCTTGATAACTAGGAATTAACCATCAAGCAACCAAAATAAATATTCTTAAGAACCAAAAAACCATAATATGTACAATGTCAAAGTCTAGAGATTCAAATTACATAACATTGGCTAACAAAACATAACATTGTCTAACAAAACAATACAAACATTAAGATATATAGAACTCAAAACAAAAAACACTATCATTCAGGTGAAGAAAAATCGAATTTCAAGTGAGGAAACACTAACACTATAAATCATTATAGTGTTTTTTTATTTTTAAAATAAAATAAAAAGCGGTCGTGAGCATGACTCAAATTTCCCGATCATTGCTTTAGCTTGCGCTTTTTTCTTTTTGGCGGCGGGGTGGTATTAGCGGTCGTGATCCCAATAATCCGCCCACACTTCACTGCTTTTAGCGGATTAAGCGGGCGGCCAGCGTAGCCAAACCCGTTTTGCCATCCCTGATGAGGGCCCATAGTTCATAACAAAAATGGTAAAAGATAAACTAAAATTCAAGTGGAGGTGGCCTTTAGGCTAAGTTAGGTACATACTTTTCATCCTTATCTGGTTGTAGTAGGTGAGCCCAACAAATTGAAATTGAGAACCGATTATGGTTTTTTTTAATATAATAAAAAAGTGTAAAATGTTAAAAAGGATGGATTGTAAAAATAACGATATTGCATTAACCAATTATGTTTTTTTATTTTATTTATTATAATGGTAATCTAACTTCACCATTGTCAATATTCATCCTAAAATATGTGTTGTTGGCTCTTGTTCGAGTTGTTTTCACCTCACGCGAGAAATTAATGAGAGATAAAAAGAATGATGTATCCGTTAATCGCATTCTTGATTATTTAAATATGTAGAAAATGTTTGAAATATAATCAAAAATATGGGAGCTAACATAAGAAATTGATGTTCACGCAAGAGTGTGAGCAATAATATTCGCTTGTCTCTTGGTAAAATTAACAAGGTAGTTTCCAAGAGAAGATAAAAGTAGCCGACAAGAACATAATATAGCTCCATATTCGGTCACAAGATTAGACGAACCACGAATACCATCTACTAACACTTTACAATCAAGCTCGAGGGTCACATTCTGGACATTTGACTCTTGTAACCAAGTAAGTGCTTCTAATAGACCCAAGGTTTCAGCTTCTTATGGCTGGAGTTGACCATGATACCAAACAGTTTTAGTTTTTTTCTTCTTAATAAAATTTTCTAATACTAGCTAAGCGTTTGGAAAGAATATAATATAATATGATAAAGTAGTTTTATTATATTCACTATCATAAAATCTGGCATGTATCGTATCTGAGAAGTATCCGATCTTAGATAGTAGGTAGAGTCCGATGTTGATCGACGATGTTGAGATCCGAGGTTGAGTTTCGAGACGAGGTTGGGTATACCTGCGAAGCCACTCAAATGCTAAAGTCAAACACTAGAGAGTTAATGCAGGTCAAAGTAATAGTTAATACGTACCATATCATGAGTAATAAGTGTTATATTTATAGGGTCAAAGGGTGCTTGAGTAGAGATCTGCACCTTCCGATTCAGAGATTAAATCTAGACTATTGATGGTTGGATCACATTGGACTGATAGCCCTCAACCTTAGTAAGCCCAAGAATTTGTGTTTGAAGGGGGGTGTATAACAACCCAGCATTTACTCCATAACAAAATCAAAGTTTTTAACATTGATTGAAACTCTGCTTATTGATTTTTCTTTCCAGCCCACTTTTCACTTTTTTTTTCCTTATAATAATCACTTAAGATTGTTTAAGACTTGGAGAGTTTGACTAGTTGACTCTTATTACCATATTTTCAAACCTACCTATATTTGACCTTGTGGTCCATTCACACATGAATTGCCTATGACCATAAATTATAATAGGTTATTTAGCCACCACGTAGCAATTTATGCTTGGTTGGGCTATGTTGGTCCCTAACCTAATTATGGTGAGCTGCATTTTGCTAATCATAATAAGTTGCGTCCAGGATTCAAACACTGAAACTAACATTATGGAAAGTGACAATTAACAACTAACATTGTTGCATAAAAAAAAAACAACTAACGTTGTCTATCAAAAAATATATATCAGTTGCGTTCAAGCGAAGTGAAAAAGAAGGTAAAATACATAGTATCACTGGTAGTAATTAGACAATTTGGAACCTCAGGAACATGATCATCATCATTTATAATGATGAGACATCATATTGTCCTTATGTTATTTCGAATATACTAGTACTTCATTTGTTTTAAAAGGAGTGTCACTTTAAAATGAATGTTATTTTCGAGTTCCAATGTAATATTAAATACTGATCTGTCTCAAATCTTTTGATGTTTTAGTAAATGACACGCGAAATAAAACTACATTAATTAAATTAAATATAGTCTATTTTGATTGGCAATGACTTATGAATAATTTATGGTGTATAAATACTATTTTTAGAATCTTTGAACGTGTCTCTGGGCTGAAGGTGAATTTTTACAAGAGTTTTTTGTATGACATTAATATGAAAGTTTGTTTTCTAGAGGCGGTGCAACTTTCTTGTTTTCCAGCTCCGCCACTGCTATTCCTTTTAAATTTCTCATTATTTCGGTGGGAGTCAATCCTATAAGAAGACATACTTGGGTTCCGATTATTGATAAGATGAGAAAAAGGCTTTCGTCGTAGATTGGGTGTTTCTTGTCTATTGGGGAAAGAGTGGCCCTCATTAACTCAGTCCTCAATAGTATTCTGCTCTATATGTTCTATTTCTTTAAGCCTCCAAGATTGTTATCCAAGAGCTGGTTAAGATTTAGAAGGACTTCCTGTGGGGGGTACTAAAGAGGGTCATCCCATTTATTGGGTGTCTTGGGACAAGGTGTTCAGGCGCAAGAAGGATGGTGGTTAAGGGGTGAAGAATTTGTAAGCTTTCAATTTGATTCTTTTTAGTAAGCGGAAATAGAGATGCATTAATAGTGCTAGTTGGCGGCAGGTTCCATCTCATCAGTATGGTGATTTGAGATATGTTTTCACGGGGGCTCTCTCGTCTAAAGGTGGCAATAAGTATTATTTATGGTGGAGGGATTTATTACTTTTGGAAGATGGCAAACCTTCGTGGAAGGGTGCCTTTGAATCTGCGCTTAGACTCGTATTGGGTATGGAAAATTTGATTTCCTTTTGGTTTTACAAGTGGGCTAGTAATGAGACTTTTAAGGACATGTTCCCTAGTCTTTTCCAACTGGAAAAGTTTAAAATGATAGTATTTTGGAGCACGAGTAGTGGCTTGATAACACTTGGCATTAGAATTTGGATTGGGCTCGCGCTTTGTCTGCTGAGAAGAGGGGGCTGATCTTGACTTGCTTTTGCACACTTTATATTTGTTCCATCCTGACGATTCTGAGTAAGATCGTCGGGAGTGGAGGCTTAATAAATTTCACTTTTTTTCGGTTAAATCTTGAATGAGTTTTTGTTGAATTTGATGCAGAATGATAGGGTTGGATAATGATACTAAGAGTGTTCTAGATGATATGTGGCAACTTTTAATTCCCACAACGGTGGGGTTTTTTGGTAGGATGTTGTTGGGAAAGCTTCCAATTCTTGATGCTCTTATTTCTAAGGGTATTATCAAGGACCCTCATGGGTCGTGTTGTCCCTTTTGTTTTGATCAGGATGAGTCTATTTCCCATTTATTTTTTCTGTGCAATTGTTCTCGGTCAGTTTGGTCTACTATTCACAATTGGGTGGGTATTGCGGTTATCGTTTCTCTGGTTGGTATTGCACAATTTATAGGGTCAGTTTTGTTATCTGATGGTCTGCGGATCAACGAATGGATTCTAAGAAGGCTGGTAGATAGATTGAAGTACTTGTTTTGGATGACAGCCACATGTGTATTTGGGTTCATTGGAACGATATTCTTTTCAGAGCTCAAGTGTTTAACCCTCAGGTGGTTGTCAATCATGTTAGGTCTATAACCTGAAGTTGGTTTATAAGCATAGAATGCCACAATTTTGCTTTAAAGATTTCTGATTGTTGGGGAAATCCTCTTGTATGTATGAATTCAGTGTAATTGGCTTCTCTCGTTCTTTCTGGGGTGCTCTTTTTCTCCTTGGGTTCTTTTCCCATAGAGTTTTGGCCCAAGAGATTTTAATGATGCCCTAGTATATGTAAGGGTTGGTGTACCCTAGTACTCCTTTTTTTTTAATATATATTTTGCTTATAAAAATAGAGTCTAAAATGCCCTCATTTAACATATTGTTCTCCACAATTTTGCTTTGATAAATGCATTATCCACAATTATACAACTATATTATTAAAGGTAAAGTTGGAAGAGAGTAGTTAAAATAACATTGGTTTGTAAAACATTAAAAGTTTGGGGACAAAATTTGAGGGTTAAAACATCAAAAGATTTGGGACAAAGGGAGTACTTTTTACTGATTGTACCCTCTTTGTACACTACTTCCAAAACATTCTTTCTACTTTACATTAACTATAGTGAATAAAACACCAACAGTAAATAAAGATAATTTGGTAAAATATCTATTGTTTTTCTTCATATCATTGTATTTTTTAATATGTGTATAAAAACCTTAAACGACATCCACTTTGGAACAAAGAGAGTAATATTTGTATCTTGACGGTTTTAATCTTTATCTTTGAAAAAAAGAGTTTCAAGTTACCAGATTAGTGGAGTTTTCTGGTAGCTTGTTGTAGCGACCGAAAAATCCGGGAATGGATTCTTCGAATTTCGAAAGGAAGCCGCCACCGAAATTCTAGTTTAAGGGCAAATTCGGAAAATCCCTTTTAGGTTTGAGATAAGGCTGAGTTTGGGGTTCGGGAGTCGTTATGCGTGGGGAAGGTATTAGCACCCCACGACATCCTTTGTCTAATTAATTACGCTTTATTAATAATTACCCTTTTATTTACAGAAAAAAGACTTAATTAAATTTTTAGTTTTTAGTGCTTGACAAGAGTGGACTCTTGCTCCTACGTACCTCCGGATGCAATGGAGGAATCAAAGCTACGTAGTTCTTCCTGAAAAAGGTTTGTTGGTTGGTGTTTTTTAGTGTAGGGGTCCTAGGATTCCTTAAACTGCATGCACTCATCGATTCTAGGACGCCGACTAACCCGATTGTACAACCGACTTAGTCCCTACTTTTGAAAGTATTTTTGAGGTTTTTTGAAAGAAGTTTGTTTGATGTGAGGTGAGTTGGTTTTAGAATAGGTATTCTAGAACTCCCAATCTGTGTGACTCATTCGTTCTAGAACGCATTAACCCTAACAGTACAAACCGACTTAGTCCCTATTTTTTTAGGAAAAGTGATTTATTTATTTACTTATAAGTTTTTAGGATTCTTGAACTATGCAATTCATTGGTCCTAGGATGATGACTAACCGGTTTGTACAACCAGACTTAGTCTTTTATTTGATTTTGAAGAAATAAACTAATTTGTGCATAAAAATAAAATAAAAGACAAAAACTGATAATTAATAAAGACTAGGCTAAAATAAATAAATAAATAAATAAATAACTATATACATAAATAAATATGAATAGATATATACATAAACAATAAATAAATAGATTATATTATAAATAAATGATAAATAAATATGTACATAAAAATAAATACAATACAAAACTAACCTGGACTCGACGAGTGCCGAACCGAACCGAGCAGAACCGCTTTATTTTGACCCAAGACCGCCAGAACCGTTTTGAGAATCGGCGCCGACTCAAAACGTCCAAATGATCAAAGACGGACTTTTTTTAGTGAAATGGGCCGCTCTCGCTTTGACCCAAAAAGATCACTTAACCCGCCAATGATCTCCTCCTAATCTTCACCTCTCAACCCCTTTTATATCCAATTGCTAAAGAGCTCTTGTTTCTTGTGAGCAATGTGGGACTAAAACAAGGTAGAGAAAGCAATTCCCCTTTAAAACACAATTCCGTTTTTCTCAAACTCACACCCGTAAAATTGCGATTCCGATTCATTAACCGTTGCATCGTCTTCCTTCTTTGACAGTAGGTTCGTGAGACATATATCTACGCTTTCACCGTTCGGATCGTCGAAACGAGTTACGAGGAGAGAAAATTTCCTTCGCAATAGCTGCGATTTTTGGTTTGTTTTTCTCAAACCTCTCATCGTAAAAAGTGCGATTCGGATTCGTTAACCGTCGGATCGTCTTCATTTTTTTTACAGCGGGTTTGTGGGAAATATTTCTTCACTTTCACCGTTCAGATCGTAAAACGCGAGGTCCAAGGAGAGAAAATTGCCTTCGCAATAGCTGCTAAAAACTAACGCCCGAAAATACGCAAAAAACTACTATTTTATGTAATTTTCAGAAAAAGTCCAAAATAAAATGATTGAAAAAGTCCAAATTAAAAACTATTAAAAGAACTCGGACAAAATTGGGGTATAACAATTGCCCCTCTTTATTTATATTTTACTAGAAAAGGTGAAGTGTATTCAAATTTTCGTAGTGAAAATAGAAATAAAGATAGAATAGACGTCAATTTTGTCCGTTTAAGAGAAAGCAAAGGGTTTGAGAATGGAGGAGGAACGATTAACACTTGGCGCATTCACCGAGAACAAAATGAAGGATCGCTCGGGATCTGAAGGAGCACTAAGGCTCTGAAGGGCCACTTGGGGCCTTAAAGGAGCACTAAGGCTCTGAATGACCACTCGGGGTCTAGAGTACCATCGTGGTCTGAAGGAGCGCTACTAGCTACGGTACTAGTAAAACGGTCTGAGGGGCCTTTATATTCGAGCGGCCAGAGGTCAAGATCAGATCCGGGCGATATGTTGACCAATAGAGGGCGTCCCACTATGTCTTAGGTGACCACAACTAGTCCGAAGGACCACGCGGGTCGGGAAGGTCCGTCGGGCTCGACTACGGCGTTTGCGACTGGGCCACTTAGGGCACTCGAAGGGCGTGGTGCTCGGAAGGACCACTCGGGGTGCAGGATCGACTTGGTGATCTATGATACGATACGTGATCAACGCTTAGAGCTTTGATCTTAGAGGAACAAAATATGGATCGACACTTGAAGTCGATTCAGAAGCAATACATCATGTAATGGACATACAACGCCAATAATACATGCACATGCAACAGGTGATTTTTGGTGGGGTGATGGATGAAATAGGTGATTCCTTTCTCTTTTTGTTTTTTTGCTTTTTGCTTTTTTTTGCTTGCTTTTTTATTTATTTATTTATCTGATGGATGCATGAAGTATGAATGTTAATATGATGCAAATGAAATGTTTGAATGCAAATGCTATGGTGCATGGTGTGATGATATGAAATGACTGATTGAGTGCAGAAACATTTTTTTGTGATGATGAGATGTGAGACTTTGGATGCGAGAGGCGGAGATGAATATTGATAATTCTTTGGAAAGATTAGATTTGATTCAAACTTCGGCAATCTCAAGGTTGTTATTTACAGACATTGATGTGAAAAAGTACTTGCAAGCTCGCTTCTTTTTCTCTTCCATTATGATGCCCCATGATGACCGAAATTTAGGTCCACAAAGTTAACTAAGTGGATTTTCAGTATAACATTATCAACTTGTGTTCTATCTCTCTGAAGCATTGTTAAGAAAACATGTATAGTAATGCAAACATAGATGAATGAGTCAGTTAACTTGGTTCAAGGTTATGGACGAATGCGACGCATGAAAGGATGAATGACTGGTCTTCGTCAATGTCATGAAAGGTAGGTTTTTCCAAGCCAAGAAATACGAGATTGCCCCAATTTAGATTTGATGATTAATTGTGAGTGAATAACTTGCCCCTGTCTAGTGCTAACAAGCTAGAGGTGTAGAAAATGATGAATGGGGAATGCATTGGGTTTGGAATGAAAGGTGGAAAGCAATAGATTTTGTCTCAACCCAAAGTTTGGTGTTTCCCCATTTATGGTAAGGACATGATTGCCCTGACTAGAGTAGCAACATATAGGGTAATGAGTTGAGAAATTGCCCCGGTATGGTTTTGTTGATGTGGATATAACAAGGGGATGAGATGGGTGTATGGTGAATGTCCCCATTTGTAGGTGGAGTGAAGAGTGACAGGGTTGCCCCACTTGGAATGGTATTTTGAATGGTTGCCTTTAGTGAGATTGGAAAAGGTGATGGAGTTAGGGTTATGGTTTTTTGGAATTTGTCTGGTATGGCTATAGGTTGGGTGTGGTATGACACTGTACAAATTTCCCCAAGTTCAAATGGAATAGATGGTGAAAGGGATGCCCCGCTTTAGGATATATGTGACGATCCTAGTATAAACTTTTGGTTATCTTTAGAATGACTCTCACACTATGATAGTCTTGAGTTTGCTATGATGAAAACTGCAATTGGTGATAACTAAGCCTTGTGTTTATATCAATGGAACTTGAATGAATCTCTGGGGTGCAAGCCCTCTTTGATTATTTTTTTTTTTGAGAAATATATTTTTTCTAGCAAACATATTGTAAATAAATAAACTTATTTGTCCTAAAATTAAAATTTTGAGAAAACAAAAGCAATCAGTCATTGATCGGAATGAACTCTAGAAGGTTGTAACATGGCCGATGGTTTAGTGATTTATGAGGGAAATGATAATTGGGCTAAAAGAAGTGTTTGATGATTGATGGGACTGATGATTTTTTTATTGAGCGGTATGATTTGACTAATGGTTAATGGTTTATGAAATAAGGTGTTATTAGGCTCAATGAGATGTTTGAGGTTTTATTGCGATAAGAACCTCTTATGTGCCTCATGGTTGAATGGATCTGTTTAGGGTTGTAACGTGGTTAAGGGTTTATGGAGGATAGGATATTGAGGCCAAAAGAAGTGTTTGAGGTTTATTTTAGACAAGGATCTTTTATGCTTTAATGGTATGAAGTAACGGCTCACGACTTGTACTACTTTTGCTTTTTCAGGGTTTTTCGATCCTCTTTTTTGATTTCACTTTCTTTTTTTATTTTTCTTTTTTTTCTATTTTTCTTTTCTTTTTTTCGAGCTGAGTGACCATTTTTGATGCGGGATTGATCCTTGTCTAGGGTGATTGAAAGTTTCTTTGGATTTTGGCTTAAGGTGGGTGGCAACCGATTTCTTGAGGATATGGGAAGATGGTCAAACTTCATTTCAAAACATGATTGCTCGTTTTCTCAAAAATTAACTTAAAGACAATAATTTATTTACTTTTATATATTTGCTCTTTTTTCTTTATATATTTTTTTTATATGCCCTAATTTTTGCTTAGGCCGCTCTTACGAGTTTTCAACCTAACGGGCCTTTTTGATTTTTTTTTTGTAAAGGACTTGCACCAAGGGAATACAATGTTGACAAGGTATTTTAGAGATCACACATTTGCCCCAGTATGGAGGGCCTAAAGTGTTATTTCACTAGGGGAACCAACCAGAAACGTCAACTATGTACTGATGTGGGGAGTATGTACTTTATGGGTGGTCGGGGTGGGACTAGACTTTGACAGGGGATGATGGTAAGGTAGAGACGCTAACTGACTCAAACAAAAATAAACACACATGTTACACAAGTCACTACACAAATGCTTCGTAGAGAGTTAACATTAGTTAAAACATGATAGAAATTTTTGATGGACATTTCGGTCATTTATCATGGGATGGAAGAGATACAACGTTTTGTTAAAAAAATGTGAGCAAACTAAAAATTTGAAAAACTGAGTGACTTGAAACACCTTAAGCTTGCAACGAAGTATGACTAAGCTTTTTCCAAAAAGAATGATTTATTTCACAATAATGTCTCACCTCTCATCACTTTTTCCTAAAATTATATGCTAATTTTTTTTATAATGCATGATGTAAGTATGCAAATGAATGTGCATGAAATGTGAATGTATGTGCATGAAATGATAACATATGATTTTATTTATCACGCCGGGGAATCATAAACTTTTCATTGGAGAGTAAAGTACAAAATTTAATTTTGACTTCAGCGTGCACGGCTTCTCTCCAAGGTAAAGATTTTAATTCTCTGACGGTCATAAAAGTGCATGCAACAGTAGATGTTTATTTGCTGTATTTTTTGTAGTGCAAAGAAAAAGAAAAAATGCATGTGGTATATTTTCTAAAAATGTAGTAAATAATGATTTTTGGTGTTTTTTGATTTTTTGATTTTTTTATTTATAAAAGACGGTATGCATAAATATTTGTTTGAATGCAAGGGTATGAAGCTCCTTTGTGACCCTAGAAAGGTATCTTACGGAGTAGGTCTAAGGTCTCCTTTATAGTGAGCCTCACAAGGGTAGCTCTAAAGAGTCCTACACATGGTTCCTAGAGCCAAGGACTCCAGTCAAGAACACTGACCCCAACAATAGGCAAGCTATTAGAATGGATAGCATCCTCAAAAGGAATCAAACTCTAGGTGAGATTTTCGTGACCACCCAACGAGGCGTCGTCCATGAGCCATCACTACACAATCTCGTTCTAACTTAGGTTTGCACTCAAGTCCGGGTAGAGGACTTTTCTCACATGTGTGTGATATGTAAAAGTGAAGTGTGTGTAGGAGCAGTTTAAAATAATTCAAAGATGCAAACAAAACAAACATTCATACAAATATCGTCTTCTACCTCAGGGTTTATATATCACATAAAAGTATAATATGCAAAAATAAATAAATAAATAAATAAATAAGAGAAGGGTAAAAATTAAATCCTACAACAAATTAGACGAGGTTTTGACTCTCTAAAAAGTTAAGTCCCCAGTGAAGTCGCCAGCTGTAGCGACCGAAAAATCTGGGAATGGATTCTTCGAAGTTCGAAAGGAAGCCGCCACCGAAATTCTAGTTTAAGGGCAAATTCGGAAAATCCCTTTTAGGTTTGAGATAAGGCTGAGTTTGGGGTTAGGGAGTCGTTATGCGTGGGGAAGGTATTAGCACCCCACGACATCCTTTGTCTAATTAATTACGCTTTATTAATAATTACCCTTTTATTTACAGAAAAAAGACTTAATTAAATTTTTAGTTTTTAGTGCTTGACAAGAGTGGACTCTTGCTCCTACGTACCTCCGGATGCAATGGAGGAATCAAAACTACGTAGTTCTTCCTGAAAAAGATTTGTTGGTTGGTGTTTTTTAAGTGTAGGGGTCCTAAGATTCCTTGAACTGAAAAACTCATGGATTCCTAGACGCTGACTAACCCGATTGTACAACCGACTTAGTCCCCTACTTTTGAAAGTATTTTTGAGGTTTTTTGAAAGAAGTTTGTTTGATGTGAGGTGAGTTGGTTTTAGAATAGGTATTCTAGAACTCCCGAATCATGCATGACTCATTCGTTTCTAGAACGACTAACCCTTAGGTTGTACAACCTACTTAGTCCCCTATTTTTAGGAAAAGTGATTTATTTATTTACTTATAAGTTTTTAGAATTACTTGGTATGCAATTTCATTGGTCCTAGGATGATGACTAACCTGGGTTGTACAATGATTTAGTCTTTTATTTGATTTTTGAAGAAATAAACTAATTTGTGCATAAAAATAAAATAAAAGACAAAAACTGATAATTAATAAAGACTAGGCTAAAATAAATAAATAAATAAATAAATAACTATATACATAAATAAATATGAATAGATATATACATAAACAATAAATAAATAAATAAATAGATTATATTATAAATAAATGATAAATAAATATGTACATAAAAATAAACAAAATAAATACAAAACTAACCTGGACTCGACGAGTGCCGAATCGAACCGAGCAGAACCGCTTTATTTTGACCACAAGACCGCCAGAACCGTTTTGAGAATCGAAAAGCCGACTCAAAACGTCCAAATAATCAAAAGACAGACTTTTAGTGAAATGGGCCGCTCTCGCTTTGACCCAAAAGATCACTTAACCCGCCAATGATCTCCTCCCCTAATCTTCACCTCTCAACCCCTTTTATATCCAATTGCTAAAGAGCTCTTGTTTCTTGTGAGCAATGTGGGACTAAAACAAGGTAGAGAAAGCAATTCCCCTTTAAAACACAATTCCCGTTTTTCTCAAACCTGTCACCGTAAAATTGCGATTCCGGATTCGTTAACCGTTGGATCGTCTTTCTTTTTTGACAGTAGGTTTTTGAGACATATATCTACGCTTTTACCGTACGGATCGTCGAAACGAGGTCTGAGGAGAGAGAAATTGCATTCGCAATAGCTGCAGTTTTTGGTCCGTTTTTCTCAAACCTCTCATCGTAAAAGTGCGATTCCGGATTCGTTAACCGTCGGATCGTCTTCATTTTTTTACAGCGGGTTCGTGGGAAATATGTCTTCACTTTCACCGTTCAGACCGTAAAAACGAGGTCCAAGGAAAGAGAAATTGCCTTCGCAATAGCTGCTAAAAACTAACGCCCGAAAATACGCAAAAAAACTACTATTTTATGTAATTTTCAGAAAAAGTCCAAAATAAAATGATTGAAAAAGTCCAAATTAAAAACTATTAAAAGAACTCGGACAAAACTGGGGTATAACACTTGTCTAGAGTCAGTATGATGATATGTTATAGTTGGAAATTGTATCTACTATAGCAGTGAATTTGAGTATTCTTTGTACTCGCATTAATGTTAACTTTTCGGCAAGTGTACCTAATCGTTCAAGTAATAAAACCGGTAAGAACCGGATATCGTTCTCAATGATCGAATTCAATCACTAATTACGTTAACAACCACTAATATGAACCAAATTGAAATAGGTTTTGATTGATATCTTTGAGCTATGAAGCTCGAAGGTAAAACAATAAAATATCTTTTGAGTTTTTAATAAGAGAAACGAAGAACACGTTGAAAAAGATACGCTGTAGAAAACGCTAGGGATGAACACCTTTCGATTTCACACTATTGTCACTGATTTATTTTCAAAAGATAATCTCTCTCTCATTTGCTATCGAATCCACAATTCTAACCAAGCCCTAATCCCTTAGGTGAAATGTCCTTTGTTGATTCATGAAAACCCTAATTCCTTAGGTGCATCTACTAACAACAAGCATTAACAACAAGGATTCGCAACATACATCAATTCGAGGAATATTCCTAAGCTACAAATTGAAGGAATTGAAATTCAAACATTCCAATAATAAAATTTCCATTTGATCATTGAATAAAGAATTGTTCTATAATTTTCCAATCATAGAAATGTTAAGCAATCAAAATTCAATTCACAAATTAAGAGAGAAAACATTATGAACATGAACATAAACCAAAGAACAATAGTTGTACATCAAAATTCATCCATCCCTAACATTGGGGTTTAGTTACACATGATCAAAGAGAAAGGAAAAGGAGAATTACAAGTTGAAGGTGAAGATGAACGCATTAGAATCCTCAATCCTTGTTCCCAAGTCTTGATTCTTCAATCGTCGTCAGATGGAATCAGTTCTCTTCGCGTGCTAGGGCTTCCAAAACGTCAAAAACTGCTTCAAAACGCGTCCTGGTCGTGTTTTAACGCGGATCAGGAGTTTGGCGCTGCACTGGCGCTGGGAGCGCCACTTACGCGCCACTCTGCGCCTTGTTCTTTGCCGATTCGGCACCACTCACTGCGGCGCGCGCGCAACTCGCGCGCCAGGAGGCGCTTGCTTGCTGTTAGTTTGCGCGCCACTTGCGCGCCGCGCGCCACTCGCGTGCCATTCTGCGGATTCCTCCCTGGTATTGCTCTGTTGAGTCCATTTGCTTGCACTGCTTTGTTCTTCAATTCCACCTAGTCCACGCCTCCTGGGCATAAAAACACAAAGAAAACCCAAAGATAAACACTTTGCATAGCAAATCGATTTCTAATAGCACAAATTGTTATCTTTTCATCACACTTTTGATTCATTCATCACCATTTCCACTTAAAAACTCTCTTTAAACCAATGAAACACATCATGTGATGCAGATTCATCAATTAATAATACTCTTGCTTATAAAAATGATACATGATATTAAAGTTTATATATATTAAAGACAGAAAAAGATTAATTCATCTTTATTCATAATGTAACATATTAATACCCCTTCCCCCTTCAAACTCACAATGCACTAAAATGGTTGGAACATCGAGCTTTTGTGAATCAAGAAGCGAAAACATTTAATGAAATATGTTTTGTGAACAAGTCAGCAATCTACATGGAGGAAGAAACAAACAGTAGAGTAATGGTCTACAAATGGTGACATGTGAGGTGACAATTAATCTCAATGTGTTTGGTGCGTTCATGAAAGACTGAGTCATTTGAATAGCATTCATATTATCACAATACATAAGGGTGTTAGTCTACAGAGAGACACTAATATATATCATAAAGAAGTCAACGTAACCAAACTATTTCTAAACTGAGGTCTGTCATATATAACACGATACTCCACTTATTTAGAAGAGCAGGGGACAATGTCCTGCTTCTTGCTCTTGCGAAAGATAAGAGAATCTACTAGAAAAATGCAATACCTTGTGGTGCAGACTTGCGTTCGGTGGGGTCTCTAGCCTAACCAACATCAGAATAAGCACATAAGTCTAAAGAAGAAAATGAATGCAAAAGAAGACTCTAAAACTGATTGGCTCGCAACAATATCATATTAGACAATGTGGTTTATTCATTCACGACTGTTGTATTGAGGCTTAGAAGAGTCGAAAATCGATGCTCACTTTTCGTGTCATTTGAAGAATCCTATTTCTCGATGGTTGCTACCTAATGAAGATAAGCTTAAGATGAATATTGATGCATGAATTCATCCTCAACTTATTAGTTATGGTTTGTTACTTTCCTCTTTGTATATATGTTGAGTTCATTTTGATGTACTGCTAACACTATTTACTTTTCTCTTAATGATAAAGATGTACTCTATTTTGTGTTCATGTTTGGACACCAAGATGGTATCAGATCTCAATTATTGAGCTCTGGTTCGTCGTTCTTCACCGTGGAAAACACCTTTCTTCCCTTGCTTCTACCAAATTCTTCAAAGAAATTCTTTGATTTTTCGCTTTCTATAGTGTTCACCTTTCTTCTTCAACCAATTTCTAAATTTCTTCAAGAACGTGATGACTCTGAGCTCAACATCTCGCCACCAACAATGGCAGCCAATACTACCCTCACTCTAGCGAAACACCGACGATTACTCTCGTTACATCGACACATCAGTTTGATTTCCAAGAACAATATTTCGTTCGTCGATGGAACATTTAAGGCTCCAGTGAAGACAAGTTCTTTTTACAACCAATGGACGTCGTGCAATAGAATGGTTCTTTCATGGATCCAACGACCAATTTCTGTGAATGTTCAAAAATCCATTGCTTGCTTCGACAAGGCATATGATGCATGGAAAGATCTTCACGATCGCTTTGATCAAGGTGACATGTTTCGCATTCTAGATCTTCAAGAAGATATTTGTCCTCTCATAATCTCGGTGTCTCTAAATTATATATTGAATTTAAATCGTTTTTAGATGAATTAGAGAATTTTAGGCCTTTACCGTCTTGCAAGTGTTTGATCCAATGCTCCTACGATGCTTTGAAATCTACGCGAGTTTATAGAGATCAGGATTATACCATTCGTTTTCTCAAAGGAATTACTGAGCAGTATCCACATGTGAGGTCACAAATCATGACGATGGATATTTTTCCACCAATTGCTAAGGCTTTCTCCATGGTAATTCAACAACGAATCATACACCTCGTCCCAGTTCCTTCCATCTCTCAACTTGTAGATGTCTTCACCAAGCCACTGCATGCTTCTGCCTTCACATCTTTCATCACCAAGTCGGCCCTTTGTGACCTACATAGTCCAACTTGAGGGGGGATATTAGGAGTATATTTATCATTTAACCCTAGTTAACTAATTTGTTAGTTAACTTGTATAGTTAGTTAGCAGTTACATGTATAGTTATATTTCGGTTTTACTTTCCTCTTTATTTATATATATAGTTCATCTTGATGTACCGTTAACACTATTCATTTTGCTCTTAATAATAAAGATGCATATTATTTTGTGCTGGTGTTTGGATACCAAGAGTTTAAGTGTATAAAACTTTTTGGTTAGAGAACGATCTCTCGATCCAAAGCGAGAAAAACCTTCGAGTTCTTTGAGAGCTTACAAAGAAAATTACATTTATCTAACTCCAATGGGACTAGAGGAGATTTGAATCTAAGACATTCCAAATACAAATTATGTCATGTTCTACTAGGTCAACTCCTTGAAGTAAAGTAGTATTCAAGGCCATCTCAAAGAATACGGAGACCCTGCGCAAATCATAAAAGTGGGGACCTAATTATATGTTTATCAAATAAAACTCAAACTTCGGTATTTAAGTTGCAAATAACATCCCAATACAATTTAAACTAATATCATTATATCAACTAAAAAGAGCCATCCTTCTAGCACTTTTTGAAGCAAATTCATCAACCAAGTTTTGATATTGTATTTTCTCAAAAAGAACATTCTCAACTGTTAATGCTAATCCATTAAGCCTTTCTTGTGACATGGTAGACCACAAGTAAGACTTCAACAACTTCAACTTTGAAAATATTCTTTCTGCAGAAGCAACTGTCACAGGAATAGTCAATAAAATTCTATATGCAATAATTGTGTTAGGAAAACAATCCATGCCTTTCAAATATCTTAATATAACAATAGCTCCTATTTTCTCTTCCGACAACATTTCTCTCAATAACTTCAACTCCACAAATAATTTATTTCCAACAATATCATATTGCTCATTATGTTTCAGTGCCTGTTCAAAACGACTACAACAAGACTTCAAAGTTGCAAACAAGAAAATGAAAATACTTTCATACTCTTTGTATTGCTCAAATCTCTTATTAAGAGAAACAATGGCTTGATCAACAAGGCAAATAAAATAAGTAATCCTAAAATATTCCTCTCTAGATAGTTTCAGTCGATGAGGTATTCAAATTCTCATCAAATTGTCTTTTTCTTCGAATTATATGCGTCTTTGAGAAAATACTGGATTGATATTCAACTCAATAGAAATTTTCTTAGCAGCATCCAAAACTTTAGAAAAACCAGTATCTCTATATCCCTCAAAAAATGAAATCAACTCCTTTATTTTTTTTCATAGCAACATCAATAAGCATCTCATTTGATTGTAAGAGCTTGCTAACCAAATTAATTGCAGATAATATTTCAAAACAAATAATTATAGCTATGGCAAACTCAAAATCACCAAGCTCATTTGTTGCTAAGGATTTAGTTGCACTTCCTATTTGTGAATCAAAATCCTTTTTCGACATTTCAAGTAAAGCTTCTCTAAAATCTGACATTTGAATCCTTATAGCTTTGACACTATCTACACGACTCTCCCAACTGTAACACCCCGATTTTCGTGCGTTGCGGTTTTTTTAATATATATATTTTCGTTTTATGAGTTATTTTGAATTGATAAGATTTAATTATTTTATTTATGTGTGTTTGATTTATTTATATTAGTTTAAATAACATTTAGATGTATTTTTATAAGTTATTGGTATAATATGATTTCTATTATATATTTATTTTATTTTTATAAATATTAGTATTTGAAATATTATTTATTGGAAAAATATTTTGGGCTATCGGGGCATTAAAATGGTTACTATAACAAAAATGGGCTATTAAACAACTCTAAAAAAGATTTTGGTCTCTTACGGCTACACCCATGTTTAATCATGATGCAAAACCTAAAATTCTTATTCCACTCATTCACTCACAAGTCACAAGAACAGCACCGCACTTCTTTTATTTCAGTTCCTTACTCTTTCGGTGATGGGGTTGTTTTAGTACCTTCAATTTCAAGCCTATTCGTTCTTTAGTTTTCAATTCCAATGAACTGCTAGTATCACTACCACTTATTCTACCACCTCTTCAATTTCATTTTACTGCTCACCATTTCAATCTGTATGGGTCACGTTAGTTTGAAATGCAAATGGCCAATAAGATTTTTCATTTAAATCCTTATTCATATCTGTGCACATAGATTGGGAGTTGTGCTATAATCCCTTATAATCAATGTAAGTTTGCAACAAAGATTTTGCTATCCTCAAATTCAATATATAGGTGCTATAATCCCTTAGAAGACGCCAGATTCATATTTCTTGTATTGAGACCATTGAGAAATGTTAGTTTCTTCATTGACACATTGAAGTTTACGGTGAGCATGTTAGAGCCATATTGTGTCGTCACGTCTCTTAGCTTGATGGACCCGACACTGCTAGATATTTCTCTGCTTTATGTTGTCATACCTCAATTTTGTCCGGCTTAGGTCAAAACCCTAATTTTCCCAAAAATAAATAAATAGAAGAGAAAAGAGCATCATGCATTGCATTTAGGGTTCTAAAAGTCATTTCAAAGCTTCTAAAATCATTTTTGGAGTTGGAATGCACTTTTTGGACAAACTAGGATTTTTTTCAGTACAAAAGGGTATTTTAGTCATTTCGCAAATAAGGGACAATTTCTCAGGACAAGCCATTTAACATGCATTTCAAGGTATTAGAGGTCTTCCTAGGGTGAAAAGTCATTTTTGAAGTGAAAATGTGCTTCGGGCAAAGAACTAGGGTTTTTAGGGTGAAAGGGCATTTTGGTCATTTCACAATAAAAACGGTTTTTCGTCCCAAATCACTGAGCAATCATCAATGAATTATTTGAGGAAGATTTGTGCTTAATTGTGATTTTTTTTTGCGCATAAATATTAAACCTTTTGGCATAAAAATCAAATTTTTGAATAAAAGGGTAAAATGGTCATTTCTTTGAGGTGGGGTCAAAAAATCAATTTTGGGAATGGTGATATCATGGAATTTAGAGCCCAATGATTGATTCATAGGATGAGGCCCAAAATGGTAAGATTTTCATGGGAATTATCTAGAAAAGAATAATCAAGAAAAGGAAAGGATAATTACAAAGGTAGTGGAAGACAAATAGTCTGATGACAACTTGCAAATTGCCAACCCACTCATGGCTGCGAATTTCAGCCCTATTTTTACCTCATTTTGTGCTTCTTCATGCCCTTGATCCATGAGAGTTGTATTCCTAGTCATTGATTAAAATTCTAGATCAAATCCTAGGCTACAACTTTGTGTACAAAGTCCTAATTGCCATTAACAATTTTTGTGCAACAAAAATTATTAATTTTGGTGTATGACCAGCCATTCCCCCCTCACTTGTGTTTTCTCATTGTCCCTAATCCATGTGCATTACAATCCTAGCCCTTGATTTAAATTTTCTCTCAAATCTCAATGGTTTGCAAAAGCACAATGTCCTATATACCCTTAATTTTGCATCTCATATAAAAACCCAAAATAAGAGACCATTAGGGGAGGACTCTCATTTTTTACCCTAGCACACAATACTCTCCTCTCCTCCATCTCTCAAAACCGAAGCTACCCCTCCCTCATCCTTCCTCCATTTTCTTCAAAAATCAACAATCAAAACTTCAATATTCTTGATTCCTACACTAGGTCCACTTCTAATCTTGCATTATCATCAAACTTTCAACAATAATTCTTCAAGATCAAGAGATTTTCGTGGGATTCAAGAAGAGGTTCAAGTGTTCTTGGTTTTTGTTTGATCTTCTTCTTCATTTCTTTTGAAAGTTCTTAAGGTAAGCCTTAGATCCTTGTTTTTTTTTTCACTTTTACCATGTAAATTTCTCTTCTACTCCCAACTTCTTCTTGATTGCTTGTTGTTTTTTGCTTTGAGGATCCATTTCAAACATTATGACAAGGACATTGGGAGCCTTGGGTGTTTGAGATGGGTCCTTGGCCTTGAAGGAGTTTGTTTTTGTGCATGAATAATTTTTCTTGAATTTCCACACATTTTTTCACTAAATTTCATGAAATAAAACCTCATTTTCCTTCAAAAGTGCTTGACCCTATAGTGTTCTTGGTTGTTCATGCATTTCTTTGACCATTTCTTGTGTTAAAGTTGAATAAAAAGGTGGACCTAGCCAACTATGCTCTTGGGTTCATAAGTAGAAATTAGGGTTTCTATTGTTCTTGCATTTCCTTTGATTTTGAGTTGAAATAAATGATGAAATGACAATTGTTTGAGCATCAAATGTATGAGTAGATCCTAGGGTTTATGTTCATATGCTCATTGATGTGATTTGGTGACAAGAACATGATGAAATTTGTGCTTGGTTTTGCCTTGCTATGCATTCGGCCAAGGGCCTCAATTTTTACCAATTTGTTGCTCATAAATTGTTGATTTGATCTTGTGTTTGTAAATACAAGTTGTGTAATTGTGTTTTCACTTTTCACTTTTAACCACTCACTTACTTTTTACTTTACCATTCATTAATTATTTACTAAAAAAACATAAAAAACACTTTTGCTTTTTATTTACCTTTTACTCAAACATTTTTACCATATTCTTACTCTAACCTTTTACCACCTCATCAAACATTTTACCCCATCTCATTTAATTTTTACCACTTTGCATACTCTTTTGCTTTTACCACTTCATCAAACATTTTATCTCATTTCATTTAATTTTCACACTTTGCATTTCATTTATTTGTATCACTTGTGTGACACATTCTTATATTTGCACATTAGTACTTGCATACTTTCATATGCACATATGTTCATACATTCATACATGTTTAGGCCTATTGCATCCTCTTACCCTCTCACATTCTCATTGATAACTCTATTTTATATAGAGTATTTCATATGTTTAAACTTAGTATTTGCTCTCTTTCAAGTAATAATAAAGAGTTTATATAGTATTTTATGTGATATATGATAACTTGAGTGATTTGAATGGTTATAGTTATTATTAGGCCATTTTGGATATATTGTGGTATGTTTGATGTTTTTGTTCGATCAGCGATCTCAATGCTAATCGCATCAATGCTCCTGCACTGATCCTGCATCAAATCTGCACTACTTGGTGAATAAGCAGCCTGTTTCATATGCATCCACTTGCAAGTGATGACCTCTTGCTTGGTTCTCTGATGCCATCCAACCTTGTATAGTAGGCGCCTACCATTCACACATAGCTATAGGCATAGCTTTGAAGAGTCACCAACATAGGGACACATGTTCACACATCAATGAACCGCCCTATGTGATTAGTCAAAGATTTCAACATGGATAAAGCTCTGGAAAGCAACTATAGCTATGATCCACTCAAGATGACTTCAACATGAAGGAAGGAAGCACCTCACTTGAAAGCTATAAAAGGACCTCACATCTTCATTTGGAAAAATATCACAATCCATAAGTTAGATCAAAATTTCAATATACATAGTTAGTTTTTATATTTTTAGAGGAAGAGGAAGGAATTCATAAATCCTCCTTAACTCGTTTTCATAGTGTTTGTATAGTGCTAAGGAGTAATGCTAGTGCATTGCTAGAAGAATTCATACAAAGGTTTTCAACATTTGTAACTTTACTCTTGTTGTTTCTCTTTTGTGATTTCTATATATATAAACATGGTCTATTCAGTTTATATATATCTTGCAATGTCTCTTGTTAGCTAAACCTTTCTTAGTTGGAATGTTCTAATCATTTAATGAGCTTTTAAGTAAGTATGATGTATGTATGTATGTTTGTACTTTAGTTCTTGCTTGATAATCTTTTCAAAACTTATTTTGAACTTGATCACTTAGAATAAGTAGATTTGTAAATGACCGGAGATGACTTACAATTAAGAACTCAAGAACTAATATGGGTGAGTGTTTTACATAAAGAAAACTTTGTGAAAACCATGCTAAGTCCTAGAGATAGGATAGTATAGTCCATAGGATAATTGTGGGTACTTAAAATACAAGAGTGAATTCACTTAAGCAAATTGGATAATTGTTAGGAGGCAAGATTGACACTAACACCCCTTTCTTTACTGCATAGAACAAGGATCATAAGAGCTGGTAATGATACTCTGAAGAAAGTGACCGAAAGGCATATAGCTAATGCAACAACATTCAGTGCAGCTGCATCACATACTGCATCATACACTTATAAGTAAATTACTTGATGAAGACATTCCAACTAGCTTTTCTCTTTTACACTATCAACATTTTTTACTTGTTTTCTTTCTAACTTAGTTGTGATCATCAAACAAAATCCAAAATTATTTTGTTACTTAGTGACTTTACACTTTATTACTTTATATTATTTTAAAAGTGAGTTTTTCAATCTCTGTGGGTTCGATCTTTTTTTTACTACTTGTTTTTGGACAGTGTATACTTGCACACAAGTGTATGTGATTTCCATGCACCAAGTTTTTGGCGCCATTTGCTTGGGATTGAAGTAAATTCTTTTAAAATTCGATATTTAGTAATTTAGTGTTGTATATAAATTCTGTTTTTAAAGTTTCATCATACAAAAGTACATGGTACTTAGTATATTTACGTAACTGCAAATGTAACTCCGCAATATAGTTTAGATCCAGAAATGAAAGAAAATTCATGAGATTGCTAAGACTCCAGAAACAGAATCAACAAGCTTGCAACATGTCATTCAGTGAAGAACAAAACTCAAGGCCACACTCAGTGAGAGGAGGCCCTGGTTCACAGCATGCTCATCAAGAAGAAGTTCATAAAGAAAATCTCATCCACATGGATCACATAGGTATGATTAATGATAGAGATAGACCTATGAGGATTATGCTCGGTTTGATCATCAAAACATGCAAACTAGCATAAATAGACCTCATATTGATGCCATGCATTTTGAATTTAAACCTATGATGTTTCAAATGCTTCAAACTATTGGTCAATTTGGAGGATCTCCTCATGAAGATCCTCATTTGCATTTAAGGCAATTTCTAGAAGTATGTAGTAATTTTATTTTACCTGGTGTTAGTGAAAATGCATTTAGATTAAGGTTATTTCCATATTCTTTGAAAGATAGAGTCAAGGCTTGGCTAAATTCTTTAGAGCCTAACTCTATCCATTCATGGAATGAAATGGTTGAAAAATTTTAGGAAAATATTTCCCACCTATCAAAAATGCCAAAGTTAAGAAATGATATTACATCTTTTAGACAAAAAGAGTTTGAGTCTTTATTTGAAGCATGGGAAAGATGGAAGGAACTTTTGAGAAAATGTCCTCATCATGGTTTACTGTTATTATTCAAATGGAAACATTTTATAATGGTTTAGAACCTCAAACCGTAATAATGTTTGATGCATCATCCGGTAGAGTGTTATTAAATCATGGCCATACAATGAAGCATGTGAATTAATTGATAGAATAGCGACTAATAGCTCTAGTTGGCCTCTTGAGAGGGTAAGTGCCCAAAAGAAACCATCAGGTACATGAAATCAATGATATATCCGCCTCTATCTGCTCAAGTAGCCACTCTAGCTAATTTGATGAAAAACTTCACTTCAGCAATGCTATCGCATCTAATGCAACAGCATCACCGAAAAGCATCTTATTCTGTGATGAGAACAAGTACCTCCAGCACACCTAGTTGTGTGTCTTGTGGAGGAGGTCACTTGTATGAGGAGTGTTCTACCAACCCTATCTCTCAGTAAATTATGTAGGTTATAATAGGAATAACAACCCTTATTCCAACACTTATAATCCTGGTTGGAAAGATCACCCAAATTTTAGATGGAGCAACAATAGTGCACTGCACCTAGAACTGCTCCAACTACACCAACCAACCCACCAGATTTCCCATTTCGAATAACCAAAGAAACTCTCAACCAACCACCGAGAATTCTCTAGAATCCATGCTTAAAGCATTTATAGGTGAATCTAGAATCGCTAGACAAACCCAAGATGCTTCCATTAAGAACTTAGAGAATCAAGTTGGTCAATTAGCCACACTCAGTATCAAAGGCCACAAGGTTCCTTACCTTCAAATCTGAGCTACTCTCCTTCCCAAACCAAAGGAAAGGAGCAGGTTAAAGCTATTTCATTAAGAAGTGGTAAGGATCTTGTAGAGTTAACTGAGAAGGAAAGTGTAGAAAAGGGAGAAAAACCAAAAATCAAAAAGAAACCAATGCGAAAGCATCTAGTGCTCTGCATCACAAGAAGTTCAAAGTCCACTACCTAAGTTAGTACACAGAATACCCTCCTCCTCCTTACCCTCAAAGACCAAAAAAACACACGAGGAGAAGCAGTTTGGTAAATTCCTAGAGGTACTAAAACAATTACACATCAATGTTCCCTTAGTAGAAGCCCTCCAACAAATGCCAATTATGCAAAATTTATGAAGGATGTGCTTACTAAGAGAAGAAGATTAGGTGAGTTTGAAACAGATTGCTATATGACAGAAGATTGTAGTTTGCTTATGCAAAATAAGATTCCTAGAAATTGAAGGATCCAGTAGTTTTACAATTCCATTTTCTATAGGAAAATCCTATACTGGTAAAGCTTTATGTGATTTAGGTGCAAGGATCAACTTGATGCCTAAATCTATTTTTGACCAGTTAGAAATAGGAAATGCAAAACCAACCACTGTGACACTTCAATTAGCAGATAGATCAATAGCCTATCCTGAAGGTATCATAGAAGACATCCTAGTCAAGGTAGATAAATTTGTATTCCCTGTAGATTTTGTTATCCTTGACTTTGATGCAGATAAGGAAGTGCCTATTATCCTAGGTAGACCATTTCTAGCAACTGGTAAAACCATAATTGATGTGCAGAAAGGTGAACTCACTATGAGAGTGAATGATCAAGAGATAAAATTCAATGTAATGAATGCTATGAAGTATCCTGCAGAGGATACAGAAGAGTCTTCATCCTTATTCTCTCTAGATAAATTGGTAGAAAAACAATTTTACAAGCAGTATGATCACTTAGCCAATGCAGATGCATTAGATGCAGCTGCATTGCTAGAGGATGAAATACTAGAAAAGGAAAATCTGCCAATAGAAAACTCTTGTAAAGAAATATGGGTTAGGACTTATGAACCACTCAACCTTGAGGATCCAATTCTCAAGAAGAACTTACCCTCAATAGAACAACCTCCTAAGTTAGAATTGAAGATATCGCTGAACACCTTAAGTATGCCTTCTCTTAGGAACAAATGAGACTTTACTGTTATCATTGCTTCGATTTAACATCAAAACAGAGAGTGATCTCATTAGTACTCTAAAGAAGCATACCAAAGCTATAGGTTGGCAAATGGCGGATATCAAAGGAATTAGTCCTTCTATATGCATGCATAGAGTCATTTTGGAAGAAAATTCCAAAAAGCGAAGATAGAGAGTCAAAGAAGACTAAATCCTATTATGAAAGAGGTTGTGAAAAGGAAATTATTAAGTGGCTAGATGTTGGAATCATATACCCTATATCGCATGCGGTGCTTGGGTAAGCCTGTCCAATGTGTACCAAAGAAAGGGGGTGTGACAAAGAATAGCCAATGAAAATAATGAGTTGATACCAACTAGAATCACACAGGTGGAGAATCAGTATGGATTACGAGAAAACTCAACAAAGCTACCAAAAAGGATCACTTTCCTTTACCATTCATAGACCAAATGTTAGATAGATTAGCGAGGAAAGAATTTTATTGTTTCCTAGATGGCTATTCAGTCTCAGGCTATAATCAAATAGCCATTGAGCCTAAGGATCAACACAAAACTACCTTTACATGCCCTTATGGAACCTTTGCTTTTAGAAGGATGCCATTTGGCTTATGTAATGCACCTGCTACATTCCAAAGATGCATGATGTCTATATTCTCAGATTTCATTGAGCAATCAATGGAAGTATTCATGGATGATTTCTCTATCTTTGGAGAAACATTTCAAGTTTGTTTAGCAAACTTGGAACAAATTCTCAAGAGATGTGAAGAAACAAATTTAGTCTTAAACTGGGAAAAGTGTCATTTCATGGTACAAGAAGGCATAGTGCTAGGACATAGAATTTCAAAGAAAGGTCTAGAGGTAGACAAAGCTAAAGTTGATGTCATTGAGAATCTACCACCACCAAATACAGTTAAAGGTATCAGGAGCTTCTTAGGCCATGCTGGTTTTTATAGAAGGTTTATCAAAGATTTTTCAAAATCTCAAAACCATTATGTATGCTTCGCAACATGATGTAGAATTCAACTTTGATGAATCTTGTATAGAAGCTTTTGACAAGCTTAGAAAGGCATTGGTGACAAAGACTAATTATAGTAACTCCGCATTGGAGTAGGCCATTTGAATTAATGTGTGATGCTAGTGACTTTGCAAAGAGGAGCAATCCTAGGGCAAAGGTATGATAAGGTCTTTCATTCCATATATTATGCTAGCAAGACATTAATTGAAGCTCAGGTGAACTACATAGTTACAGAAAAGGAATTATTAGCTGTGGTATTTGCATTTGAAAAATTCAGATCATACTTAGTTGGCACTAAGATTATTGTCTATACTGATCACTCTGCCATTAAGTATCTCATTTCAAAGAAGGATGCAAAGCCAAGGTTGATAAGGTGGATTTTACTCCTACAAGAATTTGATCTTGAAATTAGAGACAAGAAAGGAGTAGAAAATCAAGTAGCAGACCATTTATCAAGGATTGAAGGAGAATCACTTGGTACACAAAGAGAAGAAATCAAGGAGAGCTTTCCAGATGAGAAACTATTAGCAATCACAATCAATGCAAAACATGAAACTGCATTTGCTATAAGCAATGCAGGAGCATCAAATGCACCTGCACCATGGTTTGTTGATATTGTAAATTTCCTTGCAAGCAAAGTAGTACCAAAGTGAGTATGACATATCAACAAAGGAAAAATTCTTCCACATGGTTAAACAATACTATTGGGATGATCCATTCCTTTACAAGATGTGCCCCGATCAATTAATGAGGAAATGCATACCAAGAGGAGCAACAAGCAATGTATTCTTGCATTGCCATTCTCGCACCTTATGGAGGACACTTTGGAAGCACTAGAACAGAGCTAAGGTATTACTTACAAATCAAGTTATTTTTGGCCTACTTTATTTAAAGATGCTTATTTTATGGTCAACATCGTGATAAATGTCAAAGAGCGTGGAATATTTCGATAAGCATGAAATGCCTAGAACAAATATTTTAGAAATTGAATTATTTGATGTTTGGGGCATGGATTTCATGGGACCTTTTCCACCCTCTTTTGCAATTTATATATCTTAGTAGCTGTTGATTATGTATCCAAATGGGTAGAGGCGGTAGCATTACCTAATAATGATGCTAAATCGTGAGTAAGTTTCTTCAAAGAAATATATTCACTAGATTTGGAACTCCTGAGAGCTATCATTAATGATGAAGGTTCACACTTTTGCAATAAGATCATAGAAAACCTTCTAGCTAAGTATGGAGTTAAACATAAGATAGCTACACCCTACCATCCTCAAACTAGTGGACAAGCGGCACTATCCAATAGGGAAATTAAGAGAATGCTAGAAAAAATGGTTAGTCCAAATAGGAAAGATTGGTCTTTACATTTGGATGATGCTTTATGGGCATATAGAACAACATTCAAAACACCCTTAGGAATGTCCCCTTACAAATTAGTCTATGGAAAAGCATGCCATTTACTCCAGAGAATTGGAAAACAAATCTTATTGGGCTATCAAAAAGCTCAATTTCAATTTAAACAAGCGCAGTAAAAGATAATGATAGAGCTTGATGAGCTAGAAGAAATTAGGCAAACCTCTTATGAGAATGCTGAAATCTACAAAGCTAAAACTAAGAATTGGCATGACAAGAAAATTCACAGAAGAGAATTGAAAGAAGGAGGACTAGTTCTGCTATATAACTCTAGGTTGAAGCTATTTCTGGAAAACTTAGATCAAGGTGGTCAGGACCATATAAGTTGATAAAGGTTTATCCACATGGAGCAGTAGACTTATTTGATAAATCCTCAAATACTGTCTTCAAGGTGAATGGTCAGAGAGTTAAAATGTACTATGGTGAACATGTGGTGAGATACAAAACCACCCACCTATTTGAAAAATCTCTAAGTGAAAAGAGGTAGTCAGGCTGACAAGACTCTTAAAACAAGCGCTTAATGGGAGGCAACCCATTGTTTTTAATTATTTTTGTGCAATTTTATGTTTTTAGTTGTTTTGCAAATGCAGAAAACTAATGCAATGCATCAAATGCACCCGCATTGAAGGAAAATGTGCCTCGTGATCGTAAATTTAAAAATTTGGTTAAGTGTGAATCATAAGGCTTCGGAAGGTTAAAGGAAGGTTAAGCAAGATTAATGACACATTGGTAGCCAAAGCAAGACACTTGGCATGATGCATGCGCAAGACGCAATGCTAACGGCTACCTAATAAATCCACTAACTTCCTCTTCCCAAAACATAAAGCCTTTTGTTGTTACCATTACCCTTCATTCGCAAAATCTCACAAATTTCTCTCATCTCAAACACAAACCACCCTTCACATTTTCATCTCCAATTTTTTCTCAATCACACAAGCAATCAAAACCTAGAAATTCAAAGCAATTACAATGGTGAAAAGCAATCAAAGACAGAAATCATCGTGCAAGCGTGCCGAACTCCTCAGAAAGAAAAGAAGGTCATGCATGCATCATCATCATCAATCAAGAAAGGCAAAGCCAAGGAATCAACAGCAAGAAATGATGACAATGTTCATCTCTCGAACATGCATCTATTGCCGAGAGAGGTATGATTTGAAGAAGGCTAGCCCATCATTCATGTCAACAGTGGCAAATCTCAATTGGGACCACTTCGTGCTACCAAGAGGAGGCTATATTGAAGACATAGTGAGAGAGTTTTATGCTGGAATCACACCACAAGAAGGAGAAAAACATTCCTACACTTTCATGGTGAGAGGTAAACTTGTACACTTTCATGCCAAGAAATTGAATGAACATTATATCTTTGAAGTATAATAGGAATGAATTTGAAAATAAAGTGGCCAAGTCCTTTAAGAAAGAAATGGAAGAATTGAGGAATAGGATTGCTATACTGTGGGTGTGTATGGGAAAAATTTACACCTAATGAGATTAAGCTTAGAAGCAATTATTTGATAAACGCATTAGGTAATTGGCATTTGTTCATAGCCACTTCAATTCTGCTTACTACATCACATACATATGCTATGACCAAAGAGAGATTGATCTTGCTAGATACAATTCTCTCTCGAGGGAAATGTAGACATAGTGATTGATAGCTAGGGGAAATTCTTGCATGCTCAACAAAATCAAAGGGATTTCTGCTTTTCCCTTTGTCTTATAACTGAATTATGCATGAAAGAAGGTGTCCCTATAGTCGCTAATGAACAAAGGAAATTTCCCACAGTAATTTGAGTCTTGAAGTGAAGGAAAAATTGAGAAATGTAAGAGGCCCCGCACTGCAATGCAAGAGCATTACATGCGTAAGGCAGGGCTGTCTGGAAATTTCAAAATGATCAACATGACTGCTTCAATTGGTCTTTGACAAGATCTTTGATCTTGTGGGCCAAAATGAATGCCCCCAATTCCCAAGTTGGGTATTGAGAAGTGAAGGAGAAGAAGAAGAGGAGAAAGAGGTAGAAGAAGAAGGAAAAGGTAAAGAGAAGGTAGAGGAACCTAGAACCAAGAAGAAGGTGACTAGGAAGCAATTCAAAGTACAGAAGAAGGTTGTAATAGAGCCTGTTGTGGAAGAAATGTATGACACAGAATCTGAGGATGAGGAATTAGAAAAAGAAATGGATGAAGAAATAGAGGAAGTTGAAGAAGAAGAGAGTGATGAGGAAATTGATGAACAAGAGGAGGAACATGCTAGGGGTGTAATCCTAGAAGAAATTGCTAGGCAGAAATATGCTAAACAAACACCACAAGCCCAGCAAGAAACCCCTATCACATCACCAGTTACCAAAACACCTATCATCTCACCAAACCAAGAATCATCCTCTATCCCAAAATCACCATTACCCTCCCTCAATGATCCACCAGTACTATCACCACCACAAACAACCCCTCCACCACCCTCTCCAAGAAATGAACCACATAAAACAACTCACACAGAAGAACCAACCCATGTTATGCCAACAGAACAAGCAGTACATTCTGACCCAAGCAACATTATTTCTAATATTGTTTCTGCTCTTGAGAAAGAAATTGTGCAGGAAAGAGAAGAAGAATGACTCAACAAAGAAGACAAAGGAGAAAAATCATCTGCACAGGAGCCTGTAGCTCAAACTGTTGAGATGCAGAGTGATGCTCCTGCATCACTTGCTGCTGCATCACAACAGGCAACAACAATGCATGATGAGGCAACTATCAAACTGGTTCTGGAACAAATGGCTAAACAGAAGAGGGAAGCATTGCACAACACTCAGAAATTCTTCAAGCAACCTGCAGGAAGGCAGGCAAAATTAACACCAAAGAGGAAGAAATCGATGCGATCCAAGATCGATGCACTGCGCATCAATTCCAACAAATTTCCGCCACTACACTGTAAGTAGGAGGTGCATCTCGCACTACGCTGAAGAAACACCAAGCAAGCCACCCAAGGAGAAGAAGCAGAAGGTGAAGCACACTCCTCCATCCAGGCAAAGCACCCGAATTAGGAGTGGATCCAAGAAATGAGTATCATTTACAAGCTTTCACCTACTACTACTATAGCTTGTGTTAATTCTGTTTAAACTATTTCCTGGTTGTTTTTAATCCTCTCTCCCTATTTTGAACAAATGGTTTGTATTTTCTCGAATAAACTTGCGGTGAGGACACCGCAACCCCTTAAGTTTGGGGGATTGCATGTTATGTTTAATTATGTTTGTTTTTATCTAATATGTTGTGTGTTTTATTAATATGTTTTATATAGTAAATATATATGTTTTTAAGTAGTTTTTAGTTAGTTTAAATATTAGATGTACTTAACAAAGTAGTATCTAAATATTTTAGTAGAAAAGATCAGTTTTTCAAAAATATGGTGAAAAGCCCTATGGATGGAATTTTTATGATGAAAAAGAGAAAAAGAAGCCTTATTTCTTAGAAAAACCAAAATTATTTTTACTTCAACACTTCAAAACTGAGTTTGTGAAAAGAACCTTGCTATTTAAAAGATCAATCTGATGCAAGGGGAATTTTTGGTAAGCTTAGGTCAAAACAAAGCTTTACTAAAAAGAAAGAAGAGCTTAAAGAATTAAGTTTGGGGGTGTTTTATGAAAACAAATGCTGAATTTCAAAAGTGTAAAGAGTAAACAATGTAGAAAAAGAATACAAAAATGTGGACAAAGCCATACCACAATCTTTTGAAACTATACCGTGTTTAAGTACATGAATGCATCCGAGGTCAAAACTCGTGCCATGCAGAATAAATGTATCCGGAGGATAGTTCAAAAATCGAACTCAAAGCAAAGTGCAAAGAAAAAAATATATGCATCCGGAGGTCAAAGACTGTGCAAAGTGCATTTGCATCCGGAGGTCGTTGAGGAAGGTAATATGAGCTAGAAAAAGAAAAGCATTATCGGTCACAAATGCATCAATGTAAATCAGATCAAGAAAAAGCAAAATGCGAAAAAAAATCAATGCACAAATCACTTCAAAGAAGTATTGCATCCGCTCAAAAGATCCACACAAAAAAATAGAAAAATGCATTGACTCAAAAGCTTTGAAAGATTCAACTAAGCCCTTTTGATATTAGAACTCCCAACACTTGAGAAAATTTTGTGAGTCTAATCTCTCTTTTGAAAAATATTTTGGTGTGACCAAAGATGAACCAATCCTTTCAAAGGCTAGGAGGAAATTTTTCACTTAGTCTTGGAACCAATTTCAACTCAAATGGGTTCACACACACACAAAAGAGTTTGAATAGCTTTGGTAGTTTTGAAGAAATAAAGGCACAAGAAAATTGTTGATAAATGAAGTTCATAGGGAACTCCTCATGAAAAATTCAAAAAAAAAAATCAACCTGATCTATCTTCTAGAATTTTAGTTTTTAATAGTTTGTCTTTGTCATTACTTATGGACAAGCAATGGTTTAAGTTTGGGGTGTGATAACTCTATTTTATATAGAGTATTTCATATGTTTAAACTTAGTATTTGCTCTCTTTCAAGTAATAATAAAGAGTTTATATAGTATTTTATGTGATATATGATAACTTGAGTGATTTAAATGGTTATAGTTATTATTAGGCCATTTTGGATATATTGTGGTATGTTTGATGTTTTGTTCGATGCGGTCTCAATGCTAATCGCATCAATGCTCCTGCACCGATCCTCGCATCAAATCGCACTACTTGGTGAATAAGCACTGCTTCATATGCATCCACTTGCAAGTGATGACCTCCTGCTTGGTTCTCTGATGCCATCCAAACTTGTATAGTAGGCGCCTACCATTCACACATAGCTATAGGCATAGCTTTGAAGAGTCACCAACATAGGGACACATGTTCACACATCAATGAACCGCCCTATGTGATTAGTCAAAGATTTCAACATGGATAAAGCTCTGAAAGCAACTACACAGCTATGATCCACTCAAGATGACTTCAACATGAAGGAAGGAAGCACCTCACTTGAAGGCTATAAAAGGACCTCACATCTTCATTTGGAAAAATATCACAATCCATAAGTTAGATCAAAATTTCAATATACATAGTTAGTTTTTATATTTTTAGAGGAAGAGGAAGGAATTCATAAATCCTCCTTAACTCGTTTTCATAGTGTTTGTATAGTGCTAAGGAGTAATGCTAGTGCATTGCTAGAAGAATTCATACGAAGGTTTTCAACATTTGTAACTTTACTCTTGTTGTTTCTCTTTTGTGATTTCTATATATATAAACATGGTCTATTCAGTTTATATATATCTTGCAATGTATCTTGTTAGCTAAACCTTTCTTAGTTGGAATGTTCTAATCATTTAATGAGCTTTTAAGTAAGTATGATGTATGTATGTATGTTTGTACTTTAGTTCTTGCTTGATAATCTTTTCAAAACTTCTTTTGAACTTGATCACTTAGAATAAGTAGATTTGTAAATGACCAGAGATGGCTTACAATTAAGAACTCAAGAACTAATATGGGTGAAAACCATGCTAAGTCCTAGAGATAGGATAGTATAGTCCATAGGATAATTGTGGGTACTTAAAATACAAGAGTGAATTCACTTAAGCAAATTGGATAATTGTTAGGAGGCAAGATTGGCACTAACACCCCTTTCTTTATCGTGCATAGAACAAGGATCATAAGAGCTTGTAATGATACTCAAGAAAGTGACCGAAAGGCATATAGCTAATGCAACAAAGATTCAAAGGTAAACAGCATCATCATATCTTGCATCATACACTTATAAGTAAATTACTTGATGAATACATTCCAACTAGCTTTTCTCTTTTACACTATCAACATTTTTTACTTGTTTTCTTTCTAACTTAGTTGTGATCATCAAACAAAATCCAAAATTATTTTGTTACTTAGTGACTTTACACTTTATTACTTTATATTATTTTAAAAGTGAGTTTTTCAATCTCTGTGGGTTCGATCTTTTTTTTACTACTTGTTTTTGGACAGTGTATACTTGCACACAAGTGTATGTGATTTCCATGCACCACTCATGCATTCATTAATTCCATGTTTAGCATTCATTCACATGTTCATGCATACTCAAATGTTCATACCTTGCACAATAACTATGCTCATGCATTCATAGTCTTGTATGCTCAATCATTCATTCATGCATAGTCTTGTATGCCTACTCATTCATGCATAGTCTTATATGATCATTCATTCATATCCTTGTATGCTCATGCATTTGCATATTTGCCTAATCATGCACATCATTGCTTGCATGTTCATTCATCTAACTAAGAATATTCTATACCTATAATTAATTGTATCTCTCTTATTCATGATGCCATTTAAATGTCTTGACTTAATTGTGTGCAATTCCTCCCCCATGCATGTACTCTTATATGAAGACGTAAGCCTACTACTTGTGTAGCATAGGGTCATTAAGATAAATGCACCTCTCTCTCACACACACACACACACACACACACAATTATTTTGAGAACTTTGTCTTGCATCTTTGATAATTGAATCCTTGATTATATTGACATGCTTAATCTTAGTTGATGATTAACATGTTCATGATTGCTTGATTAGTTGAATATGTTTGAACTTTATTCATTCATTTTGCATTTGGTTATGGATTTGGAGTTGATTGAAGTGTTCTACTTGTTTTCCAAAATATTTTTCCAAATTAACTTCTTTTCCTTTCACAAGTAAATAAAGTGAAAACCCCTTTTCCTAAAAAAACTCATAAGGAGTCAAGTCTGACGTGCGGCCGATGTTGACTAGCGCCCTAAGATCGGAGTTGTACAACTCAAACATCTTGGGATACTTATGAGAAATAAATCAATCAACTAACAACTTAAACCCTATTTCAAAAATGAGTAAGGAATCAAGTCGATGTACATCCGGTTGGTTAGCGTCTTAGTGGTTAGTGAGTCAGCATAAAAATGCGAGCACGAGGTACTTGCTCAAATAAAAGCAACCAACCTCACAACAAATTTTTCAAGTAATTCAAATCACTTTTCGATAAGTAGGGGCACGTCGCCTGTACGGGCGGGGGTGTCTATGTTTTAGGGTTAGTGGACTGTACAGTTCAGACCCGAGAACCCCTACAATAAAAAAAACACCCGCACACCAAAACTTCTCGACTCAGGAGAACTACGTAAGCTTTGAATTCTCCATCGCACCGGGAGATACGTAGGAGCGGGCCACGTCCCGTCAAGCGCGCTTTTCAAAAATTCTAAATCTTTCTTTTCTCCGCTTACAAAACATTTTTCTCTAATAAAAAGAATACGAAAAGAAGTAGAACAATTGTTTCAAATCAAACCTTGTCGAAACCACGCATCAAATTAATGGTTCCCTTTCGGTAGAAAGGAGGTGTAGGATGCTAATACCTTCCCCATACCTAACCGACCCCCGAACCTACATCTCCTGTTTTCAAAAAGACCACCCGCCTTGTATAAAAAGACGTTTTTTCAATGTTTTCGTCTTAAAATTAAAATATTGGTGGCGGCTTCAAAATTTTCCCACGTTGTACATTGAGAAGTCCAAACCAAATTTTTCGGGGTGCAACATATGTGATGCACATGTTTCCCATTCCAGGTACGGGGGAAAGGGTTCTTTTCTATATGGGGAATAGGGGATAAGACTAAATTAGTATTGATTGTCGCTATTTACTTATTATTCATTTTTCTATTCAATTCGGATAACTGTAAATTATTTGATATGATTTGATTGGGATGATCAGAACTAAATGATCTGGATGACTGTAATTTAATGATTTAGATGACTGTAATCTAATAATTGAGATGTCTGTAGCTAATATGCCAATTTTAGGGAATGAATCTAGGTTGAGTAGTCAAGTTTGAGTTGACTGATGTTATTTGATTTGAATAACTCGTATGTTACTAAGCTGATGAATTGAGTTGACAGTAAAGGTGAGTTAAGAGTAAGAAGGAAGGTTTAGTTATAAAATTTATAGGAAGAGTTAATGTTTATTGTGCTAAAGGATTATAATGATAGGTAAGACTAGCTGATACAAATTAGTAATGTTTAAGTTCCTAATCGGTATCTCAATCTACAAGAAAAACTTGTTTTAGCCACCAGCAATTGCCACGGAGCTTATTCCGTCAGTAATTTGCCATGGATTTGCGACGGCATGTGTAAAAAGTAAGAGCGCGAAATTTCCCGCTGGTATTTGCCACGGGTTTGCCACGGACTTGTGAAAGGACAGAAATTTGCGACGGAGATGCCGTGGCAAGTCCGTGGCAACCGAATGATCAAAATAAAACTCCCACGATATCGGAACGATTCTCTCCTTCGTCCACTCACTTCTCACAAACAAACCCTCACTTCTCTCAAACCCTCACTTATCTCAAACCCTCACACACCGTACCGTCATTTGTTATACATCTACCATGTTCTTTGACAATTGAGTCAAATTATACTAACATTTTAATTAAGCCCAAAAAATTGCCATTATTATATTTCAACTTGCATTATGAGTGTTCACACCATGCTTACTTATACTTTGTTTTGTTTAAGAGACTTACTAAAGTCTTAAAAAACACTTACTAATACTTTGTTTTGTTTACTAGACTTACCTAATACTTGTTCTCTCCCGACATAGTTTACTTAATTTTGTAGAGAAATATTAAATTGTTGGCTAAATTACTATTTTGGTCCTTTATCTTTGGCACTAATTTACGTTTTGGTCCTTTATCTTTTTTTTTCGTTTTGGTCCCTCATGTTTCATTTTTGTGTCAATTTGGTCCTTTTTTGTAATTTTCCATCCATCAACTTAACGGACGCCACGCTGGCAGTTAACTGCTGACGTGGCGTCCATCTGACGTGTAATAATTAAATGACATGGCCAATGGAGGATCAAATTGAAACAAAAAAGAAACATAGGGGACCAAATTGAAACAAACACAAAACATCAATCACTCTCCATCTTCTTCCTCCTTCTTCATCATCTTCTTTTCCAGCAGCCACGACTACCTCCGGCGAGCCACCACAACCACCACCACGACAAATCAATTACTCTTCAACTCTTCTTTCATGACATCTCTTCAAAATTAAAAACCCCCAATTTCTCAAATCCCTAAATTTGAGACAAAACACCCAATTTCTCAAATCACCCACCCTGCTAACTCACTGTCTGCAGAAGCAGAATGTTGTTGTGCATTCGAGCTTAGTGAGGGAATGATAGGTGTGGTGGGTTCTAAATGGTGTAGTGTGATACACCATTGGAGGAAAGAAAAAATTTCAATTTGATAAATTCAACTCTGTTGTCTAAAGTATTACACACGCATATGAGCAGATTAAAATATTTTTCACCAATGCTTTTGAATTGAGGAAAGATAACCATCCAAAGACTTAATAGGAGCAGGGCCCAAACATCTGAATAAATTATTTGAAGAGGTGAATGGAAACTTGTGGCTCTGGAACTATTGCAGGAGATGCAAGATTAGGTATGGCTTAACTTTATTTGATGCATGGTTGCAATATGTCTCAATTTAGGGAAACTGAGCTTATAAGGCGTCTTTCCTTACAGAGAGTGGGTTATTGGTGGGTGGGGGATTTGAGAAATTAGGTGTTTTTGACTCAAATTTAGGGATTTGAAAAATTGAGGTTTTTTAATTTTGAAGAGATGTCATGAAAGAAGAGTTGAAGAGTGATTGATTTGTGGTGGTGGTGGTGGTGGTGAGTGCTCGCCGGAGATAGTGGTGGCTGCCTGAATAGAATAAGATGAAGAATGAGGAAGAAGATGGAGAGTGATTAATGTTTTGTATTTGTTTCAATTTGATCCCCTATGTTTCTTTTTTGTTTCAATTTGGTCCTCCATTGGTCATGTCATTTAATTATTACACGTCAGCTGGACGCCACGTCAGCAGTTAACTGCCAGCATGACGTCCGTTAAGTTGATGGATGAAAAATTACAAAAAGGACCAAATTGACACAAAAATGAAACATGAAGGACTAAAACGAAAAAAAAAAAGATAAATGACCAAAACGAAATTAAGGCCAAAGATAAAGGACCAAAACAGTAATTTAGCCTAAATTGTTTTATATTTTCAATATCATAAGTATTTTTATTCGATTTTTTAATGAGTAGTTTTCAAATAAAAATTAGGTAAATAACTATTTTGGTCCATAATATATAATCGCGCCAGTAATGGTTGATCCGAGCAATAACTAGGCTCGGATCCCATTTCAAGGTTTGGGGTTTGAATTTTGACTATGGGAAAAACTCTATCGGGAGGGAAGACTCACACAGACCGGCAAAGTCAGATATACACTTGGTCAGTTAGGTTCCTCGACGTAGATTAGTCACCAGCAATGCCAATGGATACTGCGCACCAATAACACGATAACAAAAAAAAAATGTATAAGCCATTGTTATTATAGTCTTTGAGTGTATCAAAATTGTAAATAAGTCCCTAAATATCTCTTTTGTTCGTAACTTTAGGGACTAAATTGATTAATAGTAGAAAATATATTTGAGGATCAAAATGACTAACCAAAAATACATTCAAAGACTAAATTACTTTCTTGTTTTTGGTTACCATGTCATTGTTGTGCAGTTTCTACCTGCTTTGCCGATTACTAATCTACGCTGGGGAGCCTGGGTGGCAACAATTATCGGCTTTGTCGGCCCGTGTGGTTCTTCCCTCCTAACAGAGTTTTTCCCACACTTAAGATTCGAACTCGAAACCTTAGAGTGGGATCCGAGTCCAATTACCACTCAGACCAACCTTTATTGGTAAGACTAAATTACTTATTAAAGAAATACTTGAAAATGTGTTTGTAATTTTGATAGAATATAATGAAAATGTCGGATTTAGATCCTCTCACTCAACACTCTTTCAATCATCATCTACACTCTCTATCTCTCTCTTAAAATACTTAAAATAATATATTTAAGAGAGAGAAAAAGTAAGAATTTATGAGAGAGATAGAGAGTATAAAAGAGGGTAAGGATCCTCTAACTTTTTGGAGGGAAGTTCCCTCTAACTTTGTATCTATCTCTCTCTTTCAATACATTCTTTCTCATATTATTTTCCTCCATTTCCCTCCATTTTTATTTTTCTCTCTCATCAAAAAGCACTAGAGTTAGAAAAAAGTAGGAGGTTAAGTTAGAGGATCCAAAAGATGATTGAGAAAATGTTGAATGAGATGAACCAAATTCTGAAAATGTCTCACACATTCAAATCATGGTTTCGCATAAGGATTTGTCAATTGATAATGATTCAATATGTTTATATAATTAAAAAAACAAAAATGTTATTTGGACAAAAATATTTAGACAAAAATAGACAAAAATCAACTTACAACACCAATTAACAAAGTTTTTTAAACTATTAGCCAACCTGTTTTTTCACAGTTTTCGAGGCGTTAATTAAAAACTCAATTAATTAATCACTTGACTAATAATTTCGTGACCAAGTAATACCAACCCCCGAGCTTACCTACCACGACATTACGACAATATACATCACGCGCGCGCGCATAGAATGACGTCTTTCAAGTTTCACCTTTCAACTCTTCGCCTACCCGTCACCGTCAACAATAACGCTTTTGCATCTCCCACTCCCACTCAAACACTCCCCCACTCAACTACCCCCAAAATGCCCTCAACAACTTCTTCAACTGTTCCATTCCATTTCCCTTTCCACTCATACCCATTCCTCTCTATAAATCCCTCCATACGTAATTCCATTCCACATCATCAAACACCGCACAAACCACACTCAAATCCCTAATTCCCTGTTCTACCCTTCACATTCCACAATGGATCTCCTCCTCTTAGAGAAGATCCTAACCGCTCTCTTCGCAACCGTAGTAGTCGCCATCGCTGTCGCCAAACTCCGCGGCAAGCATTTCAAGCTTCCCCCTGGACCTCTCCCTGTACCAATCTTCGGTAACTGGCTCCAAGTCGGCGATGACCTCAACCACCGAAACCTCACCGATTTAGCAAAGAAATTCGGCGATATCTTCCTCCTCCGCATGGGACAGCGTAACCTAGTGGTAGTTTCCTCGCCGGAGCTCGCTAAAGAAGTGCTCCACACGCAAGGCGTGGAGTTTGGCTCCAGAACACGCAACGTCGTCTTCGACATTTTCACCGGAAAGGGACAAGACATGGTGTTCACTGTTTACGGCGAACACTGGCGGAAGATGCGACGGATTATGACGGTTCCGTTTTTCACCAACAAGGTTGTGCAGCAGTACCGCGGTGGTTGGGAAGACGAGGCGGCTAGCGTCGTTGATGATGTGAGGCGGAACCCTGAGTCGGCGACTAATGGCATCGTTTTGCGGAAACGGTTGCAGTTGCTGATGTATAACAATATGTACAGGATTATGTTTGATAGAAGGTTCGAGAATGAGGAAGATCCTTTGTTTCAGAAGCTTAAGGTTTTAAACGGTGAGAGGAGTCGTTTGGCTCAGAGCTTTGATTATAACTACGGTGATTTTATCCCTATTCTGAGACCTTTCTTGCAAGGCTATTTGAATATCTGTAAGGAAGTTAAGGAGCGCAGGTTTCAGCTCTTCAAAGACTATTTCGTTGAAGACAGAAAGTAATTAATTTCTTAGTTTTATTTGAATAATTTATTTATTTATTTATTTATTATTATTATTATTATTATGAGCTAATGGATGATTTGGAATTGGAATATTCTGACTGACAGGAATATTGGAAGTACCAAGAGAACTGATAATGAAGGACTCAAGTGTGCGATCGATCACATTTTGGATGCACAGAAAAAGGGAGAGATTAGCGAGGACAATGTACTCTACATTGTTGAGAACATTAACGTTGCTGGTAATTATTATTATTATTAGGCTTAAATATTATTTACATGAAATATCACCATAATTCATTTATCCTCAGTAAAATAAAAATTTTAAAATGCTCCTTCCTGAATATAAACCGCTTACTGATTCTCCTCTTGTTAGATTATGTTGACAACGTTAAGTGTATAATGTGTATAATCCGTTTATCACTACTTCCGCGCAAATATAAATCGTTTACATTCTACTTGTGAGGAAGCTAAAACACTTATTATTTGCAATGAGCTTTTTAAATTTTTTGTTTTTACAGGGGTAAATGAATGATATTTGCAGGGAGTAAATGATATTTAAGCCTTATTATTATTATTATGTCATATTTTTTGTCTTTTTAGCTTGTTTATATAAGCATGTCACATTCAAATAACAAAAAGTTAAATATGTGTTTGGTCCTTGCTTCAAAAAAAATATATGTGTTTGGTCCTATGAATATTGGATTGGATTATTTTTTTTATTTTGGTCCTCAAGTTTGAGTGAAAGAGGTAAGAGAATAAGAGAAGAAATAGTGATTTTGTTAAGGAGAGAAATAAGAAAGAGAGAGTGAGGGATGCTTAATTTAGTGATTTTTGTAATCTCTCCACAAGTGGAGAGAAAGTAGACAAAACTCTTAACTTACTTTTACCATTTTCTCGTGAACTAAATTTTACTTATAAGATGTGATACTTTATAAATTTAAATTAAATAGTTCAAAAAATATTGTAACTAATTAAATTAAATGATTAAAAATATTTAGCTAATTAAAACACATATTTAGCTAATTTAATTAAATAATTAAAATAAATACTATTTGTCAAAAAAGAATAGTAAGTCAATTAAATTAAAAAATTAAATCAAACACATAGGGGTGTTTTTGTCCTTTTAAAACTATCATTTTTCTCTCTTTCTCTCTTTCTTTCAACAAAAAACCAAGAGACACAACTCTCTCTTCTCTATTTCTCTTTTCTTTCCTTTAAACCAAACAACCCTCCTAATATACTCTAATTCTCACATCTTTCTCTCTTCCTTCTGTCTCTCCTAATCCAAACACACCCTAAAAGTTTTCATCTATTTTTAGTTTAAGTTTTTTCATCAATTTTTGTCTTTAATAATTTTTAATAGCTTTTTATGACTTTTAATAGTGTTTAGATGGACTATATGAAAAAAAGTCAATATATTTAGAGGGACCGAAAGTAGGTGAAAAAGCTTAGAGAGACTAAAATTGGAAAACCAAATATTTATAGGACCAAAAATATATTTAACCTCAAAAAAAGGAAGCATTTTTAACGGTCGAAGAAGTAAGCTCAAAATCTCAAGAAGATTCTATGTGAGAGAAAATCTTGTAACTTAATTTTAGAATTCTATAAGTAAGATACACTTTTATTTTATAATAAAATTTGTGTGCCTAAGAGTTTGGTGACCATACTTGTTGGTGGCGACAATGATTGTAAGCAAATTAGTTGGTCAGCCACCTACCACACTTGTGAGAGGGTAATTATTGTTTGGTTTATTCAATAGTCTTTGCTATTACATTAGTGGGTGGGGGCATAAAAAGATGAAGGAATTTAAACTGTTTACATTGTTTCCTTTTTTATTGGAAAGGTTAAACTGTATATATGTGATTCATTGCTTACAACTTCAGTAGGTTTATATTCTTTAAAGTGGTAAAATATTGTTATAAAAGTTTGCTAATGTACAAAATTTTTGTTTTGGAGCAGCAATAGAGACAACTCTGTGGTCACTGGAATGGGGCATTGCAGAGCTTGTGAACCACCCAGAGATCCAGAAGAAGGTCCGTGAAGAAATCGACAGAGTTCTTGGACCCGATCACCAAGTGACAGAGCCAGATACTCACAAGCTCCCTTACCTGCAAGCTGTGATAAAGGAAACACTCCGCCTTCGAATGGCGATTCCACTCCTTGTCCCACACATGAACCTTCACGATGCAAAGCTCGGTGGTTTCGACATTCCAGCTGAAAGCAAGATCTTGGTCAATGCATGGTGGCTTGCCAACAACCCTGCTCACTGGAAAAACCCTGAGCAGTTCAGGCCTGAAAGGTTCTTGGAGGAAGAGTCCAAAGTAGAAGCCAATGGGAATGACTTTAGGTACCTTCCCTTTGGTGTTGGAAGAAGGAGCTGCCCTGGAATTATTCTTGCATTGCCTATACTTGGTATCACTTTGGGTCGTTTGGTCCAAAATTTCGAGCTATTGCCTCCTCCAGGACAGTCCAAGCTTGATACTACTGAGAAAGAAGGGCAGTTTAGTTTGCACATACTGAAACATTCTACCATTGTCTTAAAGCCAAGATCATTTTAGTCTTCAGAATAAATGAATCCCTTTATTCTTTTAAGTGTATTTCTGTAATTTGTCAATGTTGTGACTGTTTCAATATGGGGATGTCGTTGAAGTGTCAGCTTGACCTGCCTAAACAGGTGCCTGTAAATCGCTCAACTAGAAATGATGGTTTTGAGGACATATTGAAATAAAGTCTATGCTATGCTCCCTGTCTTGTTATTGCAATATTGTATCCATTACTAACATTTTAGCTTGGCCTTTAGGCATTTCATTAACTTGATCAGGTCTTAATAGAGAGTATAAGAGTTGAGTCACAAAAGTCAAACAATAATGTACACGGTGTAAATAATAGTGATGTGTCCTAGTGTGTAACTAACTAGCTGACGTGTCAACTAGTGATTGGTTAATCTAGATCTAGCTATTGTGTATAAAAGCATCGTTGTAACTGAATGGAAAAATCAATGAAATAGTTTCAATCACAGTGAATGCACCATTCGTTTAGGTCTCTTTTGTTTTTTTAGTAAATGCTTCATTCAATTAACTAGAAACCAGAAAAATATAAATAGATTGATAAGGGATATTCTCCCTCCACATAGAAGGCCAAGCTAACAATTAAATCAATCAAAGCAATGTCACACATACATCTTGCTTTGGTGTGAGAACGTGAGTTATTTTGTTTGCTAAAAGTAATGAGCATTTCGAAGAGCGGATTGTTACTTATCGGGTATAGAATAGATCTGCTTCTTTTTGTTCCTACTTAGGCCTCTCTTGAATATGTCTGCATTCACAGACCGAAACGACCATATAGGAATAGGATAGAAACACTCATATAAAATAAAGTAACCCCCCACCACTCACTTGTTCCTACTTAGGTCTCTCTTGAATATGTCTGCATTCACAGACCGAAACGACCATATAGGAATAGGATAGAAACACTCATATAAAATAAAGTAACCCCCCACCACTCACTTGTTCCTACTTAGGTCTCTCTTGAATATGTCTGCATTCACAGACCGAAACGACCATATAGGAATAGGATAGAAACACTCATATAAAATAAAGTAACCCCCCACCACCATTGCGTATTGTTACTTATCGGGTATAGAATAGATCTGCTTCTTTTTGTTCCTACGAATGAATATAATTGTTCCGTGTTCCATTATTACTAAAAAACTAGAACAAATATGAATTCTTTATGCGAGATAATTTACTGAAAGGAGAGGGGCCGTAGTATAGTTTTTATAGTGCAATAAAGTTACATAGTGTCTATTTTTTTTGATATAAGAGGTATTTTCATGGGTTTGCCTTGGTATCGTGTTCATACCGTTGTATTAAATGATCCCGGCCGTTTACTTTCTGTCCATATAATGCATACAGCTCTAGTTGCTGGTTGGGCCGGTTCGATGGCTCTATATGAATTAGCAGTTTTTGATCCCTCTGACCCTGTTCTTGACCCAATGTGGAGACAGGGTATGTTCGTTATACCCTTCATGACTCGTTTAGGAATAACCAATTCCTGGGGGGGTTGGAATATAACAGGAGGGACTATAACGAATCCAGGTATTTGGAGTTATGAAGGTGTGGCCGCGGCACATATTGTGTTTTCGGGCTTGTGCTTTTTGGCGGCTATCTGGCATTGGGTCTATTGGGATCTAGAAATCTTTTGTGATGAACGTACTGGAAAACCTTCGTTGGATTTGCCAAAAATCTTCGGAATTCATTTATTTCTTGCAGGGGTGGCTTGTTTTGGTTTTGGCGCATTTCATATAACAGGATTGTTTGGTCCTGGAATATGGGTGTCCGATCCTTATGGACTAACAGGAAGGGTACAATCCGTAAATCCCGCATGGGGTGTGGAAGGTTTTGATCCTTTTGTTCCGGGGGGGATAGCCTCTCATCATATTGCAGCAGGTACATTAGGCATATTAGCGGGTCTTTTCCATCTTAGTGTGCGTCCACCTCAACGTCTATACAAAGGATTGCGTATGGGAAATATTGAAACCGTCCTTTCCAGTAGTATCGCTGCTGTCTTTTTTGCAGCTTTTGTTGTTGCTGGAACTATGTGGTATGGTTCAGCAACTACCCCGATTGAATTATTTGGTCCCACTCGTTATCAATGGGATCAGGGATACTTCCAGCAAGAAATATATCGAAGAGTTGGTGCTGGGCTAGCCGAAAATCAAAATTTATCAGAAGCTTGGTCTAAAATTCCTGAAAAATTAGCTTTTTATGATTACATCGGGAATAATCCGGCAAAAGGGGGGTTGTTTAGAGCAGGCTCTATGGACAATGGCGATGGAATAGCCGTCGGTTGGTTAGGACATCCTATCTTTAGAGACAAAGAGGGGCGTGAACTTTTTGTACGTCGTATGCCTACCTTTTTTGAAACATTTCCGGTTGTTTTGGTAGATGGAGACGGGATTGTTCGAGCTGATGTCCCTTTTCGAAGGGCAGAGTCGAAGTATAGTGTTGAACAAGTAGGTGTAACTGTTGAATTCTATGGCGGCGAACTCAATGGAATCAGTTATAGTGATCCTGCTACTGTGAAAAAATATGCTAGACGTGCTCAATTGGGTGAAATTTTTGAACTAGACCGTGCTACTTTAAAATCAGATGGTGTTTTTCGCAGCAGTCCAAGGGGTTGGTTTACTTTTGGACATGCTTCGTTTGCTCTGCTCTTCTTTTTCGGGCACATTTGGCACGGTGCTAGAACCTTGTTCAGAGATGTTTTTGCTGGTATCGATCCAGATTTGGATGCTCAAGTAGAATTTGGAGCATTCCAAAAACTTGGAGATCCAAGCACAAAAAGACAGGCAGTCTGATAGAAAGAACATTCGTTTGTTCCTTTTCGATAAAATAAATCTTGATTTTAATCATTGCATTTTGTTTTCCTCTTGTTCTTTCTTTTTCTTTATCCAGGAGATAATCCCCCCACAACAGGTATGAAAGCTATAATTGTAAACCACGATCAAATCTATGGAAGCATTGGTTTATACATTCCTCTTAGTCTCGACTTTAGGAATCATTTTTTTCGCTATCTTTTTTCGAGAACCCCCTATAGTTCCAACTAAAAAGGTGAAATGATTTTTCATTATCTCAATTGAAGCAATGAGCCTCCAATATTGTAATATTGGGGGCTCATTACTTCAACTAGTCCCCATGTTCTTCGAATGGATCTCGTAGTTGTTGAGAGGGTTGCCCAAAAGCAGTATATAAGGCATACCCAGTAAAACTTACAATTAAACCAGATATAGAGATGGCAATTAGGGTTGCTGTTTCCATTATTATATAATATCAAGACCAAAATGGATCTAGATCTATAGGGTAAGATCCTTTATTTATTATACATCGGAATGGTACCAAAGTCAAGTCCACAGATCTCAATGAGGGTAAGATCCACAATTTATTATACACAAGACCAAAATGGATCTAAATCTATAGGGGGTAAGATCCATTATTATATAATATCAAGACTAAAATGGATCTTACCCCCTATAGGGGGTAGGGTAAGATCCATTATTTATTATACACAAGACTAAAATGGATCTAAATCTATAGGGGGGTAGGGTAAGATCCATTATTTATTATATTGTCACAAGACTAAAATGGATCTTACCCCCTATAGGGGGTAGGGTAAGATCCATTATTTATTATACACAAGACTAAAATGGATCTAAATGCGGAGTAGAATTTGTAGATTCTCGCATACGTAGATATCAAATGGGATATATAAAACTAGCATGTCCAAAGAACCCATGTGTGGTATTTGAAACGTCTTCCTAGTTATATCGCGAGTCTTTTAGATAAACCTCTTAAAGAATTAGAAGGTCTAGTATCTTTGCGATGTGTGATTTGATCAAAATTCTTAATTGTCTGATTCCGAATGAGAAACTGTCATTCCATTCAATTAAATTGGGATGCCACGGATCCGCATGTCTCTTGGGATGAGTAACATGAAGCTCGAATTCGTGGGTGTATTAAATACTCCCAAATCAAAGGGAATCGGTCTATGGTCAATCAATTCAAGAACAAATATAAATAAATTTTATTTATAGTATGATGCGCACCTCGTGAAAAAAAAATACTTTTTTGAAAGAACTGAAATTATGTTCAAATCAAAAATAAATATATCATGATTGCGTAAGTCTATCTATCGCATATAGGCTTAAAGACATCGTCGCATGCATAACCGCGAGGTGACGTCGACCTAAAAGATCAAATGGTATGATACATAGACAAAGAAATCTCTTATGAATTAGAGGATATTCCTTTTATTAATTATTAGATAGATTAGAGGTTCCTCATTCAAAGGGAGGTAGACTACTCAAGAATTTTACATTTCTTTTACTCGTCGTAATTGTGAATTGGATAAATAATTCGGAAAAAGCGAAGAATGTATCAAGGAAATGTTGCTTGACCTTTCTCGAGAACTTGAGTAAAGAGTAAACCTTTTGATTTTATCTTTATTTTGTGTAACTACTTTAGCGGGATGAGAGGAAACCTCACGTCCGATTTTGAAAGGGGGAGATCCATCTTATTGGATCCTATCCAAATTTTTCGTTTGCTAGGCCCGTAGTTAAAAACCAACTTTCTTACGATTACGAGGTTCATTCGAATATGAAATCCAATCTCGAAATACAGATATCCCACTCTTTTTTTGCTACTCGGGGTTTCGATACATTTCAAATCGAGAAATTTCTAGTGGAGCGGGTGCTATTCGAGAACAATTAGTTGATCTGGAATTGAGAATTATTATGGATTCTTCGTTGGTAGAATGGAAAGAATTAGGAGAAGAGGGATCCACAGACAATGAAAATGAATGGGAAGATCGAAAAGTTGGAAGAACGCCAATAAAAAAAAAATGGAATCTGGATTTATATTCCTAGTTCTCTATTCTCTAAAGATTTTTTACTAGCGAGCTACGACAATTGCACCTATCAAAGCAACTAAAAGAATTATTGAAATGAGTTCAAATGGAAGAAAAAAATCTGTTGATAAATGAATTCCAATTTGTTGACTAGACCTTCGAGTAGCATGACCATTGAAAAATTTAATTCAATATATGACATATAAATTCCAAAATTTTCTTTACTTATAAATTTCATACATATAAAATTTAAATTAATAAAATTACATACCCATTTTCACCCCTAAATTAATAGGTGCAATAATACATAATTAGATGACACGGTAGAATTTCATATATAATATATATTACTTCAACTTCATTCTTGTGCTTTATTATTCTCCACAGTCACACACACAATAGAGTTTCCTTCTAAATTTCACATGCAATCTGCCACAATCTCTATTCAAGTCCATTTCTCTGTTTATATTGCAGAGCAAAATCATAGATTTTGTGAGAGTGAGGGAGTGACTTAGCCACACTCTCTTTTTCCATGCACCTCTTAGCCCAAGCCACAAGCTTAGGACACTCTTTTTCTATGTTCACTTTCCCAAAGGTCTCATACGTGTAAAACCAGCTAGTGAAGGGAACAAGAGCCACATCCACATACCCAAATTCCTCCCCACCAAAATATGGCTTCTCCCCAAGCTCTCTTTCTAGTGTCTTCAAGCATTCTATGAATTGCTTCTTTCCCTCTTCTTGTTCTTCACCCTTTCCTGTCCACACTTTCTTTCCAATGCTGTATACCTATCAAAGTAGAGTCCATTAAAATATAAATCAAATTTCTTTAAAATTTAAAATATTAAATAGGTATATAATTAACTTACATTTTTGTCAATGTAATCACCCCAAAACTTTGCTTGTGATCGCTTGTAAGGATCTGTAGGCAAAAGAGATGGTTTGTGGTTCCAAGCCTCATCAATATACTCAACAATATTGAGTGATTCACATATGGGTTTTCCATTATGAATCAAAACTGGAATCATTTTGTAAACAGGGTTCATTTCTAAAAGCAGAGAGGTTTTAGCTTCAAAGTCTTCTTGCCTGCACTCATAAGAGACCCCTTTCTCTATTAAAGCAATTTTCACCCTCATTCCATAAGAACTTGGCCAAAAATCCAACAAAACTACGTTGCTCTCTGCCATTGCTTAGATTAATTTTTGTAATATGAGATACTTAGATTATGATATTGTTTAGATGAGGGTATTTATAGTTGTGCATTACTTGGTTAACAAAAAATGAAACGTGGAAACTTTACTAAAGATTCGGTCGTTGCTCATGTTGGACTTGAGATCTATATATTTTTGTTGTGATCTTTGTTTAGCTTTATCTTTTGAATTTGATTGCAGAGTTATCCATATATATATATATATATATATATATATATATATATATATATATATAGTCTACAATATTTTAATGATTCTTATGAGGATTTAGAGATACTGTAAAATGTGAAAGGAACAAAATTAGAAATATTTGGTGTATTTTGTTAGAAATCAAGTTTGACACGGGATGTCGTAACTAAGCTATGAAGAAAAAAGTTAATTGAAATATCCGTTTTATGAAAAGGAAAGATAATCATCTATGAAGACAATTAGACAATGTAATATGTATTATGACTTATTATAAAGACAATTAGACAATGCACTGCACTGTTATTAACTTATTGTGAATTCTTAATCATCTATGATTGTGCTTGTGCAAATAAGCAGAGCTGAATACTAAAAACATAACCATATATGACAGTACAAAAATAAGAACCACTTTGGCCCCTAATTTTTACAACTAAATATATCAATTAGGTCTGTTAAATATATAACTTATTGTACTTTTTTTTTTGTAACATAAAGTTTAGGTGAGTTGGGCTTCGGGGGCTCACTAGGGTGAGAGTAGGCCTCAAGGTTCTTTAAGGTGAGTTATGTGTCAAAAACCTTGAGGCCAAATTTACAGATCACCCATCAAAGGGGTCCTCACGCTGACAGCGGGAGTTGAACCCACACCCTTGTGGGGAATAAGCCAAATCGAGATTGAAGCCACCCTCATTGACTCTTCGTATTTTTTTGACACATAACTTACTATAAATTTGGTCCCCACGAATACAACCAATTATAAGATAGTGTTACGATCGGTTTCTCTGGATGAGAAAAGGACCGAACACGAGTATGAAATAGTTAATAACAAGTATTTGAGTAAAGAATGAATGTTGGGATCCGTTTATTAGCCTCTCAGGGCTGTATTTATATTACAAGGGTAATCAATGTTAATTAATGCTAATAAACACATTTATGGCCGAGTTTGACCGTTATAGGTGGATCGGATGGAAATCAGAATGTTTCCCTCTGATTGCGCTTCGTTCCAAACCGGGAGAGGTAGAGGTGTTATATTATGGGCCGATCGGCCGGTCTTCAAGGAAGGCCTTTCGAGAGCCGAATGGATGTAGGAACCGGTCGGTCCGGACGGGAACAAATAGCTAGATCAAAACCATATCAAAATACAACAAGTGATAAGATAACAAAATCCTCAATCTTTAGAATGATATGTTCATTCTTCATTTGTTCAACCATGAAATCCTCTATTTTGCCCATAAGCTCTACTTTCCAACTTTCACCATCACCATTGTCAAGGTAACAGAATACACCAAGAGTTTCATCACACCACAAAAAATAGCTACATTTAATAAAAATTAGTTAGGCTGAAAACTTTCCCCCAAATGAAACCCTACAAATTTATATCAAAAATTAGAGACACAACAAGTGCAAAAAGGGAGCTTTGGAAAAAAAGGAGTATATACAAAAAATAGAGGAAGAAGATGAAGAAGATGAATAAAGTGAAAGAATCAATTTAGTGTCCCAAATTTCAATTTACTCTCCAACATTTACGTGACAGGTGGCACACTGACGTGGATGAACGTTTTTTAGATTGGTTTCCAATTTTTGCCCACGTGTGGACGCCACACACGCAGTTAACTTGACATATCAGCTCTGTCAATATTGTTAACCGGTAGTGATTGAGAGAAGGACTAAATAGGAATATTGAAAAGTTAAGGACTAAATGAAACTTTTTTAAAATTGGAGGTACCAGCTAGACTATTGTCATATTTTCAAATCCTTCCTCCGTAAGTTTACTTTTAAGCCACTTGGTTAAGTCTCTTCCCGCGGTGCCAGTTGAGTTGAAATTTTCGGTTTTCACCAAAGCAGCGGCTCCTTCAGCTAACCAACTACCTTTCAGCGATCGTCTTCTTTTCACTCTGCTCCGAAATCTCAATTCGCCATTGCAGGTCTTATTCTTCAATTCTCTGTGATTGCCGATTGTTTCACGTACCGTGCTTTTTTCCAATTGAATTTCGGAATGCGTTTGTTTGAACATTGCGGTTTTCATTTGTTGCGTGTTAGGTTTTGGATCGCATTTCTTCACGATGTTGCAATGGATGGGAGGATCCAGGCGGAAAGTCGCTACCGTGAGTTTACTTTATCTTTTTGCAGAAATTTGAATGATGTTTGGTTCATATTGCAACATGCTTTCAATTCATATGAGATATCCTGCATAATTAGAGAAAGCCAATGTCTGAATGCTATTTGAAGGATTAACAGTGTTCTATAAGACATGCAAAAAAAATTCTGCATTGAAAAAAAAGGCACGTAAGGCAGTATACATGTTTTCAGATGATAATATACTCTGGAGAGTGATTATGCGATTATGGAAATCACGAGTTCTCTAAAAAAAAGATTTTAGAAAGGATTTAATTAGTATGCGTTGTCGATGTAACATTTTTTACACCGTTAATCTATCAGAAATTGGCACATCATTACAATGTTTGAATTTTATTCTATTCATTTTGAAAGTCAACACTCAACATATAATGATTTCTGATTGACGGTGTAAAAGAAGTTTATATCTCGGTGCGTACCAATTATCCTCATAAAAAAAAACCACTAGTTGCAATTGCACAAATTCTAAATGTGATTTTCTATGGTTTGCTAGCCAAAATTTTGTTTGCAACTTGTTTGAATTGAGAAACTGAATTGATGTTTGTTTTTTCTTCTGATATCCAACTATTCTACCTATTTGTTGCATGATGTCGCTTGTGATGAGATGGGAAATTTCAGTCGAGGAAATCTACACAGAAGAGGTAAGGCATAGATGTTTATCATAGTTATAGCAGTGGAATTATGTTTTGAGACTGGGAGGAGTGATTGGAAAAGTGATTCTGCCGAGATTTGGCGGTTATGTGCTGTCTTTGTGATGAAATCTTTATTTCCACCCAGGCAGAAGCAATACTTTGAACAAAGAAAGCGTCAACAACAAAATATTGACATGGTGGGGTCGGATAACCATGATGAAAGGCCAGGCATAAATGGACAAAACCTCAAACAACATCGGTCTCTGGACATTATTAATTTGCTAAACTTGTCAAAAAATGCCCAGGAATGCAACTATTTATGCCAGAAGGGTAAGCATCTAACATTCATTTTGCATAGTAGTTTTGTTACGGCTGTCGTAGTCTTGAAAAGTGAGATTTGCATGTCAGTTTAAAAATTCTACTTTTTTTTGTACCATATGTTAATCAATTAAGTAGTTATCAATCTTTTACTAATTAACTAGAATGGGAGTGATCCACCATATTTAAAATTGGATACTAATGTTAGTAAATATTTCATTAGGCTCAAAAGTTTCCGGATCTGATAGACTTCCTGAGGGGCAGCCATGTGATGTGGTGGGAAAAAGGATTTATTAGGATTGCTTGCCAAATTTTTGTCAAAAAAAAAAGGATTGCCTGCCAAATTAATGTGGCTAATACTGCTGCTTTTTCGTTCATTTGTTTTGATGGCTTTTTGTTTCTTGTCTGCTGCTCTTCTTTATGTCCAGTTTACTAAAATTATTGCTTTTCCCCGATATTAATTCTACAAAATGGAAGGGAGGGATGATGGAGACGTCAGTTCTGCCATGCCAGGCAGTGTCTCGACAAATCAGCCAAGAATGTTTACCAAAGTGGAGACTACTGTAAATTCTTGTGGATTTGAAGAAGAAAGTATGAGCTCTAGTACATTTTCCTGACCGTATAGTCTGTCAAGTCTGAAGAAGGGTTTCATTTAAATGCAACTTTTTGGAATTAAAAAAAGTAACATGATAAATGGTGAATATATGCAGAGGCAGAAGCGCGTTTATGCTGCCAGATTGAAACATCACCAAAGAAGTGAGTGAATACTTTTACATGTTATTGTTATTGAACCTTCTAATTTATATGGCTCTTTGCGAGGTTGGAGAATGACTGCATTGCTTACTTGTACACATTATTTCAGTTGTTTCTTCTAACTTATTGTTTCACTTAGACATCCATGGCTAGCAAACAGGTAGAAGGTGTTCTCAATGGATCTAGGAGCATATATCAAACATAACATGTATTCACTGATTGCTTGCATGCTTCTGATGACTCCACTATGCCTTCTCTTAAATTGGCATGGTTCAAAATTTAAGTCTTCATTAATCGCATTGGTTCAGTTTGTGGCTCAGAGATTTTGAGAAACATGGAGTCTGAACCTGACTTATCAAATTTAGTTTTTTTTTTTTCATGTGGACTTATCAAATTTAGTTTGAAAGTAAACCAAATGATAGAATTTGATACCAAGACGAATCATTAATTGGTTTTCTATGGTTCTTGCACCCTCTTTTTCCTTTCACGGTTTTCACTACTCTTTATTTCCTCTCTAATTGGGAGTTGGGTGAATGGGGCAAAAAATAATAGGGGATTCATACTAAATAGTTTGGCTTGGTTATTTTTATGCTAGCTTTCAACTATCACGTATTTGTTTTACTTATATGCACTTATTTTTCACAATTCAAAGTATTAATGTTTTAATCTCTTTACAGGGTTTCAGTAAGTGCTTCTGATCAACCGTATATTGCTTTTAATGGACGATCAAGCCATTGGAAGCCAGCAACTGATCAATGTAAGTAGCATATTACAGATACTGAACAAAAGCATGTTGGTACTGCATTTCTTGCCACACAGTAAAATTTAGATTATCTCATAGCATTTTTGGTTTCGAGCCCATAATACTTGAATTTATTTAAAGTCTAACTTTATTTTATGACATTACCCTTCATCCTCCAAACTTTCTTACTCTGGCCTATTGGCTTGCCTTTGCTCTTAGACTCAGAATTATCTGTCATTGATTTACTTTGTGATGATGAGCCTAATCCCACCGAGGAAAAATCTCCGACCTGTGAAGATCACGTTGCTTTTTCACTTGAAGGTATATCATGCTTTTTATTCATATTGTACTCCCTCCCGTTCATCTTGTACTATTGTATTATTTGTCAGATCACAGTGATTATTACTATATATCCATCCATAACATGTATGGACGTTTCCATTTCAAATTTGGAGGAAAGCAAAGATGCTGGTTGAACTTAGTCTCTTCAACTGTGAACATGATTTATTATGATGGAAAATAAAGAGTTGATGACGAGGAATAAATTTGTGTTTTTCAAATGTAGCAAGGAAGCCAAAAGTCTTATTATAGGTTCCTTCTTCATGAGCTCAATATCTTAAAACATTCTGTGCCTGCCGTTATCGCTCAATTTAATTTGTGTGTTTTGAAATTTATATCTTCAATGTATATCTGTTCTTACTGGTGTTGTTTCTTAGATAACTGAATGATGTAATTTAACACTCAGATAAAGTGCAACTTCATTTGTATTAATGTGTATCAAATTGTCTGTTTAACATTTTCTTTTCCAGTAACATTAACTAAATTCTTCCAGGTTTGGGTAAAGTTGGAGCAGAGACACCTGTTCATTCGCCACTACAACGGGCTAGGTAAGGTCGATAATTTTTTGGATAGATCATTTGTTCGCTCCATCTTACTTAAGATTATCATTTGTAAGGTTCCCAGTCTGTGACTAATTCAACTAATATTAATTGCATGACTTTTAGTGCAACAATGTAGGAATTTGCTTGAAATATCTCAGTATCATCAAATTATTCAGTCACGCTTATGAAAATTTTGGTTGATAAATAAGCATATGCACACACCTTTTACATTTTTTATAGGATACATGACCTGTTGCTACCTAAATATCTAATTGGGCATATTTACGAGCAATAGTGCCCTTAATTGTTTAGGAAGTGTTTTTTATTGAACTAGTTAGAGATACCGATCAATCACGGGTGCATAACGTACCCAAGACGAAGGGAAAAAAAGCAGGCGTTCACAAATTTTGAGTGGGTGAATGAGCTTTTGCCATGTGTCATTAATGTATTAATAACTGGTTTCAATGCTCTTTAAGGACAGAATTATCTGCTTATTTTGCCTGGCATTCAACCAGTTATTCTGCTACTTAGGCTTCTTGATTGTACTTATTGCCTTCTTTTCAGTGTTGAAAAATGCATAAAAATAACCTTATATCTCATTGCTAATTTGCTATGAGGTATTAACTTTAGCTAGTGTTTTTTGATCAGTGTGCCATATACTAAGAATGAATGATTAGGACTATCGTTCCCTAGTTTCATGAAAGGTAGCTCTAATAATAAAGCACAATCCACGTGTTGTGGTTCTTGAATATATAATTGAAATCCTACGAGGTTGACAATGTTTTAACAAACAACATTACCCTGCCTTTTGTCCTTTTTTACATAAGAGGGTTCGTAGCATTAATGGAAAATGGCAAGTCACGGGCTGTTAGCAAAGACAGATAAAATTTTAACATGTTTTAGAATTTGTGGTTTGCAGAAGTCCATACAGAAACTCTCCATTACTGAAGGGTGGAAGGAAAACAAAATCAAAGAATCTTAACCATGTGCTGGGTGGCATTGAACTTGAAGTGGTGAAGCAAATATCAAAATCATCTCTTTATATTTTATTTTTCATGGATAATCTTATCTGCATAATCTGAAGCTATATGCTAGTCGGTAGTGCCAAAAGAATTTACAACTATTCTTTTACCAATATGCTGTCATAATTGTTTTATCTGAAGTAATTTATTCCCTCTTCCATGGTATAAAATTAAGTTATGCCATTGTGACTATTGACCATCAGGATACAGTAATGTGTACCATTGTGCTTTATTAGAGTATAACATGGTATGTAGCCTACAGTAGCTTTAGTAGTCATTCCCTCACTGCAGACATTCCCCTTTAACTGACTGACAAATGTAGCCTACAGTTAGTTAAATTTCTCCTAGCTAACATGGCTCTATAAATAAGCCAGTTTAAACAGTTTTTATAAGCTTTGCAATTTAGTTAATAAACTGAAGAACTGATTTCAGCTCTCTCTCTCTCTCTGTTCTCAGTGATAGAGAAGGGTTTCTATGCTTCTCATATGCTTGAAATAAGTTTGGGTACTGATACAGGTTGAGCCAAAAGTTAGTCCTTAATCATCAGTTATGATACAAAATGTATATACAATACAAGATTGCGAATTACATAGGGAGAATCTGCTTTTGAAGAACCAGATTTATTTACTTTACATAGTTAACCTTTTAAAAAATAAACTATATAGGACAAAATGAAAAATAAACAAGCCATTAGGATTAGGAATGGACTTGTGAGAAATTTGATAGTTTACATAAGTTTATTGTCATCATTGAACAAAAATTTAATTTCTTTCCTGCACCCAGTTACGCTAGAGCTTACAGCACAAGGTTGCTCAAAGTTCACCTCTTACCTCATTCTTTTTTTTTGACCAATCGTACCTCATTCTTTTATTCTTTTCTACTTCTAGTCCTATCATTAGATCATAGTTAGAACTCTTGTTTCTCTAATTGGTAGAATTGCAGTAGTCTGCATTATAGTCCGCCTTCATTAATCAAATTGAGTGTCTTGCATTGGGTAACTATATTGAAATATGCAATGTGGCTGACTTATAGGATGCAATGATGCAAGATATCAGGGTTTCACCTGTCAATTATTCTAACTTTCCATCTTACAAAGTAAAGCAAAGTTCAGCAATTGATGGAAACTGCGAGCATTTTTATGACGACGATACTGGAAAAAATGGCTCTTCCATTGGTGAAGAATTCTTCTGCGGGATTGAAAATAATAACAACATATGGAATGGTAAGACATAGTAACTCTTCTATGTTTATTTTGTTACATCTTATTGTGCTTCTCTTTGTCTAACACCTTTTTTTAACACTGTTGCAAAACCCTTTTATGCATTTGTTGCTTTTCATATTTAACTTTAACTATCACAGTAAAGCGAAGTTCGGCAATGGATGGAGACTCCAAGCTCTTTTATGACCATACTGACAAGAGTGGTTCTTGCATTAGGGAAGAATTCCTTTGCAAGACTGAAAATAATGAAAACACATGGAATGGTAATCTATAGTAACTATTTTCCATTTTTTATTTTGTTACATCTTATTGTGCTGCGCTTTGCTTTACAACTTATTTTTTAGCAGTGTTGCAAAAACCTTCATCCATTTGTTGCTTTGCATATTAAATTTCAACTAACTATTGGGAACACAGTTAGAACTTCTATCAAGGTCATTTGGAATGTAATAATGCCTCCCATAAGAAAGAAAGAAAGAAAGAAAGAAAAGACAAAAAGAAAAGTAGCGGTGAGAGATGAACTAGAGTACATAAAACCGAAGAAAGAAGGACATAGATGCGATGAAATACATAATTATTAGACTTTGTTCCAAAATCCAAACTGTCAGCAATGACATCATTTGAAAGATTGGATCCCACTGAAATGCGACATTTCTACACAACAGTATCAATTTAACTAAAACCTGTCTAAGTCATCCACAACTAGCTCTTGACCATGCTTAATTGGTTAAAAAACTAGAGTTGACCCTGTGTGTTGGTCACATATTTATTCTTTCCAATAAATGACATGCAAATCCTTATGGATAGTTGAAAAATATTTAACCCCTCAACTTTTCGCGTAATGTAGCACGTTCTATCTTCCATGATGTGAAATTTGACGAAGAGATGGGATATTGTACCTCCTGTAAGAATACTTTTCAAACGGGTCGTGAATCTCCCGAGTTAATGAAACGTGGGGCCTACAAAATGGAAAGTTATGCTTTTGAAGACCTCCTTCCAAGGAAATGGTATTTGCTGTATTTGAGCATACCTTCTCCTGTTTCTTATAATTTGATTTTTGTATTAAAATGGTTTTTTGTATGATTGTGTAGGTCTTCAGTAATGAAAGAGATCAACATGGACGGTACACTACAGCTTACCTTGACCCTCATATTGAATCTTAATTCAATGTTTTTAAATGCGTTCATGGAGCAGCAGTGACACTAACAACAACTTAATTTAATTTCTACCCTCCCTTGTTAGTTCCCAACTAACTTTCTGTTCTTCTGTTATTTCGTGCATCTAAAATATTTGTATGAAATTGCCCGATCTTTTGACACATTAACAGCATGTCGTAAACCTTATGTCTTATTTTCTTAAGAATGATGTTTCCTACACAATTGTTGGTTTTGCTCAAGTAGTGCTAAAATTACAACATTTATGACTAGTACCTAGGTTATCTTAAACATCATGTTGGTGATTTTTACTTCTTACTAATGCCAAGCTTGCAATCTTAACTTCTAATTGGAGGTCAGAATTTTCCCTACTAGATTAATATTCAATGTGATTCTGTCATTCCTGAATCTGATGTCATGTAATGTAATGATCGTCTACACTCATGTATGCCTTCCCTGATTTGTTAGCCCATAATATATTGGCATAAGTAATAATGGTTTATACACCATTCTATGCCGGCGTTTACTGTTATGCTTTTTTTCTTTATCTTCAGAGCCATTGGCTTCATTTTCCACAGATCAATTAGAGGATGATTTTGACCTCTATGGTACTAGTAGGGCAAGGTATGAACACTATTCTTAGATGCTTTGTAGTGGGATGAGCATTTGCTTATGTTTATGTGGTCATGAATGTTTTAGATCACATGGGAAATTCAAGAGTCGAAATTTAGTTCCAGAAGATGTAAGAGATGATTCGAGCATGCTGAGGTAAAGTCAATAATCCTGGGTTTCAAATAACTTTTTCGGTCTCTCTATAGTGTTACTTGTGTTTGACTATTTTTTTTGACAATACTTGTGTTTGACTATTATTTATGTTCTTTCTGCCAGCGAAGAGTCCACAACATCCACTGCAGGTATTATTTATCTCTCTCTCTCTCTCTCTCTCTCTCTCTCTCTCTCTCTCACACACACACACACACACACACACTATAGTAAAGCACCTACTGATCTTAGTTGGAATCTCTACATTTTATGTCAGCGAGGAGTGAGTACACTGTGCATTCACCTTCACGAAGAGTAACAGGAGAGAACAGAAGAAAACATAGAAATGTTTTTGCAAGCCCTAGAAATAAATGCAGTACCAACGAAGAGAAGAGTAGAAGTCTGCCAAATCCATCAAAGCGAAAATCATCTCATTACTCAAACTCTATTCTCCAGGAAGAGATGTGTGCACATAACAGTTGGCAGTTTGAGGAAAGATATGCTTCAGTTGATAGAAGTTCTGTTACCACTTCATTCTGTCAAGATTTAGAGGCAAATTTCTCAGTCTTCGGCTGTGAGAAAAGAGCTGAAGATCCTTTTAGCGACTTTATCACCCCTGAATTACGTAATAAGGCCAGTTATTCCATTGGTGGATTTAAAAATGCAGCAACTCTTGCAGAATCACCTCCTTGCAGTTTTAACTCTGAGAAGTTTGCATTTGATTGTTCAAATGCATTCCCTAATTTTCGATCATCGCCAACCAGCCCAAGATTATCTCCAGATATTCAGTTCAAAGAAGGGCCTCGAGAAGCTGGTGCTTTTCAATGTGAGACTTCATCTACTGGTATGTCAGGACAGGGAAGTGTTAGCATGGGGGAGAGAAAAATGAAATTGCAGAATGACAGACACACAAATTTTGAGCAAGAAGAAAATATTTTCATGGGAGACAATGACCTATCCTCAGAAAAGAAAGTTGCAGGAGATGCTCCAACTTCTGGTGATCATGCGGAAGAATGTGATGGCACAGAGGACACAAATCCAAAGGCAACACTGTGTCTTGAAACAGCTGATTGTCCTGTTCACGTGGATGAGATATCCTCTTTACTGAAGAAACCTGGCAAACCTGAAATCAAAGTAGATAACATAAAGTATGTCTATTCTCAATTCCTATATCGTTTCTCTTAGCTTAGTTTCTTGGGTCAATACTCCTACAATACCTGCTATTACAATATATGCTAAGGAAACTGAAATTTTCACCAGGAGTTGTGATGCTGAAACACCTTTTAAATGTAAAATTACTAAGGAAGGTATGCAGTTCATTGGCTTTATCTATCTAATTACTCCAACATTTTGATTGTTTTGAAAATCTAAACCAGTTCAGGTTTCCTTATGCTGTGGATGTACCTGCTACTCTTCTTTCTTTATACAGAAATGAAAGTTTGTCCACCCAAAGGAAGAAACGGGGTCAGTGGAAAACATAATAATGACCAAATTTGCGTATCAGGTCAGGTGATGTTTGAAGGGTACTTCTTACAGCTTCTGCATGTTCAGAAGGTAGTAAAGGAAGCTTGTACAACATCCAGAAGGAATAACGCCTTCCTCGGACCTGGTAGCAGTAAAATCTCCCATCTGGCTTAGAGACTACCAACATACATTTGTTTTCCGCAATGCATTATTGAACATTTAGAACAGTTTCTTCGGACATGTTTCTATCTGTACTGCTTATCGATTAAGGTCAAATCTGCACATGTCGGACGGTAACATGAACAAATTTTCAAAGTAAAGCATTATCTTCTTTTAGCATGGACTATCATGATAAGTGGTTATTAAGGACGAAGCAAAATTTACAAGTGGCGAAAGTTTCTTTTGGGAGTTTGCAGGTTTATGGTAATCAATTCATTGGAGATCCCCTATATCAGACCTAAATGACAAAATAGACCCAAATAAAAAAAGAGAAAACTTATATGTGATTTGTGTTATTTTTCAATCACATCATGACATGTTAACTAATTTTAAAAAAAAAAACTAAAAAATAATAAATAACATAAATAGTTAATACTTGATTGTGTTGTGATTGAAAAACATGCTTAAAAATAAATACCAAACATGCATAAATTTCTCCAATAAAAAAACTAGGACCTTCTCCACTGCCACCCCATCATCCCCAATGTCAATTGCAGATCTACTTGAACTTAAGGGAGAGCACTTGCATCCCTGAACAACAAAAAATTCCACTTATCTTGTGTGATTTTGATTTTGACTCTCTAAAACTCATGAAATCAATGGAATCTAAAATTAGGAAGACCAACTTGATAACGAAAAAATCTTCTCTAATGAAACTAGAAAAAAGCTTCCACCACATGATATTGTTGATCAAAGTACCATTTAAAGCAAGCTTATGTACACAACTATTATCATCTCTAAAAATATGAGAAACAACAAAAGACATACATCTAGTTAACACGATACAATTATCCTAACACGTGCGCAATCACCAATAATGATTAATCGCACTCTAGCCACAACTTATTCCAACCTTTAGAATCAGCTATTTCAATTGCAACCATATCTCCATAAAGCTCACCTTGAAACTAAATAATTGCAACCAAACACAACTGCAACCATGTCTTTATATTCGAAGTTAACAGACTTCAAAAGCAATTTTGCTCATAATAATAGTAGTAATAAAATCGAGTTGTGTTTAGCTTTTCATTATTCTTACTAGACATATCCAACCCAAAAACACTTTCAACAAGTTAAAAACCCAGCATTACATTCCACCCCAATTTGAAACCCAATGATTCACTCACTATTGAAAACGTCGTTGGCCAAATTTTACATTCTTTACAAAACATGTGGCACACCTTCCCCATCATAACTATTAGGCTACCCATGTCATCAAATAATAAGCTTAATACAAATTTGCTTTCATTAAATCGTGATTTTCCATAAACAGTGGACTAAAAGGTTCCATAGCCTTTATCCAGTCTTCTTCCTTTTGAAGGCTGGAGGTATGGCTGCAGAATTGTATGAATCTAACTTATCAATTTTGGCAATGCAGTCTTTCATCCTTTTCAAAACTATTGGCATAGCAGAGCAATTGCTTGTGATCTTTTCATTTAGTAATTTTAGTTTCTTAGCTGTCTCTGGATCTTCTGGTGCTGATGAACTTTCCTCTCTAGAAATGTTTTGTTCTGAAGCACCTGTATATGTGCAGCATAAATTGGGTCAAAACATCAAACATTGTGAAAACAATAAACTGAAAACATTGGAGCTTGAAAGGATTAGAAGAATAAGTGCAACACATGGTTGAGTGAAATAGACATTGTTCGCGGAAAACGTAAGCGTACGGAGTTCAAAGTTCAAACCTCGCTCCCCCCGCCTCTCTATCAACTAACACACTAACTACTAACAACTTTTTCTATCAAAAAAGAAAAGTGCATCACTTACAGAATATGTCTTAACCACCAAATAACACAAGGATCATTTCTGATACCGATATTGTTACTAATATATCACATCAGCTGTGAGCCACAGTAATAGTATGCAATACACAATGCAGGGATAGTTTTAAGAAAATGAAGATGATTTAAAAGATAATTGTTAGGAACTGAGAACTCAGAATTAAGGAAAGGGACAATGTGTCCCTGATTTTATTGAATGAATAGAATTGAAGAGTACACAAAGGAGAATACTCCTTTGACACTGCAAAAATCTTCCAGTCAGTAAAACTAACAAAATGAATACATGGTTCTGTTAATGCACCTAGGCCCTTCTTATATAGTCCTACTTGGCTAACTAACTCATAACAGATCTAACTAACTCCTAACCAGTGTTGTCAATGGCGGATGGTGGTTTATGGCGGCAAGCCAAACATTCCGCCATTTTAGGCCGCCATAAAGCCACCATATAACGCCATCCTTCACAAATTAGCCATGGCAGTGGTCAAGAAATCCGCCACCGCAATCCGCCATGGCCAATATTTGACAACACTGCTCCTAACTACCTAACAACCCCTTATCCCTTATCCTATTTTACTGCTAACAACTCATTAACTAACAGCCCAATGGGCTGTTAACAGCCCTTATTACAAGTCTTAACAATAATTTTATTTTACTTTTCATATAGAAGATTCAGATGATAACAATCACCCGTTTTTGCTAAAAGATCAATCAAATGATGATTCCTAAGTCTTGATGGCGAACTTCATTGTTAATGCCACTGTAACTTCCACTTCGTGAATAAAAATAGCTTCACCAACATTCAGAATACCAAAATCACCAAAATATTTCAGGTTTTGCAGAAAAGCCAAACCTGCAACTTCTTTTTCATAATATGCTGAACATCTGAATTTAAGTTAGATAAATGTGTTAATAGTGTTATACTTTTCGTGCATCTTAAACACAGCAAGATACATGCATTACCTACTCAAGAAGCTAAATACACTAAAAAGTTCAACTGTTCTGTGCATGATAATATTCTTAGTAAAAAGGATAACAGATATATAGACTTCGGGGTCAACCAACGGTTTTTTGGGTATTATATAAACAAAGGGTTTTAAATGCCCAAAACTTACAACAATCAGTATTGTAGAATGAAAATACCTCTGATTGCATTACTATGAAAAGTGAAAAGGTACAATATATATAGCATCTGGATATATCGAAAAAGAAAACAAATATTAGCTACAAAAAACTAACTAGAGAATGAATAGAAATGAAATCAAGTAACAGAAAAATTAACTCAACAGAACAAATCAACTTTCTGTTTATGCTAATAGTCAGAAAAAAAATGGCTTAGAATGCACTATTTGGTTTTCTGTCCCTTTATTGTGCAAATTATTGATGTGCATTGATAGAGGGGTTGGAACTACTCATTGCATTGAGAACAGATGTGGTGTACATGATTTTAACATGCACAAGCTTATTAGTACATTCACACGCCATTTACGAACATGCACAGCCACCGGTGCGAATTGCGGTTTGCAAAAAATAGCGGTTTGCTCAAATTCTGCTCGCACCACTATAGCTGCTATTGGACAGTACTGCGCTGGCGACTATTGGACAACACTACTGTATCTTGCTAGTTTTCCAGAAACAAAATATCATAATTCTAAAACACATAAATTGAATGAACTAAGAACCAAGAACAAATTCAAATAAAATACACAAACTTAGTTCACCAAAAAAAAAAAGAGTTGTCAAAAATAAAAAATGCCTCACAGTAGTCAGTAATCATCAAACTCAAGCACATTAAATTCGACACATCAATTTTTGGGGTCTCACATCAAGTCAATAAATCCACTTTGTTTAATTTTTTAAAGAAAGAACAATGGAAATAAAATAATTCTCAATTTTTAATTGACCCCATGAAATAAAATTAAAAAGAAAACCCTAGAAAGTAGAAAGAGAGGTACCTGAATTGAGTTGAGGAAGAAAGGGTCTATGGGAATCAAGAACTGAAAGGAGTGTAGCTTTGAGCTGATCCGGAAGAGTTGATCGATATTCTAGAATCTTCTGCGCCATTTCCTTCAAATCACACTCGAATCTCTCCAACTCCGAATCCAAATCTTCGCTTTCGTAGCTCCGAACACCTTCACGGGTTTCCTCCATTTCCGGTGCCATGTTCAAATTCAAATATCTTCCTCGTCTCCGTGTTCAAGTTGAAGAACGAGAATAAGAAGTTATTTTCTTTTGCTTTTTTGTACCGGTTTTCCGAATTCTGAATCCACAAAAAGAGAATGTGTGAGTAGTGATTCGCCGGAAACGGAAAACAGAAAAAAGAACGAAAATGGAAAATCTTACCGGTCGGAGTGGCTTTGCTGGTTTGAATTGAAATGAGACGCGGGAGGGAGTTAGAGTATCGTGGAGAAAGAGTAGGATGGAGTTTACTGAATTTGAATGAACTAAGAACCAAAAAGAAAAAGAAAAATATAAAAAGTGGAGAGGAAACGGCATTTATATTCCCACCACCCTATTTTAATTTCCCAACGTTTCCTCTCCACTTTTTATATTTTTCTTTTCAAAAAAGTGCATTATTATTTCATTATTAATATTGAGAAAAAAAGCCACAAAAAAACTAATAGTATGTTGTTAAAAAAACTTTATTATCATGCTCTTATGCTTGATGGTGAATTTTTTCACATGTGAAGTATTTGTATATGACACGGCACGTGTTTGATGTCAGTGTCAGATATGCCATTAAACGTACTCATGAAGTATTTTGAAATTTTCATTTGTTTTTTAAAATAAAAATACTCGGTATGTGGGGGATATGTGGTTGATACTCATGGGATATGGCTGACTTATACGAATATGGCTGAATCTTGTTCTATAAAAAAAATTAAAGATTTTATTTTTATTTTTGTAAACCTATTATTATTATTATTAATAAGTCATAGTATGTTAAATGAAATAATATTCAATCATTAATAATATGTCATAAAAGCACCAAATTTTGAATAAGATTCAATCATTCATAAATTTTTATTCAATGAATAAATAAGACAAAAATCAAAAGAACATAGTACAACAATTGATGAATGAATATATATATATATATATATATATATATATATATATATATATATATATATATATATATATATATATATACCTTAAATAGTTGAAATTGAACATCAAAATCAATTGCAAAATCGATTGTTAATGCCAAAAATTGATTCCTCAGCAGTCTTGTAAAATCGATTGCCAGAAATTGATTGCTAAAAAGGGGATCTTTGAGCTTGCAGAACATAAAAGGCGAATTGAAAGGGGATTAGGAATTGATTCAATTGGGGATTAGCGAATTGAAAGGGAGTTGATTCTACTATTTATCTTGTTGCTTTTTTACCGTTGCTATGATAATAAATTTAAATAAGAAGGTGAATAAGTGAAGAAAGATGAAATGGGATGTTTTTCTATGTGAATTGAATGAACAAGAGGTGAATTGAGCAGCTTGAAGAATGAAGACAAGAAGGAGAAGTATATAATTTTTTTTTGTTCAGGGCCCCCACTTTTATAACACTAATTTTTTGTTATAACACTAGTATAAAAAAGGTTGAGTATAATTTTTTTTTGGGATCCTTACAAACCTAGGCCCTAGGTGGTTGCACCCCAGCCTAGGCCCAAGGCTGACTAGATTCTAATATAAAACTAATCAATTTAACTACTAGCAAAATTTGCAAATTACCCTTCCTATAAAAGTGACACGTCATCAAAATATGTCCCTTTATGCCCTATATATGTGTTCTCTTTCTTACTTTTTAACTTTGCTTATAGAGACTAATAATAGATTTAACCCTAAAAAATTAATTTTTTAGTCTCTTTGAAAAAAAAGAACTAATAAATATTTTAAGAATATATGTGACAAAAATTTCTCACTGATGCCTAAAAAAGGACAAATAATTGTTGTTGATACATAAAAAAACACGGGACAAATATTTATCACCGATACCCAAAAAGGACAAATTATAAATTTGACAAATATTTGTCACTGATTTATAATAAATAAAAAAACACAAGATAATCTTTTGTTACTTATAAATAAAAACCACAGGATAAATAATTGTCACTGATACATAACAAAACACGAGATAAATCTTTGTAATTGATAATTATAATTTAATGTACAAATTTAAAATGGAATAATAATGAGCCAAATAATCTGTTATTATTTTTCTTTTGAGTTGCAACAGAGAATAATATAATGGTTTTGACTGAGTTTGTCGATATAGTATCAAAATCTTCGACAAGAAAACATGTATTGAAGGGTTGGAGATCATTTCGTCAAAAAAATTGAAAACCAAACATTTAATAAGATTTACTATTATGGACTAGTTTTGTAAATCATTATTTTGCTTTTAAATGTCAACAAAAAAATTATTTTCTCTTATATTTGTAAATCAGTATGTGTATTTTCTTTTTAAGTTGAAGTACATTATAAATTTAAAATATAATAATTTATTTTCATATGCTCATGCTAATTAAATTTTGTCTGAGTCAATTCATATAAAGAACACGATGGTACCCATGCAATATACCGTTAGTGTCATAAAAAATAAACGAGTCTACTCATAACTACCTTATATGTCACTCATGCCATAAATTGTAAATATTGATTGTGAGTGTAAAAAATATACACCGACAATTTGTAAAAGTTAAACTCTAAAGGACTAAAAGTTATTATCTGCCATAAAATATTTCTATTTTTTTAGAGCAATGTTATTTAGTAAGAATAGGTTTTGTAAAAAAATGTAAGAAATACACTATAAGCTAAATTGTAGGTACCAACTAAAACTACACACCAAATGCATTGCTTTGTTATTCTTACTTTTACGTTCTTACCATCTAACATTTCACATTTTTTATTCCTTAATCATTTAACCGAAAGCACTCATTTACAAGTTTGGTGAATCTAAATCCAAATAGTAAGCTAGAAGATACCTAAATTTCTCTTAAATTATATTTTAGGCTTATTTTTGTTGGAAGAATTCAAGAAGAGGGAGAGAGAGTTGAGCGTAGGAATTGGAGGGAAAGAGAGAGAATAACCGAAATAACAAAAATTTGTTTTGGCTCAATAGAGTTGTAACTACCCTATTCATTACTTAGCTATTTATAGAGTTTTACATTGACTTTATTAGTTGACTAGGCATCAACTAAACATAGCTAACTAAGTAACTACTTCTATACACAGGTGCTATAGCACTAATACAAGAAAAGCTTGTATTAGCCACCAGCAGTTGCCACGGAGCTTATTCCGTCAGTAATTTGCCACGGATTTGCGACGGCATGTGTAAAATATGGGAGCGCGAAATTTCCCGCTAGTGTTTGCCACGGATTTGCCACGGACATGTGAAAGGACAAAAATTTGCGACGGATATGCCGTGGCAAGTCCGTGGCAACGTATTGATAAAATAAAAGAAGCTCGATCCCCTGTGAATTAGAACGTCTCTCTCCCTCAAAATCTATTATTCGCCGCTCTCTACCTCTCTCCTCTCTTCTCCGTCGAGCTCTCCTCTCCGCTCTCTCTCTCTCCGTCGAGCTCTCCTCTCCGTGCAGGCAACTGCTCTCGCCACTCGCTCTCGCCACTCTCTCTCTCGCTCTGCTTCATCGATCGTCCACTCGCCATCACTCTCTCACCGTCCCTTCTCCACGAGTCTTCGCGAAACCCAAACCTCAATATTCCCCAAACCTTAACCCAACTCGGCCTCGACCCTCGCCTCTCTCAACCACCGCGCGCCACAACCTCGGTCTCAAGATCCCCTCTGCTGCAATCTCAACTTCCATGCCTCTGAAACTCTCAAGGTTAGAGTTTTATGTTATCTTGAAACCCTTAATCTCTAATCCTGATTCTGATTTCTCTTGTGGTAAATGTTAATAATGAATCATTGATGTTGAATTTAGGGTTTACTCATGTGAATCTATTGACGTTGATATGAATCGTTTCTTGTTTTATTTAGGGTTTTTTTGTTATGGGTTTTATTTAGGGTTTTATACAAGCAAGCAATTGATTTCTATTTGGCTGAATGTTAATATGACCTAATAATCACTGTTAAGTGGAATTGTTATCAAACTAAATAATTAGAGCTTTTATTATGATGATCTCTTTTCGTTTCACTCAAGGCGCTTCATGTTGTTATCCTTATTGTGCGTGAGAAGTTGAAGAGAATGGGGTTGATCTTGAATATTTGGGCAGCTAGTGAGTGATTTGTTTATATGGAAAGATGTATCAAACCCTTTGTTATCAAACCAAGAAGAGCACATTGTGTTTTTATGTGTCCGTGTTGTGTATTGGTTGGGAAATCGTAGCTAGCTAGCTAGCTAGCTAGATTGGTGTTTCCACTTTTTGTTGTTGGTAGTGACATGTTAAAGATGCTAAGATTTTGTGCATTACTGATCTTGGTTTCTATGCATTAATGGGGTGAAAATTATGGAATATGATTGATGGTTAAAATATCGAGATTAACGAAGCGTAAAGTGAAGTGTTTCACTTAGTGATATTTCGTAACTTAACATGTTTTGTGAAGGTATGTGTTGTTATGAATCTGTAATTTAACATGTTTTGTGAATATTTCTGTATGAATTGATTAATTTTAGGTGATAGAACTAGATTCTCGTAGCGACTTCTTATTGCCGCAAAATTATGTATATAAATTCTTCACCTAATATCCTAACCATGAGCTACATAAGTGAAGCTAGTTTTTACTAAAGCTTTATTGTGTATCGTGAAATATGCAACAAACGAATGGCATCACAAGGAGGTCAAGTGATTCTACCAAGGTAATTTATTTCTTAAGATTTGTCAAAATTATCTGATAATCTCTATCTATTTGTATTAATTTATGTTTTGTGTTTGCTTCAGTTAAATGATGTTCTTGAAGGAATTGACATTAAAGAAGAGGAAAACTCCAAGTAACTCTCTCTACCTCCTCATAAGTTGCTGTTGATGAAATCTAATTAATATCCTTTGTTTTAAATTGAAACTATTCCTAACACTTTCAATTCTTTGTAATGTTAAGGATTTCTCTCGCAACGCCTTTTCGAGTTTCAGATAGTACTACTTCGAAAAGAGCAAGCAATGGCATACACGTAGTCTTGTTGCTGGATTCGAGATTGAAAGCATCGATGATCTCGTATATTTTGCAAATGCATTTGGAAGCATCACGTTTAAGGTATGTACAAGAAAGATACAACTTACAAGTTCTTACATGGAAACTGTTAAATGGAAACTATACTCAGTTCTTACTAAAATGTTGAGGTTATTTAATCAAGATTATGTGATTTTTTTAAGTCCGCTTCTTATGTGCTTATATTCTTCTCGCCACTTGATTTCAGTAATGTTTTTCCCTCAAAACCGTTCCTCTCTTTTTTCTCGATTTAAAAGCTATCTTGACAATTGATCCTACTTTGTAGATTGTGAAATTTCACTTGCCTAAGAGGTCCTCTATTTGCCATGGAGGATCAACCAACTTTAGATGTTAGTTCTCTTGTTCCTTGCAAATCTAAGGATAATTGAGAACATGGTCATGTGAAATTTTAGTTTCCTTTAAACTCAAATGACATTCATCCTCGCTGTGGAGCCTATTATCAACTAAGCCATTCAGAGCTTATCGATTAGGGTGAAATTTGTATACAATATAACTGCGTTTCTTACAACGAGAGAGGCTACATCATTCAAAAAATTGTATCCAATATTTGTGGATTAGTGAATCTTGCCTCATTGACATGAAGCCTTCGACTCGACTCTCTGAACTAATTATATGTTTTGATATTCAATGTATGTAGGGATGCTTGCCTTAATTTTAAGGAATTGTGGAAGAAAAAGCATGCAGATGATCTTTGGATTAAAGAAGTAGCGAAGAATGCAATCAAGCTTACCACCAAGATTTCATTTTCTCTCGGATCATCGGAATTATACTAGCGAATGATATAACCACCCATGACCTGAATAACAAAAATAATAGCTCCATAGACAGCATTCCTTCTGATGACGAAAATGCATTTCTGGAATCATCAAATTCTGCTAATTACAAAAAAGAAGGTATTCTTTTATTCTTATCTCCTTTCTGTTTTGAACAGCATTCAAAATCCATACAATGGTTTGTTTTATCTTGAGAAATGTCATCTGCAGATGTGAACTTGTCTCCACCAGATCAGAGATCATCACATACCGCAAATGTGATGGTAGATTTGTCTGTTTTCCTTCATCTTCTTCACTAGCTAGCTCTCTTCTTTATCTCTTATCTCAATTTGTCTATTTTAAATTGTTTTCTTATTATGTAATTACTCTCATATATATTAGGATTTCCGAAGTCACTGGAAAGAGTTGGATTGTTTTGTTTCCTAGCATTATTTTTACAAAAGATTCACTATCTTTAAACTAGTGCTTGAGCCACAAAATGTCTTGGTTTTATATATATGGCAGTGGTGTTAGGAGATCATGAAGATGTTTTATAGCTTGTTTGAATCAATATTTTTTTAACTTGGTTTTGGACTTGATTATTGGACATATCGAAAGGTGCATGATTTACGCATTTAAAATAGTCTAGTTAGAGATGAGAACCTAGAGATGTCGAAAGAGGTAAGCTTTTTGAACAAATTAACTTTTGTTCAAGTAAAAGTAAAGTAGTGTATGGGATGTCTTTCTCATTGAGTTAGCCACTACGACTTCTTATCTCACATGCGCAAGTGAGATGATTTGAGTAGGCAAAGACTTTCAAGGACACCCCATCTCGGTTGTTTTCACTTTCATCTCGGTTGTTTTGTTTTGAAAAAGGGCTATTGCTTCTTCTCCTATCTCAACAAGATCAAACATCAAAAGAACTCGTGAGTCTTTCTCTCTCTTTCTTCTCTCAAACCTCTCCTCTATTCTTCTTCTTAAAGGTAAGGATTGAAAAAGAAGAGACAAAGCTAAGGTAAGGGTTTTATCACACTAAGTTTTTGATGGGTATAAGGTTGTATGTTTGTGTATTTGGTTGTTTTGATTGTTATGGTGGATGGGGATATTGATGAATTCTTTGTTTCATTTTGTTCTTTCTTTATGAAACCTAATTGCCATCAATTTCTCGTTAATTTACTCTTTAGTTTTCTGTACGAGTAGTAACGATTATGTTTGTGTATTTGGTTCTATTTGATTGAAAAGCCCCATGTTTTGGTAGAATAAATAAGGATGAAGAGATAATGCTATCTTTTATATTTTTCCTCTTGCAATTAATTTTATACACCTCCCGCATCGCAGAGATGTCCGGTCTCTATAAAGAAAGGCGAATACAATCTTAGTGGTACATGCGATTGGCATAGTAAAGAAAGAATCGAGAATAAATGGGAAGAATATCACACCGGTGACATTCTTATTGGTCTCCCATCTAGTGGAGTTCACTCTAATGGCTTCTCACTTGTAAGAAGGTTGGTTTTGAGTACTGAGAATCTGTCACATTTTATAAAGTTATTAGTTACTGAAATGTACTATATTCCTCAACAGTGGTTGCTCAAAGTGGTCTTTTATTGAAAGATAAACTTCCCGGTGGTGATATTACAATTGCGGAAGCTTTGATGTCCCCTACTATTATCTATGTCAAACAAAGTTATTTATTATTCTTGTAACATCCTTTACTATTTTTTGAACCTCCTCTTTTTTTTTTATCTTGAACTATTCTTCTTAAAACAGTGCTTGACTTAGTCGGTAAGGGAGGGAAGAAGGAATTGCACACATCACAGGTGGTGGTTTCTGCACAACATACCCCGAGTTTTCCGTAAGGCCTTGGTGCTCTTATATACAAAGACTCATGGAAGTGCCTAAAGTTTTCAAATGGCTTCAGGAGGTAATAAATGGCTACATGCTACATGGAATGTGGTTGGGGTAAGATATGGCTACATGCTTCCCCTCCCGCAGATAGTACTAATCTTTGATGTATCGGTGTGAGTAGTTGAGCATAATCAGACGAGAATGAACATTTAAAAAAGCATTTGCCACTTGATTTAGTTCTTTAATCTTAAATTTTTGCTTTGAGAACTGAATTCTTATTTTGGCCTTGTGGATCTGCTCAAGCTGCTAGTGATTGCTTATTTTTTCTTCTTCTCATAGATATTTTAATTTCCTTGTTAATTGTTATGTAACTTATACTTCAAATGTCACTATCGTGATAAACCATTTTTGTCTCTTAAATCCTATTTGGCTTTTGTGTGACCTTTTAAATTTGTGTCGTGAGGAAGTAATATTGAGGAGGCATGGTTTGATTCATTCATGATTTGACTCGATTGTGATGATGATTACCAAAGTGTTCCCGATGGTATGATTTTGGATTATTGGATATTTTTAACTATAGATATATTTTTCTTAAGTAAATTATTTTAAGTAAGTTTAGTATTCTCGCTTATATTTTGTTTAGAAATGCACCCATTTGCAAATAAATGCATAAGTGGTTTAAACTACATGATCAAAATCTGTTCTTCTTTATGGCGGGGACAAGAAAAAGACTTTGCTTCAAACTATTCTCGCATATTATCCATTTAGAGTAGATGTTTTCTTATCTCCACGAAAAGTCGACCATATAGCTCGGTTTGTCGATCTTCCTGTTATTAGTTCCTCTGCGAAATTTCCACCCATTCTTATTGTAAATGTTCAGGTACTCCTGCTTTTCTAAACAGTTGGGTTATTTGAGCATCCATACCGCATTGTATTTGCCATATTAGCTGGTCTTCACTATGCTTCATTAACTGATATTACCTGGTAAATGTTACGGCGGCTAGCAAATACTTTTTAGGTTTGAGATTTGAGATTATTTTTTGGGGAAATGTTTAATTTTAGTCAGTATTTGTTCATTGTTCAAAGTAAACAAGTGGACGCCAATATTGCAAATGTTGTCAATCAGATCATCTATACTACTGCAACCTCAAATACACCACAAGGTACCTCGATTTACTAAAATCAGTCTGGGCCTGCAACGCCGCCACTGTGCTATCTGTTTGACTCTAAGTACCTTGATTGATTGATTTGTTGTTGGTTTCTTTCATTGGAATTTGTTATGTTGTTGCATGTGTTTCAATGAGTATTGGGATTGATGATCTAGAATTTGTGTGTGGTTTTTTGCAGATGCAGGAATTACTCAAAGGAGCTAAGAATGTTGTTTCTTTGGCCTAGGTCTGTTTTTATTTTTCTATGTTTCCAATTCTTGTTTTTGTTGATTTTATGTCTAATGATGATTTAGTGTTTGTGTGTGTGTTTTCTGATTTCCAATGTTTGAATTATAAATTTGTTTGGATTGGTTTGATGTTGTTGTTGTTGTTGTTAAGTGAGGGAAATGGATTAGGTGTATGCATGATATTCGTAGTTATATAGTATGATGTACCAGTTGGATTTTTAAACTCTTATTCTAGAAAAAGTTATAAAAGGTGTAAGTATGCCAATTTTTATTCATGATGTTAATGGATCCTCTCTCTGTGTGTATATGTATAATTTTAACTTAGGTGTTCCTATTTGTAATGAATCTACTAATTATTTCTAATGCTGAAATAATTAGGCAAATTTAATGTTGTGTGAGCGATAAAGAACTATAATTTCTGAGAACAAAGACACTGCCATCTTATAATGCAACAACAATGGACCAATCCTCATCCCACTTGGTGGGTTGCCTACATGGAAGTGATATATTAGATATATGAACCATGCAGGTTGTATGCTTTTGTATGCTCAGTATGTCTTTATTCTTATTTGTATGCTTTTCTTTCATCATGCACCATTCACAGGTTGGAAAGCATTTAAAAAGATTGACAGTGTTAGGAAGGCATCAATTGGAGTTGTTATGAAGCTTACAAGATTGAGGAACCAAATGCCCACAAGATTGAGGAACACCGGAAGTATGATATAGGTCGCAAAGGAAAGAGAAGAGAAAAAGTGAGCGTGAGAGGCAACGACGCTTGCACAAGGCTCAGTTCTCAAGTTTTTGATATAGATAGGCTTAACGCAAAAACATGTCACGAGAATGTAACATGTAATTTTAATTGTTTCTAACTTGTCAGTATAACATGTAATTTTAATTGTTTCTAACTTGTCAGATACCAATTTTTCTTTATATTACTAAATTTTTGCTTTTGCAATAAAAATTGAATGTAATATTTTCGGCAGAATGGGTTGAAGAATTAAAATTATGATTTAATTTTTTTTTTAATTTTTTTTAATTTTTGCGACGGAAACATTTGCCACGGATTTGCGACGGATAAATTTGCCACGGATTTGCGACGGATAAATTTGCCACGGATTTGCGACGGAAACATTTGCCACGGAAATTCCGTGGCAAACGATTTGCGACGAGCGTTTTTGCCACCAATTTTTGTCCGTGGCAAATCCGTGGCAAATGTTGTTTTGCCACGGAAATTTGTGCATTTGCCACGGAAATGTCCGTGGCAAATCAGCGATTTTCTTGTAGTATCACAACACCTGCACAATACACTGGTTCACTGTTATACAACACAGGTGCTATAGCACCTCTCATAGCACCTGCACTAAAACTATGATGTTGTCAAACAACTCACAACACCATACAACACCTAATCAATACTAGTTTGAATTACATATTACAAACAATACACCCCCTTAATTCAAACTACTCAAACTACACATTCCAATCTTCTTTCTCATTTCTTCATGCTTGCCAATCTTCAAGGACTTGATCAAGATATTTGCAAGTTGTTCTTCACTCTTGCAGTGCTCCACAATCAGCTTCCCATTGTTTACTTGATCACGAAGGAAATGGTATTTGATTTCTATATGTTTGCTTCTCCCATTTGCAATGGGATGTTTGGCCAAGTCTATTGCAGACTTGTTGTCAACCTTCAGCTTCATAGCACCTTTCGTCTTTATGTTTAATTCATTTAAAAGCATTTCTAGCCATTGAGCTTGACTAGCACCAAATGCAGCAGAAATATACTCTGCTTCACAGCTTGATAAGGCAACTACACTTTGCTTCTTTGAACACCAACTAATTGGAGAGTTTCCCAACATGAAAATGTAGCCTGAAGTGCTCTTCCTATCCTCAATGTCACCACTCCAATCAACATCTGTATACCCCACCAATTCTTCATTTGCATCAATGTCAGAGCTTGCAAATAGGATTCCACAATCAAGTGAGCCTTTCACATAATGAAGTATCCTTTTTGCAGCAATAAGGTGGGATTTCTTTGGCTCCTCCATGAATCTACTCACCAAGCCAACACTATAAGTAATGCCAGGTCTTGAGTTGCACAAATACCTCAATGATCCTATTAGTTGCCTGAACAATGTAGCATCAGCAGGTTTCTCATCATCAATCTTCATTAGTTTCTGAGTATTTGCTGGTGTAGCAGCTGCATTACACTCCTTCATGTTGAATCTCTTCAAGATATCAGTTGCATACTTATTTTGGTGAAGGAATATGCCTTGCTTGGAAGTCACAAACTCCGTTCCAAGGAAATAAGCAAGTTTTCCAAGATCTGTCATCTCAAATTCATTCATCATTCTTCTTTTAAAGTCATCGATTTCTTGTTCACTGTCACCAGTGACAAGCAAATCATCAACATAAAGGCATATCAGCAAAATACCAGTCATTTTATCATGTTTCACATATAGGCCATGTTCTGTACTACATTTAATTAGTCTCATCTTCAAGAGGAATTCATCAACTCTCTTGTTCCAAGCTCTTGGAGCTTGCTTAAGGCCATAGAGTACCTTCTTCAATCTCAATACACTGTCATCCATGCCTTGTTTCACAAATCTAGGTGATTGCTTCACAAATACTTCCTCTTCTAATGGTCCATTGAGAAAAGCAGATTTCACATCTAATTGACTCAATGACCATTTCCTCTTGCTTGCTAGAGCAACAATCAATCTAACAGTCTCAATTCTAGCAACTGGTGCATAAATTTCATTGTAATCAAGGCCTTGCTTTTGCAAAAATCCTTTTGCAACAAGCCTTGCCTTGTATTTGGCAACATCACCATTAGGCTTCATCTTGGTCTTAAAGACCCATTTCACTTCAATAGCTCTTTTAGTACTAGGCAATTTCACCATTTCCCAAGTGTCATTCTTCTGAATTGACCTTAACTCTTCCTCCATTGCTTCTTTCCAATGTGCATTAGAAAGAGCCTCATCAAGTGTGACAGGTTCTGTTTCTGCAGATAGAAGTATCTGCATAACTTCATTATTTGTGTGATCAATGGTGCTGCAGTACAATTCATAATCAGAAATCTTTGTGGCACTTGTATCTCTCTTTGTGGTCTTCTCACAGGTGCTGCAACATCTACATTCACTTGTGCATCATCTTCATTCATAGTGCCCTGCTCATCATCATTCTTGTAGCGGCCGAAAAATCCGAGAAAGGATTCTTCGAAAGGTTCAAAGGAAGCCGCCACCAAATTTTAGTTTAAGGGGCAAATTCGGAAAATCTCTTTAGGTTTAGGACAAGACAAGTTTTGGGTTCGGGAGTCGTTATGCGTGGGGAAGGTATTAGCACCCCACTACATCCTTGGTCTAATTAGTTATACTTTATTAATATTTTACCCTTTTTATTTACAGTGGAAAAGACTTAATTAAATTTTTGGTTTTTAGTGCTTGACAAGAGTGGACTCTTGCTCCTACGTACCTCCGGATGCAATGGAGGAATCAAAGCTACGTAGTTCTTCCTGAAAAAGGTTTGTTGGTTGGTGTTTTTTAGTGTAGGGGTCCTAGGATTCCTTGAACTGTACAACTCACTGATTCCTAGGACGCTGACTAACTCGATTGTACAACCGACATAGTCCCCTACTTTTTGAAAATGAGTTTTTGTGTTTTTAAGAGAGATTGGTTTGATGTGAGGTGGGTTGGTTTTAGAATAGGTATTCTAGGACTCTTGACCTGTACAGCTCACTCGTCCTAGAACGCTGACTACGGTTGTACAACCGACTTAGTCCCCTATTTTTAGGAAAAATAATTTATTTATAAGTTTTTAGGATTACTGAACTGTACAGCTCATTGGTCCTAGGATGATGACTAACCCGGTTGTACAACTGACTTAGTCTTTTATTTGATTTTGGGGTAGAAAAATATGTAATTATTGTTTTTGATTTAATGAGAAAAATATTTGAGTTAAAAGAATTAAAAAAATGAGGAAGGGTGAAAATTGCAAAAGGGGGTGTTGTTAGTTGCAGGGAGGTTGTATAAATAAATGAGGGTGTCAAAAGGAAAGCCCAGTTAAGCATAGAGAGCCCAAGATGCTGGCCCAGGCTTAAGTGAGAGTGGGTGTGTGCATTAATCGATGGGGTGTAAAGATAAAAGATAAATCGATTTATTTACTTTTTATTAAAAAAATAAAAGAAATAATGGGAGAGGGTATTTAAGGATTGAGGTTTCAAAACCCTAATTTCCTCCCACTCACACAAAGTGCATTGCAAATTACAGCTTCTTAGAAAAGGAGAGAGAGAGAGATCCAAAACGCGAAAACTTCGCGGGGAGAGAGAAAGAAGGCAAAACCTTCCGCTTTCACGCATTCACGGAGAGTGAGAGAGATGTACCGAGAGCGAAGTGGGGGATGATTCGTGGTGACGTTCGTCGGAGGGGGTGACCGGCGGAGTTGACCGGAGCTTCGCCGGAGAAGACGACGTCTCCGGCGACGTATTAAGGTTGGTTTATATTGTTCAGTTTCGGTTCTCCTCTTCTCTTCTCTCCCCTCTTCTATTCTATTTTTGATCTTTGGTTCTATCTCTCAAAGCTTGTTATTTTTGATTCCTAAGAAACTAAATCTATATGCGTTTCTACTGTCTCTGGTTTATTGATTTCCGATCTAGTTTTCTTAAGAATAAACCTGAACTTCTAATCCTAATCCAAATACCATTCAAGAAAAATATACTGGTCTGTGGTTAATAAATCAATAACCCGATTTTTAAGAAAAAAAAACAAACTAGCTTATTTCACTCTTGGATGAACCGATTTTTTCAAAGAAATTAACTAGCACATTCTTGATGCCTGTTTAAAAGAACTGAAGGTTCCATGTCTAACATGGTGATGATCTGATTTTTACAAAAGATATGCACTAACATGGTGATAAAATATTAGCCACTTTCATATCTGTACACTTTTTACTATATTAGTATATTAGCATCTAAAAAATCTAATGTACAACAGTTTAATACAAATTAGCTTATCATTATTTTCCTTAAAAGTAATCAGATTATTAGCCTAAACAATATTATTAGTATCTGAACATCTAATGGAATAAAGAGAACATGAAACTGACCCGGTGCTCCAGCTTCAGATTGGTCTCCTTGTGTGCTTGTTTGACTGTGATTATAACTGCTATTGTGTTTTCTTGCTTGAATCACTACGCCGCCTCTCTGATCGCTACTTCTTCTCTCTTTCAACTTAGGAACTCAGAACTGTGTTTGGTGGATTAGGGTTTCAATGTGAAACTCTAATCCTTTTTTTGTGATTTTCGCAGTATTACTTCTGCCTTGGTTTCTCCCTTTTTCCTGAATTTGACTGTCTATTTATAATAAAATACTAGGTTTTGCATTAATGATTTTGATTTATCTTGATTCTTTTTCAGGTCTGGATCCAAGCCCAGTAGTAGTTGTAGCAGCTTGGAGTGCTGCCTGAAAACCCTAATTTGCTGCTTGAAGTTCTATTTTCGGATCTGTCTTTTTTTTTGTATTTTTTTTTTGTAATTTTGGACATTTTGGACTATTGGACACTCCTAAATTTAATAAAAATAAATTTGACTTTTTTGGACTACATTTTGCTCAAATAAATTAAATAAGATGACTAAAACAAGAAAAAAAGATGACGGACAAAATTGGGGTATAACAGCTGCCCCTCTTTATTTATATTTTTCTAGAAAATGTGAGGTGTATTCAAATTTTCGTAGTAGAAATAGAAATAAAGATAGAATAGACGTCAATTTTGTTTGTTTGGAGGGGAAATAGAGGGTTTAAGAATATACAAGGAGCGGTTAACACTTGGCGTATTAACCGAGAACAAAATGAAGGATCGTTTGGGATGTGAAGGAGCACTAAGGCTCTGAAGGCCCACTCGGGGTTTGAAGGAGCACTAAAACTCTGAAGGACCACTAAGGGTCTGGAAGGCTGCCTAGGCCTTATTTGAAGGACCATCGTGGTCTGAAGGAGCGCAACTAGCTACGGTACTAGTTAAACGGTCTATAGGGGCCTTTATACTCGAGCAGCCATGATGGGTCAAGATCAGGTCTAGAACTGATATGTTGACCATGAAAGACGTCCACTGTGTCTTAGGCTGACACAACTAGTCTGAAGGACCACGCGGGGTCTACGAAGGTCCGTCGGGCTCGACTCCGACGTTGCGACCTGGGCCACTTAGGGCATCGCTCTGAAGGACCACTTGGGGTCCGGAGGATCAACCCGTGATCTGTGATATGATATGTGATCAACGCTTAAAGCGCTGATATTAGAGGAACAAAATATAGGTATCGACACTTGAAGTCGATTCAGAAGCAATATCATATACAATGCCAATAATATATGCACATGCAATAGGTATTTTTGGTGGGGTGATGAATGAAATATGTGATTCCCTTTTCTTTCTTCTTTTTTTTTTTTTTTTGCTTTTTGTATCTGATGGATGAATGAAATGCGAATGTGAATATGATGCAAATGAAATGCTTGAATGCAAATGCTATGGTGCATGGTGCGATGATATGATATGATTGACTGGGATACAGAGACAATTTTTTTGGTAATGATGAGATGTGAGACTTTGAATGTGAGAAGCAGGGGTGTCATTCTTTGGAAAAAATTAGTTTTGATTCAAACTTCGGCAATCTCAAGGTCGTTATCTACAGACACTGACGTGAAAACGTACTTGACTGCATTTGTAAGCTCGCTTATTATGATGCCCCATGATGACCGAAGTTCATGTCCACAAAGTTACCTAAGTGGATTTTTAGCATCACATGATCAACTTGTGTTCTTTCTCTTTGAAGCTTTGTTTAGTAAAGACGTATGTTAGTGCAAGTATAGATGAATGAGCCAGTTAACTTAGGGTTCTAAAGGCTTAGGGTGAGGACATTTGTGGCACATGAAGGGGTGAACGACTGACTGATCTTTGTCAAGGTCATGAAAGGTAGGTTTATCCAAGCCAGGGAATGCAGGACTGTCCCCCAATTTAGATTTGATGACGGTGAGTGCATAACTTGCCCCTGTCTAGTGGTTACAAGTTAGGGGTGTAGAAGATGATGAATTGGGAATGCACTGACTTTGGAAGCGAGACATTTTGTCTCATCCCATAGAGTTTGGTGTTGCCCCATTTATGGTAAGGACAAAATTGCCCCAACCAGAGTAGCATTGTGAAAGGGTGTATTTGGGATACTGGGTTGAGAAATTGCCCTGATATGGTTTTGCGGGCGTGAATGTAACAGAGATGAGATGGGTGTAGGTGAATTTCCCCAATTGTAGGTGGAGTGAAGGGTGACAGGGTTGCCCCACCTGATAATGGGATTTCAAACAGTTGTTTTGGTGAGGTCGTGGAAAGTGACGGAGTTAGGGTAATGAGTTTAGGAGCTGGTCAGATATGACTGGGTAGACTGAGTGTGGTATGGACGCTAGACACGCTTCCCCAAGCTTAAGTGGAGCACATGGTGAAAGGGATGCCCCAATTTAGGATCTAGGTGACGATCCTAGCGTAAGCCTTTTGGTGTCTTTAAAACGACTCTCAGGCTATGATAGTCCTAAGTTTATTATGATGAAAACTGCACCTGGTGATCACTAAACCTTGCCTTTATATCAATGGAACTTGAATGAACCTTTGGAGTGCAAGCCCTTTGATTTTTTTCTTTATTTGAGTTTTTTTTTGAGATACATTTTTTTTGAGCAAACATATTATAAAAAAATAAACTTATTTGTCCTAAGATTAAAACTTTGAGAAAACAAAAGCAATCGGTCATTGATCAGAATGGATTTTTGGAGTTGTAATGTGGCTGATGGTTAATGGTTTATGAAGGAAGGGATAATTGGGCTCGAAGAAGTATTTGATGATTGATAGAACAAATGATTTTTATTTGGTGACGTAACTTGGCTAACGGGTAATGATTTATGAAGGAAATGGTTATTAGACTCAAATGAGTGTTTTGAGGTTTTATTGAGACAGTAATTGATGTGCCTCATGGTAGAATGGATCTGTTTAGGATTGTCACTTGGCCAAGGGTTTGTGGAGGGTAGGATATTTAGGCCAAAGGAAGTATTTGAGAGTTGATTTCAGACACAATTTCTACTACTTTTGCTTCTTTTTTCAGAATTTTTCTTTTCAATCCTCTCTTTTTTTCACTTTTTTTTTGTGATTTTTCTTTCTCTTTCTTTTGAGCTGAGTGAGCAGATAAAAGTGATACACTATCCTTGTCTAGGGTGATTGAAGGGTTTTTGGATTTTTGGCTTAAGGTGGGTAGCACAGGTTTTTTCGAGGGTATGGGAAGATGGTCAAGCTTCATTTCAAATCATGATTGCTCGTTTTCTCAAAAATTAACTTAAGGACAATAATTTATTTACTTTTATATATTTGCTCTTTTTTCTTTATTTTTTTTATGCCCTAATTTTTGCTTAGGCCGCTCTTACGAGTTTTTAACCTAACGGGCCTTTTTGAATTTTTTTTTCTTTTGTAAAGGACTTGCACCAAGTGAATACAACGTTGACAAGGTATTTTAGAGATCACAAATTTGCCCCAGTTTGGAGGGCCTAAAGCGTTATTTCATTAGTGAGAACAAACCAAAAAGTCGACTAGGTAGGGGAGTATGTACTTTAGGGTGGTCGGGGTGGGATTAGACTTGGACGGGGGATGATGATAAGGTACGGACATTAACTGTCTCAAACAAGAATGAAGACACATGTTACACACAAGTTACTATACAAATGTTTCGTAGAGAGTTAACATTTAAAGCATGAAAGAAATTTTTGACAGACCATTTCGGTCATTCATCATGGGATGCAACACTTTGTTAGAAAAAATGTGAACGAGCTGCTAATTTAAAAAAATTGAGTGCCTTGAAACACCTTGAGCTTGCAACTAAATAAGACTAAACTTTTCCAAAGAAGAGTAATTTATTTCACAAGACCGTCTCATCTCTCATCATAGTTTTTATCTAAAATTTATACTGTTCTTTTTTTAATGCATGATGTAAGTATGCCATGAATGAATGTGCATGATATGAGAATGGATGTATGTGACATGCGAATGTAATGATAATGTACGTGCATGAAATGATAATATATGATTTTATTTATCGCGCCGGGGAATTATAAGTTTTACGTTTGGAGAGTAAAGTACAAAGTTTGACTTTGACTTTAGCATGCATGGCTTCTCTCCAAAATAAAGCTTTTAATTCTCAGACGGTCATAAAAATACATGCGACATGGGATTTTTTATTGCAAAGAAAAGGAAAAATGCATGAGGCATAACTTCTAAAAGCTTGTGGAATATAACAATTTTTGTTTTTTTTTTTTTATTTTTTTTGGATTTTTGAATAAAAGACTGTATGCATTAACATTTGTTTGAATGCAATAGTACGAAGCTCCTTTGTGACCCTAGAAAGGTATCTTACGGAGTGGGTCTAAGATTTCTTTTATAGTGAGCCTCACAAGGGTAGTTCTAAAGAATCCTACACAAGGTTCCTAGAGCCAAGGACGCCAGTCAAGAACACTGACCCCAACAATAGGCAAGCTATTAGAAGGGATAGCATCCTTAGAAGGAATCAAACTCTAGGTGAGATTTTCATGACCACCCAACGAGACGTACGTCCCGCAGGCCATCACTACACAATCTCGTTCTAACTTTGATTTACGCTCAAGTCCAGGTAGAGGACTTTTCTCACATGTGTGAAGTGTAGAAATGAAGTGTGTGTAGGAGCAATTCAAAATAACCCAAAGTTGCAAACAAAACAAATATTCATACAAAATATCGTCTTCTATCCTAAGGTTCACATATCATATCACATAAAAATATAATATGCAAAAATAAATAAGAGAAGGGTAAAAATTAAATTAAATTAATCCTACAACTAATTAGACTAGGTCTCGATTCTCTAACAAGTTAAGTCCCCAGTGAAGTCGCCAGCTGTAGCGACCGAAAAATCCGGGAAAAGATTCTTCGAAAGGTTAAAAGGAAGTCACCACCAAATTTTAGTTTAAGAGGCAAATTCGGAAAATCCCTTTAGGTTTAGGACAAGACAAGTTTAGGGTTCGGGAGTCGTTATGCGTGGGGAAGGTATTAGCACCCCACTACATCCTTGGTCTAATTAGTTATACTTTATTAATATTTTACCCTTTTTATTTACAGTGGAAAAGACTTAATTAAATATTTGGTTTTTAGTGTTTGACAAGAGTGGACTCTTGCTCCTACGTACCTCCGGATGCAATGGAGGAATCAAAGCTACGCAGTTCTTCCTGAAAAAGGTTTGTTGGTTGGTGTTTTTTAGTGTAGGGGTCCTAGGATTCCTTGAACTGCATGTACTCATCGATTCTAGGACGACTACTAACCCGATTGTACAACCGACATAGTCCCCTACTTTTTGAAAATGATTTTTTGTGTTTTTGAGAGAGATTGGTTTGATGTGAGGTGGGTTGGTTTTAGAATAGGTATTCTAGAACTCTTGAACTGTACAACCCACTCGTCCTAGAACGCTGACTAACCCGGTTGTACAACCGACTTAGTCCCCTATTTTAGGAAAAATAATTTATTTATAAGTTTTTAGGATTACTGAACTGTACAGCTCATTGGTCCTAGGATGATGACTATCCCGGTTGTACAACCGACTTAGTCTTTTATTTGATTTTGGGGTAGAAAAATATTTAATTATTGTTTTTGATTTAATGAGAAAAATATTTGAGTTAAAAGAATTAAAAAAATGAGGAAGGGTGAAAATTGCAAAAAAGGGGTGTTGTTAGTTGCAGGAGGTTGTATAAATAAATGAGGGGTGTCAAAAGGAAAGCCCAGTTCGCTTAGGAGAGCCCAGTATGCGAAACTGGGTTTAAGTGAGCGTGGGTGTGTGCATTAATCAGTGGGGTATAAAGATAAAAGATAAATCTGATTTATTTACTTTTTATTAAAAAAAAAAGAAATAATGGGAGAGGGTATTTAAGGGATTGAGGGTTTCAAAAACCCTAATTTCCTCCCAAAACGCGAAAACTTCGCGGGGAGAGAGAAAGAAGGCAAAACCTTCACCTGAATTCACACAGTGAGTGAGAGAGATGTACTGAGAGCGAAGTGGGGGATGATTCGTGGTGACGTTCGTCGGAGGGGGTGACCGGCGGAGTTGACCGGAGCTTCGCCGGAGAAGACGACGTCTCCGGCGACGTATTAAGGTTGGTTTATATTGTTCAGTTTCGGTTCTCCTCTTCTCTTCTCTCCCCTTTTCTATTCTATTTTTGATCTCTGGTTTTATCTCTCAAAGCTTGTTTATTTTTGATTCCTAAGAAACTAAATCTATATGTGTTTCTACTGTCTCTGGTTTGTTGGCTTGAGCTCTTGAATCAAGTTTCCTTCTATTTTGTTCAGGTACATGCCTATAGCATAGTGAGCCAAACAACTTGAAGTGCTTCACACTAGGCTTAGTGCCACTCCAAGCTTCCTCTGGTGTAATGTTCTCAAGTCTCTTTGTTGGACATCTATTCAAAATGTAAGTTATTGTATATACTGCTTCAGCCCAAAACTCATTTGGTAGATGTTTCTCCTTCAACATGCATCTTACCATGTTTAGGAGAGTTCTATTCCTCCTCTCTGCTGCACCATTGTGCTGTGGAGTATAAGGAGCTATCACTTCATGCACTATACCTTCATCCTCGCAGAATTTCTCAAATTCATGTGATGTATACTCACCACCACCATCAGTTCTCAACAATTTAATGGAGCTACCACATTGTTTCTCAGTTAACAATTTGAATTGTTTGAAGGTTTCAAACACATCACTCTTCCTATGCAAGAGGTAAATCCACATCTTCTTAGTAAAATCATCAATAAAAGACACGAAATAGAGATTACCTCAATGGGATTTAACCTCAAAGGGGCCACAGACATCTGAGTGCACCACTTCTAGCTTCATTGTAGCTCTAGTAGGTATTGCAGCATTGTATGACTTCCTTGGTTGCTTCCCTTCACAGCACTTGCCACACACTTCCCTTGGCTCATCAATTGGAGGCAATCCAAGCACCATACCCTTCTTCTGCAAATTGCTCAAACTACCAAAGTTCAAGTGCCCCATCCTCTTATGCCATTTCCACACATCATTTTTCACTTGAGCAGTAAGACATTTCTGCTCAATTGAATTTACTCCTACTTTGAAGGTTCTGTTGCCAGCCATCTTCACCTTCAAGACTTCATTCTCCTCATTGTCAAACACACATATCTGGTTGTCCTTCATGCTCATGGAGTATCCTCTTTCAAGTAATTGACCCAAACTCAACAAGTTGCTCTTCATTTGAGGAACATAGAACACATCATTTATCACCACAGTTTTGCCATCCTCTCTCTTGATAGCCACTTTGCCTAGTCCCTCAGCCATTACAGCCCTGCCATCACCAAATTTGATGCTCCTTTTGATACTCATGTCAATTTCACAGAACCATTCAAGGTGTCCTGTCATATGGTTCGAACAACCAGTGTCAAGATACCACCATTCAATCACAATCGTGCCTTTCTCAGTTACTGCCATCAACATCACAATTTCCTTATCAGAGTCATATGCACACTGAGCTTCATGATTCTTATTCCTTGGCACTCTTTCATTCTTGCATTCATCTGCAAAATGGCCATACTTTTGACAGTTATAGCATTGCACATGTTCTTTTGATTTCTTTTACCTTTGCCATCACTTTCACCTTCTTTATTGTTGTGTTCCTGCTTAGAGTTTCCACCTTCACCCTTGTTTCCCTTCCATTTTCCCTTTCCTTTCTTATTCTTCCAAGAATCACTACCTCGACCTTCTTTCTTCCAAGATTGAGCCACTAATGTCTTCTCAGAGTCTTTCTCCTCTTTCTTCATTGTTTCTCTATTTTTCAATTTGATTTCATGTGCTTCTAAGGATCCTAGCAATTGTTCTAACTTCAATGTTTCTAGATCCTTAGATTGCTCTATAGCAGATACAACATTATCAAAACTAGGGGTCAAACCAGTTAAGATCTTCTCTACCTTCATAGCATCACTCACTGTCTCTCCACATCATCTCATTTGATTAGTTAAAGTGACTAATCTGTTAACAAATTGGGCTACGGTCTCATTTGATTCCATCTTCATCAAACCCAATTGGCACCTCAAGGACATCAACTTCATCTTCTTTGCTTGTTTATCACCTGCATATGTATTTGACAGCACGTCCCAAGCCTCCTTTGCAGTCTCGTATTCAATGATCTTCTCAAGCACATTAGCATCAACACATTGATGTATAAGGAAAATATCCTTATCATCCTTCTTCAATTGCTCACGATGTGTTGCACGATTTGCCTCTGTTGGTGTTGCAGGGAGTGCAGTGACTCCATTGTGAACAACTTCAAGAACTCCTTGATATCTGAAAATCACCTTCATTTGCGCAGTCCATCTTTCATACTTTGTTCCATCAAACACGGTGCAGTGGAAATTCTAGAGCGAATTTCTAGAGGGTGTATTATTGGAAATTTCAATGAATTGTGTGTGAATTGAAAAAGTCCCACATTGCTTGGAATAGACACTATGTGAGTGTTTATAAGTGGGAACCTCATCCATTGGGTTGGGCCCCAAGGGGTACCCAATTTTGTGGATGGGTGAGGACACACACAAAGTGACCACCACACACGCGTGCGCGCTGCCGCCGTCCGTCTGGCCGGCTCGACTTGTGGTGTATTATTTTTTTCGGAAATGATTTTTTTTAATTTAAAAAATCAATTGTTGACTAAACCGTTTTTTTTTCAACACAATTTGTAACGGTTTTTAGTCCTAAAACCGGAAACCGTTTTTTCACAAATTATGGCATAGAGCCATTGGACCATTAAGCCCCAACGGATCTCTCCCACTTTTCACCTATATAAGGAGCTCTTCTCCTTAGCAATTCACACCAAAAAGTTTTGTGAATCAAGAAATTTCTTCACAACTTTTTCTCTCTTCTCCCTTATACAACTTTCTTGTTACTTTGAAAGCTTGAGATTTTATCCAAGCTAAGAGTGGTTTTAAACCATATAGAGTGGTTTTGTATAAACCATATTGAGGGTGTATTTCTAGAGCGAATTTCTCACAGTGAAGTGGAAATTCGTAACAGTGTAACTGGGTTGTTTTATCCTGGGGATGTCGTGGTTGATAACCTACTTGCACCTTTGAGCAGTGCCGCGAAACGTCTTAAAGATAGCGACCTAGTCCGCGACTCATCCCAGTAATATCTTCGGTTTATTTTAAAAATAAAAAAAACTTAAAACACTATTGTTTGGGGAAAGTTCTTACTAAGGAAAGACTTGGTATTTAAGTGTGTCCATTGTGACCCACCTCTCTTTCCTGGGAACCTACTCGGATTAATAATTTTAATACATTTCTAAGTCAGCCATGACAACCGAAGAAATTACTGGTACTGGTTCCACTGCCTCTGACTTCAACAAACCATTCCGATTTGAGGGAGCTCACTTCAAACGTTGGCAACCAAAAATGCTTTTTTTCTTAACTATGAAAAAAGTTGACAATGTCTTGACTGATGACATTCCAGTGGCAGATGAAACATCCACACCGGAAAATGATAAGACAGCTAACGAAATACTCCTATGGAAGGAGCATGACTATCTCTGTAAGATTTTTATTCTTAACGGACTTGCTGATGATCTTTATGATTATTACAGTTCGTGCAAGTCTGCCCCAAACATCTCTGAAAAGGAAATATGATACTGAAGAAGCGGGTGCTAAGAAATATGTTGTTAGTCGCTATTTGAACTACAATATGACAGATGAAAAATCTGTAGAGACTCAATCACATGAGATACAGAAAATAGCTCATGATATTGTCTCTGAAGGCATGACCTTAGATGAACAATTTCAAGTAGCTGTTATTATTGACAAACTTCCTCCTTCATGGAAGGATTTCAAGAATTCTCTGAGGCACAAAACCAAAGCGTTTTCTCTGGAAAGTTTGATTATCCGACTCCGAATTGAGGAGGAATCTCGGAAACAAGATCAGAAAGATGAAGTCTTGTTTGTTTCAAACAAGAGACCAAGAAAGGTTCTGAAGCCAACTTGCAAACCATTCAAGAATCAGAACCGTAATCAGATTCAAAAGAACCGCAACAAGAATGGGAACCTTCCTAAGGCCCCAAATCCTAAGCCACAAGGCCCACAACCACCACCACAACCCAAGAATTATGCTGCTCCTTGATAACTCTATTTTATATAGAGTATTTCATATGTTTAAACTTAGTAAATTGCTCTCTTTCAAGTAATAATAAAGAGTTTCTATAGTATTTAGTGTGATATATGATAACTTGAGTGATTGGCATGGTTATAGTTGTTAATAGGCCATTTTGGATATATTGTGGTATGTTTGATGTTTTGTTCATCTGGCTCTGAGATCCTGCATCAATGCTTTCTCAGATCAATGCTCCCGCATTGATCCCGCATCAAATCTGCACTACTTGGTGAATGAGCACTAGCTACATGTGCATCCACTTGCATTGTCTTGACCTCATGCTTGGTCCCCAAAGCAGAACCACTTTATATAGTAGGCGCCTATCATTCACACATAGCCATAGGGATAGCTTTGAAGAGTCATCAACATAGGGACACATGTTCATACATCATGAGACCTCCCTATACACTTAGTCAAAGATTTCAACTTGGAGATCAACCTCTCAAAAGCAACTACACACTAATCCACTCAAGATTACTTCAACATGAAGGAAGGAAGCACCTCTCTTGAAGGCTATAAAAGGACCTCACATCTTCCTTTGGAAATATATCACAATCCATAAGTTAGATCAAAATTTCAATATACATAGTTAGTTTCTATTGTATAAGAGGGAAAGGAAGGAATTAACAAATCCTCCTTACTTCGATTTCATAGTGTTTGTATAGTGCTAAGGAGTAATGCTAGTGCATTGCTAGGAGAATTCATACAAAGGGCTTCAACTTGTGTAACTTCTATCTTGTTGTTTCTCTTTTGTGATTTCTATTATATAAACATGTTCTATTCAGTTTATATATACCTTGCAATGTCTATTGTTAGCTAAATCTTTCTTAGTTGGAATGTTCTAATCATTTAATGAGCTTTTAAGTAAGTATGATGCATGTATGTATGTTTGTACTTTAGTTCTTGCTTGACAATATTTTCAACACTTATTTTGGGGATTGATCAACTTAGAATAACTAAATTTGTAAGAGCAGACATGGCTTACAATTACGAACTCAAGAACTAATATGAGTGAGTGTTTTACATAAAGGAAACTTTGTGAAAACCATGCTAAGTCCTAGACATAGGATAGTATAGTCCATAGGGTGAAACTGTGGGTACTTTCAAAGGCAAGAGTGAACCTATTTAGCATGCCTATACATAGGAAGCTTGTAATGAAACTCTGAAGAAAAGTGACTGAAAGGCACATAACTAATGCAACAACATTCAGTGCAGCTGCATCACATACTGCATCAATAACTTAAAAGTAAATTACTTGATGAAGACATTCCAACTAGTTTTTCTCATTTGCATTATCAATACTTATACTTTGCTTTCTTATCTAACTTAGTTGTGATCACACCAACTCCACTATTATTTGTTATTTAGTTACCTTACACTTTATTACTTTATATTGCATTTTAAAAGAGAGTTTTTCAATCTTTGTGGGTTCGATCTTTTTATACTACTTGTTTTTGGACTGTGTATACTTGCACATGTGTTTTTCCAACACCACTCCTCCCTTCACTTGTTTCAACTGTGGAAAAGCAGGTCATATGGCACGCAAGTGTAGGAACAGGCCAAATCCTGCTATGCAGGCTAACCTGACTGGAGAGCAATTTATTGCTATGATTTCTGAAATCAACCTTGTTGGTGGATCTGAAGGTTGGTGGTTGGACACTGGATCATCCATCCATGTGTGCAATGACCGTGCTATGTTCAAAAGATACACGGCTACTGATAATAAGAAAGTGTTGTTGGGTGATGCTCACAATTGTTGCTGGTATTGGAGATGTGGAACTGAAATTCACTTCTGGAAATACTCTGAGCCTGAAAGATGTAAAGCACACTCCAGAGATAAGGAAGAATCTGGTTTCTGGTTTTCTTCTGAACAAGGCAGGGTTTACTCAAACTATTGGGGGGGCTTTGTTTACTTTGACCAAAAATAATGTATTTGTTGGGAAAGGGTACGCCACTGATGGCATGTTTAAGCTGAATGTTGAAATGAATAAAAATTCTCCTTTTGCTTATATGCTTTGGCATTTTAATATTTGGCATGCTCGTTTTTGTCATGTTAACAAGCGCATTATTTCAAATATGAGCAACTTAGGATTAATTCCCAAGTTATCTTTAAATGATTTTCAAAAATGTGAATATTGTAGTCAAGCAAAAATTACGAAAACATCGCATAAATCAGTAATGAGAGAATCTGAGCCCTTAGATTTAATTCATTCTGATATATGCGTGTTATACCCCAATTTTGTCCGTCTTCTTTTTTCTTGCTAGCGGCGTGTTTCGGAGTCGCGTGGTTATGGGAAATATTAGTGTAGAGTCTCGGTTACCAACTCGAACCAATCTCGATCTCCCCGTTCAATTAAATCAAGATACCATTGTTTAAATTAAGCACGCACGCGAATGATCGATCTTTTCGCGCATTCTTCAATTTAGTCTGCATATTTGGGTTTAGCCGTACGTAAGCAGGTCTACCTAAAGGCATTCTTTTTCTCAAAATTTGGTTTAAATTCAGACTTAATAATGTGATTTCGAGTTAATTTTGGGGTTTTTTAGTTAACGCGCCCATTTCTTTTATTTTTGGTCTAGTTTTAGCGTTTGTCGAGTCCGCCGCTTCTCGCTTTGTGTATTTGGCCTGACTCCTTTTTCTTATTATTTTTTATTCTTATTTTGTTTATTTAATTTATTTAAGCATATATGCAATCCAAAAATTCTATTTAGTTTAATTTACAGTTTAAAAGTGTTTAAGAGTCCAAAAATATCAAAAATAATTCTACTTAGTTTAATTTACAAATTAGAAGCACTTAAGAGTCAAATAAGTCCAAAAATACAAAAATAAATAATACTAAAAATGCAAAAAATGACAAATCCGAAAATACAAAAATAAATAGCAAATTAGGGTTTCAAGCAAATTCCAAGTCACTACAATTTCTATCGGGCCTGGGTTCCAACCTGAAATAGGGTCAAAGCCTGGTTAAAAATAATAAATGCCTTAACCTAGTATTATACTATAAATAAGCAGTCTAATAGCAGCAAAAGGACACACAAAAACCAAGGCAGAAAACACTGCAAAAAATCACCTAAACAAGGATTAGGATTCAAAGTCAGAATCCTAATCCACTACGCAAACAGTTTTGAATTTTGGTTTGGGAGAAAAGGAACAACAACAGCAGTTCAAAGGTAGCAATAGACAATAGTAGTTATAATAGCAAGCACACAAGGAGACCAATCTGAAGCTGGAGTAAAGGTTAGTCCAGGATTTTTTTTAGGCATATATTCAAATAAGATAGTTTGTCTTTTATGTAACGTAAAATTCGATTCGCTCAAAAACAAGTCTGATTTATGAAAAAAAAAGATGATAATAAAAGACTCCTTAGATTAGTTTAACGATCAGATCAAGCCTTTTTTTTTTCTGTTTTCGTATGAGCGAATTAGGTTGTGCTTAAAAACTGTTTATGTTGCTGTTTGAATCAAAATAGACTCCTTTTATTATGAATAAAAATTTAAACAAAGAAGTTACTTAAAACAGTAAACATAGCAAATCCCAAAGAAATAAGATAACACGCTTAATTTGCTGAGCATATGAACATAAATAAAACAAAACAACTAAATAGAATTCAAACATAAGGAAAAGATAAAAAGAATCAATGGAGTAAGAAAATAGAATCAAAGAGTGATGAGAAGAGAAGAAACAGAAGTAAAAAAACATAGAAACAATCCGTCAGGTGCTCGCCGGAGCTCCGGTTGCCTTCTCCGGCGAGCACTCCGGCGCTCCCCCGTTAAACCGAGCCATCGTGCAATTTCCCTCTCACCCAAACCGAACTAAAACCGAGCCAAACTCAGAAAAACACCACGAAATAGCCACCACTTCACACAAAACCAGAACCACCACGCCTCCCTCGCCGCGGACCGCCCTCAACAATCTAAACCGAACAATCTCGTCCCCCTTGCCATCGGACCACCGTGAAATCCCCCACTATCGCGACGTCCAGGCGTGACTCTTGCGCGCTCTCTCTCCCAAAAGATTCCGGTTGAACGCGTCCTCCCCCTCCCTCGCGCACCTGTTCCTTTTCCCTCTCTTTCTCTCTCCGAAAACAAGGCGAGATTGTCGCCCCTCTCTCTCTCTCTAGGTGCAGCGGCGCCGCTGGAGGGTAGAAGGAGAGGAGAAGTGAATGAAATTTAGGTTTAGGGTTTTATGATTTTGGGCCTATGTACTGTGTTTTTTATTTTTAATTATCAAAACGCTAGTCACACCCCTCCAATTCACGCGCACACCTCCCCCCACTTAAGCCCAGTTTCGCATACTGGGCCCTCCTATGCGAACTGGGCTTTCCTCTTTGCACCTCCAATTAATTATACAACACCCTGCTATTAATAAAACCCAAATTTACAATCTGCACTTCGCTTCTCCTTTTAATTCTTTTCCAACTCAAACGCAAATAATTTTTCTCGCGAAATTAAATAAACGGCTAAGTCGGTTGTACAACCGGGTTAGTCATTATTTTAGGGCCAATGAGCTGTACAGTTCAGTAACCCTACAAACTTAATGAGTACAAAAACTATTTTTCTCTAAAAATAAACGGCTAAGTCGGTTGTACAACCGGGTTAGTCATCATTTTAGGACCAATGAGTCACATGCAGCAAAGAATCCTACAAAAACTTAATACAATATAAATAAATTATTTTTTCATAAACAGGGGGACTAAGTCGGTTGCAGCAACCTGGTTAGTCAAATGCTTCTAGAACTAATGAGTTGTGCAGTTCAGAGTTCTAGAATACCTATTCTAAAATCAACCCATCTCACAACTCCTTTCAAAAATTCAAAAATCATTTTCAAAAAGTAGGGGACTAAATCGGGTTGTACAATCGAGTTAGTCACGCCCTAGGAATCGATGAGTCATGCATGCAGTTCAAGGAATCCTAGGACCCCTACATTAAAAACACCAACCAACAAACCTTTTTCGGAAGAACTACGTAGCTTTGATTCCTCCATTGCATCCGGAGGTACGTAGGAGCAAGACTCAACTCTTGTCAAGCACTAAAAACCAAAAACTTAAATAAGTCATTTTTTCTACAAATAAAAGGGTAATTATTAAAATAAATCTTAAATTAATTAGACAATGGATGTCGTGGGGTGCTAATACCTTCCCCACACATAACGACTCCCGAACCCTAACAATGCTTTGTCCTAAAACCTAAAGGGATTTTCCGAATTTGCCCTTAAACTAAAATTTGGTGGCGGCTTCCTAAGAACCATTCGAAGAATCCATTCCCGAATTTTTCGGTCACTACAATGCGAGTTAGATAGAACGTTAACCAGAAATGGTAAACAATATTTTATTACTTTTATTGACGATTGCTCAGACTACACTTTTGTATATCTTATGAAAAATAAAAGTGAAGCGCTTGACATGTTCAAAATTTTTGTAAACGAAGTTGAAAACCAATTTAGCAAAAAGATAAAGCGTTTTCGATGTGATAGAGGAACCGAATATGATTCCCAATTGTTTAATGATTTTTATAAATCAAAGGGAATCATACATGAAACGACTGCAGCATATTCTACCGAGATGAATGGTAAAGCAGAAAGAAAGAATAGAACATTTACCGAATTGGTAGTTTCTATAATGCTCTATTTGGGAGCTGCATCTCACTGGTGGGGGGAAATTTTTCTAACTGTTTGTTATGTCCTGAATAGACTTCCAAAGCCTAAGAGCAAAATTTCACCTTATGAGATCATAAAGAAAAGACAACCAAATGTGTCTTATTTTCGAATCTGGGGTTGCTTGGCTTATGTCTGAATCCCAGATCCAAAAAGAGTTAAACTCGCCAGTAGAGCCTATGAATGTGTATTCATTGGGTATGCAGTAAACAGTAAAGCTTACAGGTTCTATGACCTTAAAGCTAAAGTGATATTGTCAAATGATGTTGTCTTCTATGAAAATGAATTCCCTTTTAAATCTAGAAATAGTGGGGGCACTGGAACTAGTCAAGTTTCTGTGCCTAAGAACGTTGAAAACAACGAACAAAGGGAAATAGAACCTCGAAGAGGTAAGAGAGCACGTGTTGCTAAAGACTATGACCAGATTATTTGGTCTATACATTAGAAGAGGATCCAACTAGCATTCAAGAAGAATTGTCTACTTTGGATGCAGATTTGTGGCAAGAAGCCATCAATGATGAGATGGATTCTCTAGAGTCGAACAAGACATGGCACTTAGTGGAATTGCCTCCTGGTTGCAAACCCATTGGTTGTAAATGGATTTTGAAAAATAAACTAAAACCTGATGACACTGTTGATAAATACAAGGCTCGCCTTGTAGCCAAAGGTTTTAGACAAAGAGAGAATATAGATTTCTTCGACACATATTCACCTGTTACAAGAATTACATCCATAAGGGTACTAATTTCGTTGGGCGCAATTCACAATTTGGAAGTACACCAAATGGATGTTAAAACAGCTTTTTTAAATGATGAATTAGAAGAAGAAATCTATATGGAACAACCTGAAGGGTTTGTAGTTCATGGGCAAGAACACAAGATCTGAGTTAGATAAGTCTCTGTATGGTCTCAAACAAGCTCCTAAACAATGGCATTAGAAGTTTGATTATTTAATTATATCGAATGGGTTTAAAGTGAATGAAAGTGACAAATGCATTTATTACAAAACCGAGAATGATGTTTGCACTATCATATGTCTCTATGTAGACGACTTACTCATATTTGGATCAAACATTCATGCCGTAAATAAAGTGAAATCACTGTTGTGTAACAACTTTTATATGAAAGACCTCGGAGAAGCAAGTGTAATACTTGGTATTAAGATTACTAGGTCCGAGAAAGGAATTTCTTTGGCAATCTCATTATATTAAGAAGATCCTAAAGAAATACAATTATTTTGATTGTAAACCTGCATGTTCACCATACAATCCGAGTGTCAAACTTTTTAAGAACACCGTGACAAGTGTAAGACAAACGGAATATCACGAGCATCATTGGCGACTTAAGGTATGCCAACGATTGTACTAGACTCGACATTGCCTATGTTGTGGGATTATTATGCAGGTTTACTAGTCGACCTAGTATAGAGCATTGGCATGCTATTGAGAGAGTCATGAGATACCTTAAAAGGACCATGAATCTCAGATTACATTATCAGAGATTTCCAGCTGTACTTGAAGGGTACAGTGATGCTGACTGGAATACTCTATCTGATGATTCCAAATCAACTAGTGGCTATATATTTAGTATAGCTGGTGGCATTGTATCCTGGAAATCTAAGAAACAAGCCATATTGGTTCAGTCCACTATGGAGTCTGAAATGATAGCACTAGCAATTGCAAGTGAATAAGCTACTTGGCTAAGATGCTTACTAGCAGAGAGTCCCTTATGGGAAAAACCAATGCCAGCCGTGTTGATCCACTGCGATAGTACCGTGGCTATTGCAAAAATAGAGAACCGTTATTATAACGGTAAGAGACGACAAATACGTCGTAAGCACAACACTGTGAGAGAATTAATGTATCTCAAAAGGAGCTGTGAGGGGATTGTTGACGCTATTTCTAAAACTTCTTTTTAAATTCAAGTGGGGGATTGTTGGAAATTTCAATGAATTGTGTGTGAATTGAAAAAGTCCCACATTGCTTGGAATAGACACTATGTGAGTGTTTATGTAACACCCTCATATTTCTATCTAGTAGAAATACTAAAGTGTACCTATTTAGCATACATCAGAGATACAATTCCTGCTTAGATTTACAATCTTTACAAGAATAGCGGAAACGATACATAACTTAGAATAAATTCAAGTTATATAAATCGAATACAAAGATAACAGGGAAAAACATAACTAATAATAGAAGAACTACGTCTTCCATTTCCTTCTCGAGCACTCCATCCACTCGTGTCATAAATGATCTTCTTTCCCTGTTACTCAAAAACAACAACATTTGTAGGGTGAGACAACTTGTCTCGCTGAGTCTTACCGTGACCCCTTACCTATCACTCGGTCCATTTATAAAACCATAATTAGTAATTCAAAAGAATTACAATATATAATCAATTACTTGTGACTTGTCACCAACAACCTAAAGAAGCTCGAGTGACAAAATCACAATATACACATTTAAAAGTTTTATCAATTCTAGTACATCACCAACAACACAAGGAAGCATGGGTGAACCCCAACATAGCCAATAAGTGTACAACTCTTAAAGGCGGATAGCTTTAATTTTAACATGGGGGCCTAGGACCGGGCGCATGACTTCCCTCTCCTAGTGTACTAACGCATGGAGGTCGTCACCTCAATTCGATATTTCTTATATATCGTGAAACGTGGGCGGTTTAGATGAACATAATCATCCCGAGCCAATTATAAATTAAGAAATGGAACATTTTGTTCAATTCACTTTCCAAAACATGTCCTCACACGTATACTAATTACGGTTTTTCAAATAAATATAATATTATTCGTTATTTCAAAACCACTTTGGATTTGTATCAAAATTTCCAACGAAAATTCTACAGAGTTTCTCTCGTAATACTGGACATCCCGAAATAGTATATTTACTGTCCGGACATCAATTTTGTTCCAAAATCGTTAATTTCCACATATATACAAAATTTACGGTTTCCCAAAAGATTTGTAAATTCAATTAAATCAACCAAACAACTTTAAAACACATCCAGCAAACAATAACAATTCAAAAATCAAAGCATTATGGTTTCGTTTTGAATTTTCAAACACGCGTCATTTTCGGAAAATAGCGTTTTTGACTCTAAAATTCTCGAAACTCCGAATTTTGAAAAATCGTTCAACCATAACTCAAAAACGATATTTAAATTCCTAAGCGAGTAAAACTCACCTCCTCGTGATGAAAATCACGAACCACCGAGACGTTCGAAGCTTCCGATTCAAAACTTCACGAACTTGCTCCAACCCGCTCCAAAACCGAACCGAACACTCCACGTCGGTTGTTGAGCTTCCAATCATCCATACCAAGCTTCAATTTCGCTTAAATCTCCGGTTTCTCAAAATGGAGCTTAAAACTCATTAATGGCAAAACGAAACGGAAAGAAATTAGGGTGTGAAAGTGGTATCATTAGATAGATCTCGAAAAATGGAGAAGAATGGTACAAGAATCACTTACTATCGTTAAGAATCTGTGGAGATCTCGCCATTCTTCCTTCTCTTCTTCCTCCACGCCTTTCTCCCTCTCTCTCGGGCTGTTTCTCTTCTTTCTTTTCTTCTTTTTTTTTTTTTTTTGTTCTTTCCTTCCCTTTTAATCCGCTCCTTCTCTCTCTTTTTTATTCTTTTTAACTTTACTTTTCTTTCTTTATTCACACAAGTGTGGAATGAGAGGGTATTTGGATATTTTTGATGTCTCGTAGATCATTTTGGGCGAGTGGCATAAATACTAAAATACCCTTTAGAGTACTAATTTCCACTCTATTGTGTATTTAAATTATTTTCTCTAGCAATTTTAAATTGCTTTCAGAATAACCTCATATCCGTGACTTGATTTATTACCTATTCGAGTAATAAATCACTCGTTAATTTCTTAATTCGAAATTAACGAAATTGGGATGTTACAATCACCCCTGAACTTGAAAAATTTTGTCCTCAAAATTTGACAAACATACTTCAAGAGAACATATACGAATATCTAATCCGCATATCGTTCTTCAATTCCACATAACATCATCATCGGTTTAAAAACGATTACAAACAACTTAAATAATCGTAATTGTTCTCGTCCAAGTGTCTACTCTCCATGATCTAAGATATTACTTGGATATGGCTTAAATGACGAATTAATCAAAGATCCATCCATTCTAACTCAACGGTTGACGAAATTCTTACAATACAGATCATCGATTCAACACTCACCGGTTTATTCCTTTTGCCGACTCGAGCTATTTCCAATTCTCAAGGCATACACAATAGATCCTATTTAAAATCATGAGTCGGAGAATCCTTCTCATGAGGCTTCTCTTACGTGAAAGCATAAGCTATCTCTTGTTGATTCAAAGATCAAAACACCGCCTAAACTCTTCCCAAGGCGCCACCGAGCATTTGAAATCCCAGGGACAGATTCGAAAGATAAAGATTGAAACAGAAATCAACTCGCTTTTCTCGATAACTCTATTTTATATAGAGTATTTCATATGTTTAAACTTAGTATTTGCTCTCTTTCAAGTAATAATAAAGAGTTTATATAGTATTTTATGTGATATATGCTAACTTGAGTGAATTGAATGGTTATAGTTAGTTATAGGCCATTTTGGATATATTGTGGTATGTTTGATGTTTTTGTTCAATCAGGCCTCAATGTTGTGCATCAATGCTCCTGCCGATCCTCGCATCAATTCTCGCGCAATTTGGTGAATAAGCGACTGTTTCATATACATCCACATGCAATGTGATGACCTCCTCGCCGCTTGCTCGATGCCATCCAACAATGTATAGTAGGCGCCTACCATTCACACATAGCTATAGACATAGCTTTGAAGAGTCACCAACATAGGACACTTGTTCTAACACCATGGAACCGCCCTATGTATCAAGTCAAAGATTTCAACATGGGATTAACTTCAAAAGCAACTACAACTATGATCCACTCAAGATGACTTCAACATGAAGAAAGGAAGCACCTCACTTGAAGGCTATAAAAGGACCTCACATCTTCATTTGGAAAGATATCACAATCCATAAGTTAGATCAAAATTTCAATATACATAGTTAGTTTTTATATTTTTAGAGGAAGAGGAAGGAATTGACAAATCCTCCTTTACTCGCTTTTCATAGTGTTTGTATAGTGCTAAGGAGTAATGCTAGTGCATTGCTAGAAGACTTCATATAAAGGTTTTCAACATTTGTAACTTTACTCTTGTTGTTTCTCTTTTTGTGATTTCTATATATATAAACATGGTCTATTCAGTTTATATATATCTTGCAATGTCTCTTGTTAGCTAAACATTTCTTAGTTGGAATGTTCTAATCATTTAATGAGCTTTTAAGTAAGTATGTTGCAAGTATGTATGTTTGTACTTTAGTTCTTGCTTGATAATATTTTTATTACTTATTTTAAACTTGATCACTTAGAATAAGTATGAATTGTAAATGACCGCACATGGCTTACAATTAAGAACTCAAGAACTAATATGGGTGAGTGTTTTACATAAAGAAAACTTTGTGAAAACCATGCTAAGTCCTAGACATAGGATAGTATAGTCCATAGGATAATTGTGGGTACTTAAAATACAAGAGTGAATTCACTTAAGCAAAATGAATACTTGTTAGGAGGCAAGATAGGCACTAACACCCCTTTCTTTACTTGCATAGAACAAGGATCATAAGAGTCGGTAATGATATCAAGAAAGTGACCGAAAGGCACATAGCTAATGCAACAACATTCAAGGTCAAACAGATCACATAACGCATCATACACTTTTAAGTAAATTACTTGATGAAGACATTCCAACTAGCTTTTCTCTTTTACACTATCAACATTCTTTCTTAGTTTTCTAACTTAGTTGTGATCATCAACCAAAATCCAAAATTATTTTATTACTTTGTGACTTTACACTTTATTACTTTATATCATTTAAAAGTGAGTTTTTCAATCTCTGTGGGTTCGATCTTTTACTACTTGTTTTTGGACAAGTGTATACTTGCACTCAAGTGTATGTGGCATTTCCACACACCAAGTTTTTGGCGCCATTGTTGCGGGGATTGAAGTAAATTCTTTTAAAATTACGATATTGAGTAATTTAGTGTTGTATATAAATTCTGGTTTTTAGAGTTTCACAACCAAAGTACATGATACTTAGTATATGTACAGAACTGTAAACAAAACTCCAGAATATAGTTTAGATTTAGAAATAGAAAGAAAATTCAGGAGATTGCTAAGACTCCAAAAACAGAATCAACAAGCCAGCAACATGTCTTTCAGTGAAGAACAAAGCTCAAGGCCACACTCAGTGAGAGGAGGCCCTGGATCACAGCATGCTACTGAAGAAGAAGTTCATAGAGAAAATCTCATCCACATGGATCACATAGGTATGATTAATGATAGAGATAGACCTATGAGGGATTATGCTCAGTTTGATCATCAAAACATGCAAACTAGTATAAACAGACCTCATATTGATGCCATGCATTTTGAATTTAAGCCTATGATGTTTCAAATGCTTCAAACTATTGGTCAATTTGGAGGATCTCCTCATGAAGATCCTCATTTGCATTTAAGACAATTTCTAGAAGTATGTAGTAATTTTATTTTACCTGGTGTTAGTGAAAATGCATTTAGATTAAGGTTATTTCCATATTCTTTGAGAGATAGAGCCAAGGCTTGGCTAAATTCTTTAGAGCCTAACTCTATTCATTCATGGAATGAAATGGCTGAAAAGTTTTTAGGAAAATATTTCCCACCTATCAAAAATGCCAGGTTAAGAAATGATATTACATCTTTTAGACAAAAAGAGTTTGAGTCTTTATTTGAAGCATGGGAAAGATGGAAGGAACTTTTAAGAAAATGTCCTCATCATGGTTTACCTGTTATTATTCAAATGGAAACATTTTATAATGGTTTAGAACCTCAAACTAGAATAATGCTTGATGCATCATCTGGTGGAGTGTTATTAAATCAATATACAATGAAGCATGTGAATTAATTGATAGAATAGCAGCTAATAGCTCTAGTTGGCCTACTGAGAGGGTAAGTGCCCAAAAGAAACCATCAGGGGTGCATGAAATTAATGATATATCTGCCCTATCTGCTCAAGTAGCCACTCTAGCTAATTTGATGAAAAACTTCACTTCTGGCAATGCTACTGCATCTAATGCAGCTGCATCACCAGACAGCACTGTTGCAGCAGTAGAACAAGTACCTCCAGGCACACCTAGTTGTGTGTACTGTGGAGGAGGTCACTTGTATGAGGAGTGTTCTAGCAACCCTATCTCTCAGAAATTATGTAGGATATAATAGGAATAACAACCCTTATTCCAACACTTATAATCCCGGTTGGAAAGATCACCCAAATTTTAGATGGAGCAACAATAGTGCACTGCACCTAGAACCGCTCCAACTACACCAACCAACCCACCAGATTCCCACTCAAAATAACCAAAGAAACTCTCAACCTACCACTGAGAATTCTCTAGAAACCATGCTTAAAGCATTCATAGGTGAATCTAGAACTGCTAGACAAACCCAAGATGCTTCCATTAAGAACTTAGAGAATCAAGTTGGTCAATTAGCCACGACTCTGTATCAAAGGCCACAAGGTGCCTTACCTTCAAATCTGAAGCTACACCTTCTCAAACCAAAGGAAAAGAGCAGGTTAAGGCTATTTCATTGAGAAGTGGTAAGGATTTGGTAGAGTTAACGAGAGAAGGAAAGTGTAGATAAGGAGAAAAAAACAAAAATCAAAAAGAAACCAATGCGAAGCATCTAGTGCTCCTGCATCACAAGAAGTTCAAAGTCCACTACCTAAGTTAGTACTGAATACCCTCCTCCTCCTTACCCTCAAAGACCAAAAAGCACATGAGGAGAAGCGGTTTGGTAAATTCTTAGAGGTACTAAAACAATTACACATCAATGTTCCTTTAGTAGAAGCCCTCCAACAAATGCCAAATTATGCAAAATTTATGAAGGATGTGCTTACTAAGAGAAGAAGATTAGGTGAGTTTGAAAGCGATTTGCCATGATCAAGATTGTAGTTTGCTTATGCAAAACAAGATCCCTAGGAAATTGAAGGATCCAGGTAGTTTTACAATTCCATTTTCTATAGGAAAATCCTATCTTTGTAAAGCTTTATGTGATTTAGGTGCAAGCATCAACTTGATGCCTAAATCTATTTTTGACCGATTAGAAATTGGAAATGCAAAACCAACCATCGTGACACTTCAATTAGGTAGACAGATCAATAGCCTATCCTGAAGGTATCATAGAAGACATCCTAGTTAAGGTAGACAAATTTGTATTCCTGTAGATTTTGTTATCCTTGATTTTGATGCAGATAAGGAAGTGCCTATTATCCTAGGTAGACCATTTCTAGCAACTGGTAAAACCATAATTGATGTGCAGAAATGTGAACTCACTATGAGAGTGAATGATCAAGAGATAAAATTCAATGTAATGAATGCTATGAAGTATCCTGCAGAGGAAACAAAAGAGTGTTCATCCTTATTCTCTCTAGATCAATTGGTAGAAAAACAATTTTACAAGCGATGATGATCAACTTAGCCAATGCAGATGCATTAGATGCACTGTTGCATTGCTAGATGTTGAAATACTAGAAAAGAGAATCGCCAATAGAAAACTCTTGTAAGGAAGTATGGGCTAGGACTTATGAACCACTCAATCTTGAGGATCCAACTCTCAAGAAGAACTTACCCTCAATAGAACAACCTCCTAAGTTAGAATTGAAGATATCGCTCTGAACACCTTAAGTATGCATTCTTAGGAACAAATGAGACTTTACTCGTTATCATTGCTTCGATTTAACATCAAAACAGAGAGAGTGATCTCATTAGTACTCTCAAGAAGCATACCAAAGCTATAGGTTGGCAAATGGCGGATATCAAAGGAATTAGTCCTTCTATATGCATGCATGCAGTCATTTTGGAAGAAAATTCCAAAAACGACATAGAGAGTCAAAGAAGACTAAATCCTATCATGAAAGAGGTTGTGAAAAAGGAAATAATTAAGTGGCTAGATGTCTGGAATCATATACCCCATATCGCATGAAGGTTTGGGTAAGCCCTGTCCAATGTGTACCAAAGAAAGGGGTGTGACAAAGATAGCCAATGAAAAGAATGAGTTGATACCAACAAGAATCACATCACAGTGGAGAATCAGTATGGATTACGAAAACTCAACAAGGCTACCAAAAGGATCACTTTCCTTTACCATTCATAGACCAAATGCTAGATAGATTAGCGGGGAAAGAATTTTATTGTTTCCTAGATGGCTACTCAAAGCTATAATCAAATAGCCATTGAGCCTAAGGATCAACACAAAACCACCTTTACATGCCCTTATGGTACTTTTGCTTTTAGGAGAATGCCATTTGGCTTATGTAATGCACTGCTACATTCCAAAGATGCATGATGTCTATTTTCTCAGATTTCATTGAGCAATCAATGGAAGTATTCATGGATGATTTCTCTATCTTTGGAGAGACATTTCAAGTTTGCTTAACAAACTTGGAACAAATTCTCAAGAGATGTGAAGAAACAAATTTAGTCTTAAATCGGGAAAAGTGCCATTTCATGGTGCAAGAAGGCATAGTGCTAGGACATAGGATTTCAAAGAAAGGTCTAGAGGTAGACAAAGCTAAAGTTGATGTCATTGAGAATCTACCACCACCCAATACAATTAAAGGTATCGGAGAGCTTCTTAGGCCATCTTGGGTTTCTATAGAAGGTTTATCAAAGATTTTTCAAAAATCTCAAAACCATTATGCATGCTTTTGCAACATGATGTAGAATTTATCTTTGATAACTTTTGTACGTAAGCTTTTGACAAGCTTAAAAGGCATTGGTGACAAAGACCAATTATAGTAACTCAGTTGGAGCAGCCATTTGAATTAATGTGTGATGCTAGTGACTTTGCAAGTAGGAGCAATCCTAGGGCAAAGGTATGATAAGGTCTTTCATTCCATATATTATGCTAGCAAAACATTAATTGAAGCTCAAGTGAACTACACATCCACGAGAAAAGGAATTATTGGTCATGGTATTTGCATTTGAAAAATTCGAGATCATACTTAGTTGGCACTAAAATTATTGTCTACACCGATCACTCGCCATTAAGTATCTAATTTCAAAGAAGGATGCAAAGCCAAGGTCGATAAGGTGGATTTTACTCCTACAAGAATTTGATCTAGAAATTAGAGACAAGAAAGGAGTAGAAAATCAAGTAGCGGACCATTTATCAAGGATTGAAGGAGAATCACTTGGTATACAAGGAGAAGAAATCAAGGAGAGTTTTCCGGATGAAAAACTATTGGCAATCACAAATCAATGCAAAACATGAAACCGCATTTGCTATAAGCAATGCAGAGCATCAAATGCATCTCGCACCATGGTTTGCGATATTGTAAATTTCCTTGCAAGCAAAGTAGTACCCGAGTGAGTATGACATATCAACAAAGGAGAAAGTTCTTCCACATGGTTAAACAATACTATTGGGATGATCCATTCCTTTACAAGATGTGCCCCGATCAATTAATGAGGAAATGCATACCAAGAGGAGCAACAAGCGGTTTCGCATTGCCATTCTCGCACCTTATGGAGGACACTTTGGAAGCACTAGGACAAAGAAACTAAGGTATTACATCTGTTATTTTTGGCCTACTTTATTTAAAGATTCATATTTATTGGTCAAATATCGTGATAAATGTCAAAGAGCAGAAAAATATTTCGATAAGCATGAAATGCCTAGAACAAATATTTTAGAAATTGAATTATTTGATGTTTGGGGCATGGATTTCATGGGACCTTTTCCACCCTCTTTTGGCAATTTATATATCTTAGTAGTCATGATTATGTGTCCAAATGGGTAGAGGCAAAGTAGCATTACCTAATAATGATGCTAAATCGGTGAGTAAGTTTCTTCAAAGAAATATATTCACTAGATTTGGAACTCCTAGAGCTATCATTAATGATGAAGGTTCACACTTTTGCAATAAGATCATAGAAAACCTTCTAGCTAAGTATGGAGTTAAGCATAAGATAGCTACAACCTACCATCCTCAAACTAGTGGACAAGCGGAATTATCCAATAGGAAATTAAGAGAATGCTAGAAAAATGGTAAGTCCAAATAGGAAAGATTGGTCTTTACATTTGGATGATGCTTTATGGGCATATAGAACAAAGATTCAAAACACCCTTAGGAATGTCCCCTTACAAATTAGTCTATGGAAAAGCATGCCATTTACCTCATAGAATTGGAAAACAAATCTTATTGGGCTATCAAAAGCTAAATTTCAATTTGAACAAGGCAGTAAAAGAGAATGTTAGAACTTGATGAGTTAGAAGAAATTAGGCAAACCTCTTATGAGAATGCTGAAATCTACAAAGCTAAGACTAAGAAATGGCATGACAAGAAAATTCTCGAGAAGAGAATTGAAAGAAGGAGGACTAGTTCTCGCTATACAACTCTAGGTTGAAGCTATTTCTGGAAAACTAAGGTCAAGGTGGTCAGACCATTTAAGTTGATAAAGGTTTATCCACATGGAGCAATAGACTTATTTGATAAATCCTCAAATACTGCCTTCAAGGTGAATGGTCGAGAGAGTTAAAATGTACTATGGTGAACATGTGGTGAGAGACAAAATCACCACCCATTTGAAAAATCTCTAAGTGAGAAGAGGTAGTCAGTGACAAGACTCTTAAAACAAGCGCTTAATGGGAGGCAACCCATTGTTTTTAATTATTTTTGTGCAATTTTATGTTTTTAGTTGTTTTGCGTAAATGCAGAAACTAATGCACCGTGCATCAAGTGCACTGCATTGAAGGAAAATGTGCCCCATCGAAATTTATAAACTTGAAGAAAATTGGTTAAGTGTGAATCATAAGGCTTCGGAAGATCAAAAGAGGTTAAGCAAGATTAAATGACACATTGGTAGCCAAAGCAAGACACTTGGCAAGATGCATGCGCAAAGACGCAATACTAACGGCTACCTAATAACTCCACTAACTTCCTCTTCCCCGAAACATAAAGCCTTCATTGTTACTGCATACCCCTTCATTCAAAATTCTCACAAATTCTCTCATCTCAAACACAAATCAATCTTCTCATTCTCAATCCAATCTTTTCCAAAACACACAAGCAATCAAAAACCTAGAAATTCATTACAATGGTGAAGAAGCAATCAGCACAGAAATCATCAGGCAGGCAGGCCAAAACTCCCCAAAAAGAGAAGAAAGCCATGCATGCAGGATCATCATCATCAAGGAAAGGGAAAGCCAAAGAATCATCAATCGTAATCGATGACAATGTTCATCCGTGGAACATGCATCTATTGCCCGAGAGAGGTATGATTTGAAGAAGGCAAGCCCATCATTCATGTCAACAATGGCCAATCTCAATTGGGACCACTTCGTGTTACCAAGAGGAGGCTATATTGAAGACATAGTGAGCGAATTCTATGCTGGCATCACACCACAAGAAGGAGCAGAACATTCCTACACTTCCATGGTGAGAGGTAAACTTGTACACTTCCATGCAAAGAAATTGAATGAACATTATATGCTGAAATATAATGGGAATGAATTTGAAAATAGAGTGGCAAATGCCTTTAAGAAAGAAATGGAAGAAATAAGGTGTAGGATTGCTATACCAGGGTCTGTTTGGGAAAAATTCACACCTAATGAGATTAAGCTTAGAAGTAATTATTTGGTAAATACATTAGGTAATTGGCATTTGTTCATAGCCAATTCAATTCTACCTACATCACATACATATGCTATGACCAAAGAGAGATTGATCTTGCTAGATACAATTCTCTCTGAGGGACATGTAGACATAGGTAGATTGATTGCTAGGGAAATTCTTGCATGTTCAAATAAGTCAAAAGGATTTCTGTTTTTCCCTTGTCTTATTACTGAATTATGCATGAAAGAAGGTGTCCTATTGCGCTAATGAACAAAGAAAATTTCCCCACAGTAATTTGAGTCTTTGAAGTGAAGGAAAAGTTGAGAAATGTAAGAGGCCCCGCACTGCAATGCAAGAGCATTACATGCGTAAGCGGAGGCGATCTGAAATTTCGTAATGATCAACATGACTGGCTTCAATTGGTCTTTGACAAGATCTTTGATCTTGTGGGCCAAGTGAATGCCCCTGAATTCCCAAGTTGGGTATTGAGATCTGAAGGTGAAGAAGAAGAGGAGAAAGAAGTAGAAGAAGAAGGAAAAGGAAAGGAGAAAGTAGGAGAACCTAGCACCAAGAAGAAGGTGACTAGGAAGCAATACAAAGTACAAAAGAAGAAGGTTGTGGTAGAACTGCTGTGGGAAGAATTGTATGATTCTCAATGCAAGTGAGAGTGAGGAATTAAAAGAAATGGATAAGGAGTTAGAAGAAGAAGAGGAAGAAGAGAGTGATGAGGAAATTGATGAAGAAGAAGAGGAACAGGCTAGAGGTGTGATCTTAGAAGAGATTGCTAGGCAGAAATATGCCAAACAAACTTCGCATCAACCCAACAACAAACCCCTCATCACTTCACCAAGAAACCAAAACACCCATCATCTCACCTAACCAAGAATCCTCCTCCATTCCAAAATCACCATTACCCTCCTCAATGATCCACCAGTCTTATCACAATCACCACCACAAACAACCCCTCCACCACCTCTCTCCAAGAAATGAACCACAAGAAACAACTCACACGTAACAACCAACCCCTATTATGCCAACAGAACTAGAAGTACCTTTCGACCCAAGCAACATAATTTCTAATGTTGTTTCTGCTCTTGAGAAAGAGGTTTTGCAGAAAGAGAAGAAGAAGGACTCAACAAGCAAGACAAAGAAGAAGAATCATCTCGCACGTAAGCCTACAGCTCAATCTGCTGCAATGCGAGTGATGCTCTGCATCACTTGCACGCATCACAAATGCAGAACAACAATCATGCATGATGAGGCAACAATCAAAATGGTTCTCGAAGAAATGGCAAAACAGCAGAGGGAAGCATTGCACAATACTCGAAAATTCTTCAAGCAACTGCGGGAAGGCGCATACAAAATTAACACCAAAAAGGAAGAAAAGTGATGCGGTCAAGATCGATGCACTGCATCGCCATTCTGAACAAATTCCTGCAACTACACCGAGTAGGGAGGTGCATCCGGACCTGCTGAAGCAACACCAAGCAAGCCCAAGGAGAAGAAGGTAAGGTGAAACACACTCCTCCAAGCGCATAGCACGAGAATCGGGAGTGGAGCCAAACCATGAGTATCAATTTACAAGCTTTCACCTACAATTGCTATATGCTTGTTTTGTTTCTTTATAACTATTTCCTGGTTGTACTAATCCTCTCTCCTGCTTTGAACAAATAGTTTGTATTTTTGAACAAATTGCAGTGAGGGCACTGCAACCCCTTAAGTTTGGGGGGGGATTTGCATGTTATGTTTAATTATGTTTGTTTCTATCTAATATGTTGTGTGTTTAAATTAAATGTTTTATTTAGTAAATATATATGTTTTAAAGTAGTTTTTAGTTTGTTTAAATATTAGATGTACTTAACAAAGTAGTATCTAAATATTTTTTAGAAAAGATCAGTTTTTCAAAAATATGGTGAAAGCCCTATGGATGGAATTTCAATGATGAAAAAGAGAAAAAGAAGCCTTATTTCTTAGAAAAACCAAAATTATTTTTACTTCAACACTTCAAAACTGAGTTTGTGAAAAGAACCTTGCTATTTAAAAGATCAATCTGATGCAAGGGGAATTTTTGGTAAGCTTAGGTCAAAACAAAGCTTTACTAAAAAGAAAGAAGAGCTTAAAGAATTAAGTTTGGGGGTGTTTTATGAAAACAAAGGCTGAATTTCAAAAGTGTAAAGAGTAAACAATGTAGAAAAAGAAAACAAAAATGTGGACAAGCCATATCCTCGAATCTTTTGAAACTATACACGTGCTAAAGTACATGAATGCATCCGGAGGTCAAAGACTGTGCCATGCAGAATAAATGTATCCGGAGGATAGTTCAATAAATCAACTCATGCCAAAGTGCAAAGAAAAAATATATGCATCTGGAGGTCAAAGACCTGTGCCAAAGTGCATTTGCATCTGGAGGTCAGTGAGGAAGGTAATATGAGCTAGAAAAAGAAAAAGCATTATCAAGGTCAGTAAATGCATCACTCGCAAACCGCATCAAGAAAAAGCAAAATGCAGAAAAAAATCAATGCATAAAAACACTTCAAAGAAGTATTGCATTTGCACAAAAAGATCCACACAAAAAAAAAATATATAGAAAATTGCATTGGCTCAAAGCTTTGAAAGATTCAATCAAGTCCTTTGAAATTAGAACTCCCCAACACTTGAGAAAATTTTGTGAGTCTAAACTTTCTTTTAAAAAATATTTTGGTGTGACCAAAGATGAACCAATCCTTTCAAAGGCTAGGAGGAAATTTTTTCACTTAGTCTTGGAACCAATCTCAACTCAGTGGGTTCACACACACACAAAAGAGTTTGAATAACTTTGGTGGTTTTGAAGAAATAAAGGCACAAGAAAAGTTGTTGATAAATGAAGTTCATAGGGAACTCCTCATGAAAAATCCAAATCAAACTGATCTATTTTTCTAGAATTAGAGTTTTTTATAGTTTGTCTTTGTCATTACTTGCGGACAAGCAATGGTTTAAGTTTGGGGGTGTGATAACTCTATTTTATATAGAGTATTTCATATGTTTAAACTTAGTATTTGCTCTCTTTCAAGTAATAATAAAGAGTTTATATAGTATTTTATGTGATATATGCTAACTTGAGTGAATTGAATGGTTATAGTTAGTTATAGGCCATTTTGGATATATTGTGGTATGTTTGATGTTTTTGTTCAGTGCAGTCTCAATGCTGTCTGCATCAATGCTCCTGCACTGATCCTGCATCAATTCTGCGCAACTTGGTGAATAAGCAGCCTGTTTCATATACATCCACATGCAATGTGATGACCTCCTGCCTGCTTGCCTGATGCCATCCAACAATGTATAGTAGGCGCCTACCATTCACACATAGCTATAGGCATAGCTTTGAAGAGTCACCAACATAGGGACACTTGTTCTAACACCATGGAACCGCCCTATGTATCAAGTCAAAGATTTCAACATGGGATTAACTTCTGAAAAGCAACTACAGCTATGATCCACTCAAGATGACTTCAACATGAAGAAAGGAAGCACCTCACTTGAAGGCTATAAAAGGACCTCACATCTTCATTTGGAAAGATATCACAATCCATAAGTTAGATCAAAATTTCAATATACATAGTTAGTTTTTATATTTTTAGAGGAAGAGGAAGGAATTGACAAATCCTCCTTTACTCGTTTTCATAGTGTTTGTATAGTGCTAAGGAGTAATGCTAGTGCATTGCTAGAAGACTTCATATAAAGGTTTTCAACATTTGTAACTTTACTCTTGTTGTTTCTCTTTTGTGATTTCTATATATATAAACATGGTCTATTCAGTTTATATATATCTTGCAATGTCTCTTGTTAGCTAAACCTTTCTTAGTTGGAATGTTCTAATCATTTAATGAGCTTTTAAGTAAGTATGTTGCAAGTATGTATGTTTGTACTTTAGTTCTTGCTTGATAATATTTTTATTACTTATTTTAAACTTGATCACTTAGAATAAGTATGAATTGTAAATGACCGGACATGGCTTACAATTAAGAACTCAAGAACTAATATGGGTGAGTGTTTTACATAAAGAAAACTTTGTGAAAACCATGCTAAGTCCTAGACATAGGATAGTATAGTCCATAGGATAATTGTGGGTACTTAAAATACAAGAGTGAATTCACTTAAGCAAAATGAATACTTGTTAGGAGGCAAGATAGGCACTAACACCCCTTTCTTTCTTGCATAGAACAAGGATCATAAGAGCTGTAATGATACTCAAGAAGAAAGTGACCGAAAGGCACATAGCTAATGCAACAAAGATTCAAAGGTGCAAACAGCATCACATACTGCATCATACACTTTTAAGTAAATTACTTGATGAAGACATTCCAACTAGCTTTTCTCTTTTACACTATCAACATTCTTTCTTAGTTTTCTAACTTAGTTGTGATCATCAACCAAAATCCAAAATTATTTTATTACTTTGTGACTTTACACTTTATTACTTTATATCATTTAAAAGTGAGTTTTTCAATCTCTGTGGGTTCGATCTTTTTACTACTTGTTTTTGGACAGTGTATACTTGCACTCAAGTGTATGTGGCATTTCCACACACCACTTTCTACTCTAGAAACATTCTTCACCATCGAAATTTCATTCAAACGACTGACCTTTACAAGTTAACTGTATGAGTGAAATAACTACTGTGAGAATCTTCCGATAAACCTACTATACAAATCAATTAGTTCCAAATAACTCCTTACCTCTATGACCGATAACGGTAACTCCCAATTCATCACAGCTTCAACCCTTCTAGAATCCATTGCCACGCCAGACCGGAATACCACACGTTTCCGAATTTCACTACCGCCATCTTGAAATCACACTTCGATGGCTTAGCCCATTACCTCTTTACTCAGAGTACATTCCGAACAATGCAGAAATGTACACCATGATCCACATGGGTTTTAAATATATACCAAGATGTTATCCGTAAAAATTTCAACAACTAGTCTAAATACAGGTGAAAAACTTGGTTCATGTAATCCATGTATACCGTAGGAGCATTAGTTAGACCGAAGAGCATCACTACTCACTCGCAATGTCCATATCTAGTATGGAAAGTCATCCCTCGGGGTAACTAAAGCCCTAACCTTTAAATAAAAACCCGACCTTAGACCACACTTTGAAATCACTGCTTCACCTTGAAGCTAAACAACCTAAGCATAGATTCTTGGCATAGATACTTATTCTTAACCATAACTTTATCCAACTGGAGGTAATTTATACCCGATCTCCTATTTCCCATCTTTTTCTTTCCAACAAGTGACACGGAGCACCCCAACTTGTGGGAAAACTAAGTAATATCACGTTCGATTTCATGGGAATACTGTACTATTAGAACTTCGGGTTAAACTCAGTCACTACTGAGTTCATGACTATCTCACCGATGGGTAACGGTTTTGTAAAAATTTTCTTGAAAACATTTGGATATGAAATAATTTTCCCACTTACCCATAGGAGTTTGTTTCTTTGCTAACCCGACATACTAATAAGACATATCTTCACCTCGTGACTCATTCTTGAAACTCAATTCCGAGATTCGGATGATCTCACACAAATGTATGGCCTTTCAAAACCTATAAGTCGGATACTATTCCAACCAATCATTCCCCTTGAACTGAAATCTACTATTCATTCACTTAGAATCCATCAACAATAGTGTTACAAAGATGTATCCATCCCAAATATCAAAATGTTCTTTAGATTAGGGACTATTAATAATATTATACCAATGTTACTAACTCAGTAATCCGTAATGGTAGTAACTAATAATGATCAGAGTTGCTAATGTAACTTGTGAACCAAAAATTTCATGCATTACAAATGGATTACGATCGAAGTCCTTTGACTTTATTTCATTGAATATAGACGAGTGATTGCCGAACTAGCTACCTTCCAATCAAAACAACATTTCTTGACTGACCTGTTTGGAATAGCATAGCCATAAGTCACATTATCTCTAGCTAAAGCTTCGTTAGAATATCACAAATATTCCTCGTACTCTTCTTCAAATTTGGAGCACCATACGGTTCATTATAACTATTATATACTTGGTAGCCTCATCATCATGGTCCTTATGATCATTAGCTAAGATATGGATCATGTCAAACGACTTTTCTAAAGCCAACCATTCTCTTGAATGGAGTCTAAAACTCAATTACTCAAGCCTCACGAGAATCTAACAACATAGATTCCTTGCTTGAAGCATAACCGCTTTCCTAGCTAAGTAGGACTTACTAGAAGATTTTGAACTTCATTCGATCACACTGCCTTGTGGACTACTCTAAGCGAAACGTTTATGTTTGGATTCATCACTGAGTCAAACTAGTTATTATAATCATCAAAGAAATAGTCAAAATAGAAGGATTCTTCCACGGAATCAAACGGGCACAAGATAATGCTTCCAACGTTGATTCCGAGAACAATTCTCACCACTTTAGTCATTCCTTTGGTCCCATAACTCTCCAGCTCCACAACCGTTCAAACATAACCATAACCTCTTTAACGTATCCATTTGGTATGGAACATGTTTTGCTTAACAATAAGTAAGGTGTCTCACGCTCACTTGATTCCGTCTTACTATAGAACAACATCACTTTAAGAGATTGAAAATTCCACCCTTGGATATACTGGTGGCATACCTCATAATCGTTCGCTTTTGGAAACTCTACCGACTGTTGAAAAGCTAAAGCTACTAACAACCTTTTCCGGGGAATAGGTCCATTGGAAAAACTATAATGAGTATCATCCTAAAACAGTGTTTAGGAATCTCATCTTAACGACTGGAAGTTCTCTTTCCACTTCCCAAGCCTTTAATGGGTTTATGTCCTACAACCGCTTCAAAATTTAACAAATTGGGTAAAGTAGAAGTACATTTCGAATACCATTGAACAATTAGTTCAAATCCTACTCGGATGTGCGAGACATTTCCGTTAGCCTTCCAACGCATCATGGAATATAAAAATCTGAATTCCGTATTAATAATTATGAATAAAACAAGTCAGAGAACTATCAAAATTTTCTCACATACCGAGACTGGCTTGTTCATACTATATACCAATAAGCTTGAATATATTTTCCCTCACATGTGACACCTCATTTTCATTACTGCCGTCATTTCTCAAAATCAAGTAACGGTCCATTGCATAACTTGATTGGAAACGGGTTTTCAGGAATAGATTGAAAAGATGTTCCTCAAGTCCCTCATCTGAAAGTTTAACAAGATAATCCAATATGGGTACAAGTCTTTCAATCCATGAATCACTCTTTCTGAAATATTGTCATAACGGGGAATTGTTTGAAACCCAAAGACATGTCACCATCAAAATCACCTCACGATTTCATCTTAATTGGGACTTGGTTCGAAAACGTAATCGGAAACTAACTCCATCGGTATTTGGTTCTCAGAACCAATACGAAGATTCCATTACAACTTAATGTATCGGCCAGTAGCATTTCAAATATGGTCTTGAGGAAAAAGAAATCTGGTCAAGACTTGCAGTTATCCGGAGAATGATTCTAACTGCGATCTAAGTTGGGGTTTACTCTAACCATAAGGTAAGATTAACTATGAAACAATGTTTCAGTAATTGATAAAATACTATCCAACAGTCGAGATTTCAGTGTCGCATACTCTTAATGAGATCTTACGGTACTATCATTCTTATTGCCTAAAGGCTTTTCTTACTTGTAATTCCCTGCAGGACCTACAATAGCTTCCACTGCAATTCTACAATTGCACCTGGTTCACTGATTGAACATTCGTCCACAGCTTTCTCGAACCAATTTGGTTGTCCACTGCTTACTTCAGAACACCAACTGTAGCCCTTTGCTTTCGCTGCGTGCTCGATCAACCGAGAAGGCGTAATTCCTAAGGTTTAGGGTTTGGACATTTTCTGGCCGAGGCAACTAACGGTCATAATTCTCGTGAACTCACATGAAACATTGAGTGGATCCTCACTCAATACTTCACATAATATACTTGAAAGGTTCGACATTTAATTGTCTAAGTCCCTAGTGACTCTATCTAACCTCTTGACCAAATTCGGTCACTACGTCCGACTAGGTCGAATCGCTCGATACCAAAATGTAACACCTCATATTTCTATCTAGTAGAAATACTAAAGTGTACCTATTTAGCATACATCGTAGATACAATTCTGCTAGATTTACAATCTTTACAAGAATAGCGGAAACGATACATAACTTAGAATAAATTCAAGTTATATAAATCGAATACAAAGATAACAGGAAAAACATAACTAATAATAGAAGAACTACGTCTTCCATTTCCTTCTCGAGCACTCCATCCACTCGTGTCATAAATGATCTTCTTTCCTGTTACTCAAAAAACAACAACATTTGTAGGGTGAGACAACTTGTCTCGGTGAGTCTTACCGTGACCCCTTACCTATCACTCGGTCCATTTATAAAACCATAATTAGTAATTCAAAAAGAATTACAATATATAATCAATTACTTGTGACTTGTCACCAACAACCTAAAGAAGCTCGAGTGACAAAATCACAATATACACATTTAAAAGTTTTATCAATTCTAGTACATCACCAACAACACAAGGAAGCATGGGTGAACCCCAACATAGCCAATAAGTGTACAACTCTTAAAGGCGGATAGCTTTAATTTTAACATGGGGGCCTAGGACCGGGCGCATGACTTCCTCTCCCTAGTGTACTAACGCATGGAGGTCGTCACCTCAATTCGATATTTCTTATATATCGTGAAACGTGGGCGGTTTAGATGAACATAATCATCCCGAGCCAATTATAAATTAAGAAATGGAACATTTTGTTCAATTCACTTTCCAAAACATGTCCTCACACGTATACTAATTACGGTTTTTCGAAATAAATATAATATTATTCGTTATTTCAAAACCACTTTGGATTTGTATCAAAATTTCCAACGAAAATTCGGCAGAGTTTCCTCTGTAATACGGACATCCCGAAATAGTATATTTACCTGTCCAGACATCAATTTTGTTCCAAAATCGTTAATTTCCACATATATACAAAATTTACGGTTTCCCAAAAGATTTGTAAATTCAATTAAATCAACCAAACAACTTTAAAACACATCCAGCAAACAATAACAATTCAAAAATCAAAGCATTATGGTTTCGTTTTGAATTTTCAAACACGCGTCATTTTCGGAAAATAGCGTTTTTGACTCTAAAATTCTCGAAACTCCGAATTTTGAAAAATCGTTCAACCATAACTCAAAAACGATATTTAAATTCCCTAAGCGAGTAAAACTCACCTCCTCGTGATGAAAATCACGAACCACCGAGACGTTCAAGCTCCCGATTCAAAACTTCACGAACTTGCTCGAACCGCTCCAAAACCGGAACCGAACACTCCACGTCGGTTGTTGAGCTTCCAATCATCCATACCAAGCTTCAATTTCGCTTAAATCTCCGGTTCTCCAAATTGGAGCTTAAAACTCATTAATGGCAAAACGAAAACGAAAGAAATTAGGGTGTGAAAGTGGTATCATTAGATAGATCTCGAAAAATGGAGAAGAATGGTGCGAGAATCACTTACTATCGTTAAGAATCCGTGGAGATCTCGCCATTCTTCCTTCTCTTCCTCCACGCCCTTTCTCCCTCTCTCTCGGGCTGTTTCTCTTCTTTCTTTCTTCTTCTTTTTTTTTTTTTTGTTCTTTCCTTCCCTTTTTAATCCGTTCCTTCTCTCTCTCTTTTTTATTCTTTTTAACTTTACTTTTCTTTCTTTATTCACACAAGTGTGGAATGAGAGGGTATTTGGATATTTTTTGATGTCTCAGAGATCATTTTGGGCGAGTGGCATAAATACTAAAATACCCTTAGAGTACTAATTTCCACTCGGTTGTGTATTTAAATTATTTTCTCTAGCAATTTTAAATTGCTTTCGTAACAACCTCATATCCGTGACTTGATTTATTACCTATTCGAGTAATAAATCACTCGTTAATTTCTTAATTCGAAATTAACGAAATTGGGGATGTTACAGTTTATAAGTGGGAACCTCATCCATTGGATTGAGCCCCAAGGGGTACCCAATTTTGTGGATGGGTGAGGACACACACAAAGTGACCACCACACACGCGCGCCGCCGCCGTTCGTCTGGCCGGCTCGGCTTGTGGTGTATTGTTTTTTTCGGAAATGATTTTTTTTAATTTAAAAAATCAATTGTTGACTGAACCGTTTTTTTCCAACACAATTTGTAACAGTTTTTAGTCATAAAACCGGAAACCGTTTTTTCACAAATTTTGGCATAGAGCCGTTGGACCATTAAGCCCCAACGGATCTCTCCCACTTTTCACCTATATAAGGAGCTCTTCTCCTTCATAGCAATTCGCACCAAAACGTTTTGTGAATCAAAAATTTTCTTCACAACTTTTCGTTATACAACTTTCTTGTTACTTTGAAAGCTTGAGATTTTATCCAAGCCTAAAGTGGTTTTAAACAATATAGAGTGGTTTTGTATAAACCATATTGAGGGTGTATTTCTAGAGCGAATTTCTCACGGTCATGGTGAAAATTAAATAATGATGTAATCGAAATTGCTTTATCCTCGGAGACGTCGTGGTTGATAATCTACTTGCACCTTTGAGTAGTGCTGCGAAATGTCTTAAAGAGAAATGAGCTAGTCATGACTCATCCCAAGATAATATCTTAGGTTTATTTTAAAAATAAAAAAAAAAACTTAAAACACCGTTGTTTGAGGAAAGTTCTGGCTAAGGAAAGACTTGGTATTTAAGTGTGTCTATTGTGACCCACATTTCTTTTCTGAAAACCTTCTCGGATTAACAATTAGCTTCCTCCGCTCTTATAGGCTCCGAGATGTAAGCCCACGGAAACTGTACGTCAATGTTAGACATTATCAACTCACCCTCTCATATTTGCAATAATCACTTCTTGACCCTCACAACCTGCGAACAAATTAATTAGAGAACACCAAATAAAAGTGTGTGTCCTATATTTCATTACTTGACTCGGATATTCAAGTTCATTGGCTGCACTGATAACAAAAAATCTTAAAATTACTTTATCTTTCATTTGTAATTTGGATATTTATATTTAATAAAGACATTCACAAAAATCCATCTAATACTTATCTTAAATCTTAAATACTACATGAATAGTGAAGAAAGGGACAGGAAAAGCATTATCACCCGCGGCCGCAGTGCACCGCCCAATCATGATACGATAGCCTTCCTTCCTTCCTTCTCATAATAATATCAACAATGAAACTGAATTAATGTTGGTAAAGGTAAAATGAAAACAATGGAGGCATGGCATGGATATTTTTATTTTTTATTATATGTAATGATAATGTAATGTACGTATTTTTAGACGAAGTTATCTGGTTCATTGCATTTGCATGCAGGCCGGTTTAAATAAAATAATCTCGCCCATATAATACAAGATTGAAAATCAACATTATAAGCGGGAGATTACGTGATGAAAAAGAAATTTTCATGCAAATTGGCGGAAACATGTACGGATTGGATGAAAATTGTGAAGGAAACCAAAGAAGCTATGGCTAAATGAGTGAATTTTCACTTTTTACGTACAACGTTTTGTTGTAGTTTGGTTTTTAATATCACGTGACCCTCTATGAAAGAGAATAACTCAAGTGGGAGTCTCCCACTCTATTACCATCACGTGAAGTAAGGTGGAGTTATGTTCAATGAGAGAAAGTTGGGGAAAATCATGTGGGCCACTATGAATTTGTTCACATGATGACTCAATGCAAACACCACAACAACTTGCGTGTAATTTGAGCTATTCAGTAGCCACAAAAGTAGGCTACTTCAACTACCTTGAGAAGTGCATCCTCTTCTTCTCTCTCATCAGATCCAATCTCTCAAATCCCCTTCTTCTCACCTTACTTCTATAACCGTAAAAACGAAAGAGTGAGAGAGAATGCAAGTGATTTAATGGAAACGACAGTGTTGTAATCGTTGTGGATGGAGTAAGAAGAGCGAGATCTGCGAACGAGGAATTTGAGGAAGCCAATGAACAGAAGGTTGAGTAAGGAGCAAAGGATGAGAGGGAGAATAAGGTGAGAACGGAGTGGAGAGGAGAGGAAGGAGTGGCGAAGAAGAGTGAGAGAGTGACGGGGAAGAAGATACTGAAATCGGCTAAGTGTTCTAGATAGCGGTCACAACGGACTAAACTTCCTTGGCTTCTTCACGACCAACTGGGTAATTGTTTCTTTTTGTTGATTATTGATGAAAAATTGTTTGATTATGTCAAATTGTTTATGTGATGTCACTATGCTCGATGTTGAATGTGTAAAACTTATGGATTTTTAATTTTTTAGTATAAATTGGTTGTATTGTCTGTGATGAAATTATTCATTTGTTTGAGAATAAGCATATGTACTGTGTTCAAGGAACACTTTGATTATACAGTCACTATATGTTGAACAATGTGAACATCCAATTCGATTCATGGTGTCTGCATCAAATGCCTCACTCTTATCCAATAGCCATGAAGACGTATGAACTGTTCTTCCCCTTCTTTTATGCTACAAATTCCTATCTTTTCTCTGATTTTAAGTATTATATAACTTCTTCTAAACTGTTAGTTGCTGCTCCAAACAATCCGAGGGAAGCTAGAAGCAAAGCGATGCATGGAGTGCAGCAAGTTCAGCAGTTCCGGGTCATCAAGAAGGTGTAGTAATTTTCTCTAACCATATTAATGCACTGCTCTTAACTCTTTTTATGTGGATTTTGGTTACTACTCATTGATAGAAAAATTCTTCAAGGTAGTTACATGGAAAAAGAGAGGTTTCTGCATGTTGGTATTCAATCCATAAAAGCTAGAGTGATCATAAATTTGTGTCGTTAACCTGTCAGCCCGAATTCATCAACTTGCATTGTCAACCTCACTCTGGTGACCATACCATTAAAGAGAATTAATCCTAGCTAGGTAAGTTTTTTTAATAACTGTGTTTAGATATCTTCTTCACTTATGTTGACAACCTTCTATTTGTTTTATATATATATATATATATATATATATATATATATATATATATATATATATATATATATATATATATATTAGATTGGGGTTTTCTTCATATTTATCTACTTTTGACTTTTGTCTGTCTTTATATTTAATTCTAGCAGCAAAGTAATGCTATAGATCAACGTTGTTATTTGGAGCTCTATGTTACTAATACTTATTTGTGTGTGCTTGATAAGCTGCAGCATTATTAAAGGCTTTATGCTAACAACCAATGCGTGTGGTATGTGCTTTGATAACCTGCATGCAACAGTAAGGGTTGTATGAATGTGAAACATGCAGCATCCATCAAGGAGAAAATAGGGAGGTGGTTTGAGTTAGAGTGGCCAAAGTTTTTTATAGTGTAGCTTCTTCTAATAATTCTCTTTCATTAATGGCATAGTGTAGTTTGTGTGATGGTTAATAAGTCTTGACACTGTAAAATATAGTATCAATTGTGGAAGCATTCAATATTGAAGTTAGAAAAGGTGTTGATGAAGCAATTATTGGTTGGAGAAATCGCTCAATCATAGTGAGTATTAAAAGATATGCTTATGAGAATTCTATTCAAATTCTTGACAAATATTCTTCATGACAGTTTGTGATTAATTGTTTTTTATTGAATTCCTTCATTGAATTGTAGTTTATACAAATGCGGTTGTTGAATGAATTAATTCTACCGTGAATAAGTTGGCTAATTAGAGATTGAAATATATATGGTAGTATTCCTCTTCTTATTTGTGTTGTTGCATCTTTCATAAGACAAAAATAACAAGTTATGATGAAATCTGGCTATACTATTTCCTTTATGATTGTAACAAATTAAATAGTAGTCTTGTGTGCAATGTGTGATGTAGTGCTACCTGATTATTGTGGTTATTTGAAGATTAGAAGGTCATATTCTTTGCATCATTAAAAGTGGTTTGCTTCCTCATAAAATCAAGAACATGTATTCTTTTGGCAATTTTTGATAATGGTCTAAATACATTAATGCAAGATGAAAATAATGATTATTGAAGATTTCCATGGATTGTAGATTTCTATCGTGGGAAGCCTATGTGTGTCATAATAGAACTATAAATTTTGTTATAATCCCCAAAGGAAGTTATTATTATCGATCTCATCCTACGGTATAATCTTAGCACGCCTTGCCTAAGCCCTCGGTAATATTCAATATAGTACATACTTTCTCCTCCGACTCAATATAAGCAACAAACACCTTTTAGGTTCATTGAAAAAGTAATGTATCCGGACAATATATAGTCCGGATACATTACTTTTTCAATGAACCTAAAAAGGTGTTTGTTGCTTATATTTGAGTCCGTGAGAAAAGTACATCTTAAGACACAATAGGCAATAGACTAGCACCTAAACTATCACCTATTACTTATAGACTAGCACCTATTACTTACAGGTTTGTCTTATATTTATGCACCTATTAATTATATTTCTGCACTTTATCTTTTAGTGTCATCATTAACTCAAGTAGTAGTCATAGGGTGTACTTTCATAGGGTCTACTTTCATAATGTAAGAAGTAAAGTTAGAAGTAAGGATTTCACGCTTCCCAATATGAGTATAAGTGATCTTTATGGGTCCATGTGCCGCAAGTTGGTTTTCTGAAAAGCTATAATGATGATGTTTCAATATGCATGTGACCCAAATTTGGTTTTTCCCCATCCTACAAACATCACGGTTCCCAAGAACAAGCTTAGGTGATGGTGTACTTTCACTGGGTGTACTTTCATAATGTAAGAAGTAAAATTAGAAGTAAGGATTTCACGCTTCTCAATATAAGTATAAGTGATTTTTATGGATCCATGTGCCGCAAGTTGATTTTCTGAAAAGCTATAATGATGATGATTCGATATGCATGTGACCCAAATTTGTTTTTCCCCATCCCACAAACATCACGGTTCCCCCCACAATGCTTAGGTGATTGTGTAGTTTCATAATGTAAGAAGTAAAGTTAAAAATAAGGATTTCACGCTTGCAATATAAGTATAAGTCATCTTTATGGGTCCATGTGCATGAAGTTGATTTTCTAAAAAGCTATAATGATGATGTTTCCATATGCACGCGACTCAAATTTGGTTTTTCCCATCCTACAAATTAACATCACGGTTCCCAAGAACAAGCTTAGGTGATGGTGTACTTTCATAATGTAAGTAGTAAAGTTGGAAGTAAGGAGTTCACACTTCCCAAAATAAGTCATCTTTATGGGTCCATGTGCCGCAAGTTAATTTTCTGAAAAGCTACAATGATGATGTTTCCATGAGGTTTTAATATCCGATACCACAAAAGTTTGTACTCATTATTCAATTTTTAGTGATGGTAATATTGCAAAAGTTATCTTGCTAGTATAAAACTAATTATGCGAAATCCATAGTAATTAACGTGTCTCCGTCCGTAGGACGGGAACTTGACTAGTACTAGTAAGTGTATAGTACTGTAAATCTTAATGTGGTCCACCCTGGTGTATTACGTGTATTTTTGTTCATATCCAAACTATCATTTGGCCCAGTAATTAAAGCAAAGCAACATCGATATCGACGAGGACCAATAAATAAATTAGTTAGAATTACAGATAAAAAAATAATTACAGATAACAATTAATTCTTGTGTAATCGCTTTTGAATTTATTGCTCCGTTTTATTTCAAAAAAAAATAATAATAATAATAAATAATTAGAGAGACGATGGATAATAAAATGGTTGTCACACGTTGCTTGTATGTATACTATAGCTATTAGCTACTCTGTAATTATATATGAAATTCACTTATTTTCTATCAACTTCATTGTATACTTCACCTTCTATGTATGTCAGTCATATATAGAAAAAAAAACTTGCAATCCGTCAACACCAGGAGGAGCTTTGAAGGCTCCCATATGAGAGATAACATTATAAATATCACTCTTAATTAGTAACCGACATAGTCAATGATCATTAGGAAATTAAGCCCCCCATGATACACGCCATGTCATGAACCTAAACAAATCCTGGAAGTAATTAGTAACCATAGTTTCTGTTTCGGAGTGGGGCTTGAGGCCCAATACAGTCCAATAAGTCCAATATGGCCCAATACTAAAGATATAAATGCAGCACAAATCCCAAGGAATTAGGTACGTCATAAATACACTTTGTGGAGTCTGCTCGTTAACACGCCACCGACTGTAGGCGTCAGTGTCATTCTCGATACTACCCGCGCGTGCGCCAATACCCTCGACGCGACCAGTTTATCGACCAAGACAACGGCAAAGAATAACCACACTTCTATTGGTCGCGACGCGATCGGTTTCAACTCTTGTTGATCGATCACCAACCCAAATCCCATTGATATCATGGATGGAGCATGTCATACGTACGTGTTTTTAGATCTCCTAATGGTAGTCACCCCATGAAAGAACCTGGTTGACCTGGACTTCTGAAACCATAAAATCTCTTATTGCAACAAAACCTGCTCTTATTCATTCCCCGCACACTCGCCTGTATGCTGCTGCTTCTGATTCAGGACTTGTTGGGTTGGTTACTCGTCCACTTTTCCGTAACCCCATCAAGCCTTTTAAATAACAAACAAATACTTTTTGATTACAACATATATACCCAAAAGATAAAAAATACGCAAAAGAACGTTGAAATTTAACTCATCACATCGATCTCATGCATTCACGAAGGACAAATAATTGCATATTTCCTGACGTGTTTGAATTAATTAATTAATTAATATAAATAATAATATACAAAAGTCAACATAGTATTTATTCAGCAATTTGCCCATGTCAAATGTTCTATGCTTTTTTAATTGTCAAAAAAAAGTTCTATGCTTTTTTGTTAATAATTTAAAAGTTTGCTGAGTCAAAGAAAAAGTTCTATATTTGTCGGCATAAAAGAACATTTTTATTTGGTTACATTATGTTAATTAAGGAAGTGCGATGATAAACAAACAAAGGACAGAAGACAATTCTTATTAGTTTACTTTTTTTTAACAATTAATTAGAGGCTTTGTCAATCCACCAAAAAAATAAATAAACAAATAAAATTGGCGGTTTATAAAAAAACAATTAGTTAGAGGGCCTAATTAGTCAATGAGAATCGAAGTATATTCTATAAAGTGTTCTAGGTTCGATTCTAGCTATTACGAATCCATCAAATAAATTGTGTATTGATGATTGTAAGGAGAATCTCTAGCTCTTTATACAAGAAACAATCTCAAAATTTTAGATAAGGACCAAGAAAAATGGTAAAATTGGTCATAAAATTTCAGGAATCAGGCATGTAAGCCCAATTTGAGTCACTAAAAAAGTATGAACTTTTTTTTTGACCAAAAAAAAGTATGAACTTTTTGTATATGAGGATTTAGGAGAGCTTTAAGACTCGTTCAATTTAATGGTTAGTGTATGAATGACTAATTGTCAAAAAAATAAATAAATATGAAAGACTAGATAAAATAAAGGCAAACTATCTCCCGAGTCCCTTAACTTATTTTCAGATAATGAATAGGTCCCTTAACATTGCATTATTATATATATATATATATATATATATATATATATATATAATTACTAATGAAAATAACAAAAACCTTTTCTTAGAAAATTTATCTTAATTTTTAATATATATATATATATATATATATATATATATTATAGAGTATTTAATATATATATATATATATATATATATATATATATATATATATAGATAGAGTGATGAAATTGTTTTCTCTGAAAATACATTCATATTTACATGAAAACACTATTAATATTTAATTTTTTGACCAAAATTAATATTTAAATTATTAGATAAGAGTATACCATAAGAAAAATTAGTAGTTTAAATTAAAAAAATAAGTAATTAATATCCAAATTTTAATGGGTGAATATTTTAATAAAAATCACACATCAATATAACTTTTAATGTACAATTTTTTTAATATACCCCATGCGTAGCATGAGCCGTTGTCCTTTATACTAATAATATAGAAATTGTATGAAAAAATTATTATTCATCTTTATTAGTTATCACAAACTTCATTTCTTTTAGATTCTTTTTTCTTTATTTTTTGACCAAATAGGTTATTTTTTCTAAACACTCTAAAATATTCATATTTTATACTTATCTTCTCTTCTTATGTTTGTTCAAATATTTTTTAAGAATTTAATGGATTCTTATATAACTTTATCATATGTCCCTGTAAAAAATTATTTACTTTTTAAAATTGTTAAGGTCAATTCTTTTTTGAAATTGTCATGGGAATTTTAGATACAATTTTTTTTCTAAAATTTAGTATAGCCCTTTGTTCTCAACTATTTCTGTGGATAAGATAATTAAGAACACAAAGAACAATCTCGCGTGAATAGGAAAATTGTTCAATCCTTCATTAGCCTCTCTGGGCGAAATATATAGTGTTACAAACATTCATGGCCAATAATTGATGACCGTTACATAATTAAGAGTTCAGTTACATAATAAAAGTGACAGTTACAGGTGGACGCCTAGGCTAAGGAGGGGGCCGACTCTGATCGGGCCGAGCATAAGTGGCTCTCCGGATCCTAGTCCCTACGGCCGCGTGCTATCGATGCCGCGGTGTTGCGATTAGGCTCGGCGCGCGGTGAACACGATCCTCGGCGATGAATGTGAAACGTGAAGTCGCTCAAAATACGCCTACTCGCTCGGTTCCGGTTCTTCTTGTTATTGAGTGAAGCCGAACGTCAGCGTAGTTGACGCTTATCTCGCCGATTTTGACCGCTAGTAACGCTTTGAATTTCTCGGGAGTTGTGTTTGACTAACGTGAACGTTTACGCACACTTCATTAATGCTCTTGTTTGTAACTTGTTCTCTTTTGTAACTTGTTCCTCTTCTTTATCTATAAAAGGGGAACATGGCGCTTTGCATTTGCTACTCCTTCCTCTTTGAGTTACTTTGCTTCTCTTCTTTAGTCGCTTGATATTTATGGTTTCTTTGGCTTTATCAGTTCTTTGCTCCCTTTTGGGCTCTGCACACAATCTTAAAGTCCTCGGTGTGTTAAGATTGTTGGAGGCTCTCAAAGAAGAGTCGTGGACTTCCGGCATTTGTGGATGTTCTTCGCTGCAGTTGATCTGGTTGTCCTCGTTTGAGATTGTGTGAAGAGCCCAAAGGTGGAGCTGTCTGCGAGGTGGCATTGCCGCGGCCTAATGGTTAATTGTTCCTTCTCAATGTAGAGGAATTTTCCATGAGCCCGGCGCTTGGAGAATTTTTCCATTGACCACTCTCTTTGGATGGCCGCCGATTTCCCCGCTTCTTCCGGTGGATCTACAGAAACTCCGGAGGGTGACGCTCCGCTTCCCTGGCCGAGTTCGCCGCAAAGTGCCTCAACTGCCTTGGTGGAGCTGCCAAGGCTTTGGTGACCGCGGACTATCACTTTTATAATGAGACCTGCAATTGTATTTTTGACTTTCATTGGGTTCGGCTCTAGACCGACCGTTTTGTTAGTGTGCAATGTATTACGAACAACAATATGTATTTATGAATGAAAATATTTATGACATGAAAAGTGTTTTCCAGCTATGCTTTTATCTTTACCGAGTCTTTCAGGTGACGCCGCGGTCATCCGTGACGCCGTCCTTGACGTGTGGGCACGTGCGATAAGACGTGACTTTTGAATTGACAGTTAATGATGTTTTGATCCTCTGGAACTGTGTCAACCGTCCGTCATATCGTGTGGCTGCCACGTGGCTTTACCCTAGCCGTTAGAATCGAAAAGGCTTCACATCTCAGCCGTTGATCGCTGAAACTCGAATGGTTCACTTAAATTGCCGTGTTTGAATAATCGGGTGTTTCCTTTTCCCCTTTCGCTCCTTCCTATTTTGCTTAGCCAAACGACGCGCGTGCTTGTAAGGAGAAAAGGCATTACCGCATTTTCTCGCCTCGATTCCTCCCACCATCTTCGTGTACGTTCATTTTCTTCACTTCGATAGTTCTTGTTGTTCTTCCTTTCTACGCCCTTTGGTGAGTCGCGTAGTTATACCCGCAAAATTTATCCATGGTCTCTATAATAGATGTTAGTAGCGATAGTGAAGGAGAGGTTACTTCGGAATTAGGTGTATCAATGCCTTCGTGTTGGCGGACAATGTCCACGCCGCCGCGTTTATCGCATTAGGCGAAATGTGCGGGCTATGAACACCGTGCTTGCCTCTCGATGATGAACCTCTCTCCTCCACGGGGCAATTTCGAGCCAATCTTCAATGGTCGGAAGAGACGCCAAGACCATAGCGATTACTCGGAAAGCATCGACTTAGAAGTGTTGGATTCCCACTCCGTGTTGGTGACCAAGAATCATTGGACGAATCCGGTCACTTCTTTGTCATCCGGTGGACGAGGGTGCTGCTATTGCAAAGCCAGTTGATCCGGACGAGTCAGTGTGTGATTGCCCGGAAGCTGGGAATAAACCCTATACTTATATGTACACAACTTTGTTTGAACATCTAGGCGTTAGAGTTCCTTTCCCCGAGTACTACCGTGCGGTACTGCGGTTGCTAAATGTGGCACCAACTCAGCTTCACCCGAATGGTTGGGCTTACGTGCGCGCTTTCGAAATCATGTGCGAGTGTCTCAATTTATCGGTTACCGCAGAGAAATTTCTTCATTTCGTGCGCTCTTCGGTTAAAGACCCCCCTCGCTGGGTATCTCTAGGTAACCACACCCGTAGGCCCTTTATGAAAGTGTTTAAAAGTAGTTACAAGTCTTTCAAGGACAGCTTCTTTCGGTTGGAGGCGGGCCTCGTGATCCATTTTTGTTAGTTGATGAGAATAACATTGAGTACTTCCCCCTTTCTTTGGCGCGCACTCAAACAACAAATTTACAATTGAGAGGTGTAAGCTTATCCCCTACCGATCGGGAGGATGTAGGCCGAATTTGGTCATACGCTCAATCGGGTAACCACCCCGGGCATCCCAAATTATAAAGCAAGTTGACGACTCAAATGGACTTATAGCATATCTAAGTAAATACTTGAACTTTGTGTCCTCTATCCCGCTATGCAGATTCGTTGTTTTGATTTTATGTCTAATGTGTTTTTGCAGGACTTTTCTGGTATGTCAACGCTGGAGCGTGGAGGACGAGACGCCGACTCGTGAGGAACAAAAACAGAAGCGAGGATATATCACCGACACCGATGCTACAAAAACCTCTACTAAGGATGTTCTTCACGCGAGGAGAAAAAGAAATCAAGTTCCGCACGGTCCACTCAATTGCTTCCTCCTCCCAAAAAGCCAAAATCATGCCCGAGACCCCTGTGGTGATCCCACCGTGGCTCGGGGTAAGCCTACGTTGTTTGAATCCACCGCTGCTGCGATTGTGGCAAGACTTAGGAGATGCCTCTTGGCGGAGATTTTTGGATGTAAAAGGGTAAAGGATGGGTCGGCAAGTGGTTCCTCAAGACGCTCGGGATGTGCGGTATCCTTTAACGAAGGCTCTTAACCGTGTTTCGTTTCTGAGATGTGGAACGGGTGCGAGAAGATGGGGCCTCGTCGAGTCCGGTGGCGATCAAAACTTACGCCTTTGGACTTCCATGCCGGCTCATCACTTTGAGAGCGCTTACGGGAATTGATGGCCGAGGAAATACTCATGAGGACCGGTTGAAATCTATGGAGCGAGACTGTGCTGCGCACAGCGGAGAAAAAGTCTTTGGAGGAGGATTTGAAGAAGTATGAGCGTAACAAGAAAGTGATGGATCCGAAAGTCAAAAGCTTATCCGAGGCCAACGAGCGCTTGAAAAAGGATGCGCGGTCAAGGAGCAGAATTGTCTAGGTATAAAGAAAAGCTCATTGCACAGATATAATGATCCGGAGAAGGTAAAGAGGGAAGCGGTGACTATGCTTCCCAGTGGTGCGCGAATTTGACCGCTGGTTTTATTTGGCTCTTAGTCAAGCGCAAGTTCATTTTCCCACTTTGGACCTCGGATATTTGATCCTCGACAATGTTGTGGTTGACGGCCAAATCATGGCCCCTATCGTTGGTAACCAAACTTCGCCGCTTTACTCACACGGGATGAAGGGAATACCAATCTTGTCTCTTGGACCTTGGATAGGCGGACAAGGTATTGAATGATCTGTCGCCGATGGTACTCGCGAATGAGGCTCGCTACGGTGGTGATGGGGAGATGGCCGATGATTCTCGAGAAGACTCATTCCGAGGTCCCCTGTTTGATTTGTTTTTGTTGGACTTTTGATGACCTGCAGTTTGTAATTTTAATATTTTGAAGTTTTATGTACTTTGGTGCTTTACCTTTTATTTTGACTGCTTTCGCTCTTCATTTTGATCTTGAAATGCATTACCTTTATTTCGTAAGCCTGTCCATCCGTGCTATAAAGTATAGCAGTGCAATACAATACCGCGCTTTTGTATTCTTATCGCGACTGCTTTTTCTTGCATTCTTCGGCCTTTATTTTTCTTCCACACGACTTGCATCGCTGGGTTATGCTTCTCCTCCTTTATTATGCAAGGAGGAGGTTTCGTGAAAGATCGTCCGATTTTTGCCGAGGGATGCTTTCGCATCTACCAGGGTCTTGTTTTTTGACCCTCCTTGCTAGAAATTCGTTGATTTCTCGAGCAAACGCGATCCCTTAACTTGCTTTTCAGCGAGTCGTGGTCGGTGTACTGCTGTACAAAGAGGGTTTCCTCGCATGTCTCCACGGTTAACTTTTCAGCTAACTGCTTCATAGTCATGTGAGGTGCCTCCAAGAGGTACACGAACTCGTCAGTTCGGACCCAAACTTGGCAGGTCCTTTTGTCTTGAGTGCGGGGTCAACATCGAGCCAACTACTCGGTCCTTGCCGTTTCGGGACTTTGTTTTTCAGACGCATTCACGTGTTGTTTGTACGAGTTTGTTATTGCAAATAAATTTGGCAGTTTAAAAATATTTGTAATCGTCGATTCTCTTTATTCAATAAGTCTCAGTACATTTGGGAAGCTATAGGCTCCCTACAAAAGATACATTTATTGATAGTACAAAGCAGAATCGGTTTTCCATCCCCGGCCCTGTTGGGAAAGCCGAGGGTTTCTTCATCTTCAGCTATAATAAAACTGAAGGTTGGTGGCATTCCATGACCTCGGGATATTTCCCCCGTTGAGCTTTTCCAGCTTAAACGCGCTTGGCCGACCACAGCTTTGATTCTGAAGGGACCTTCCCAGTTGGGAGATAACTTACCCACGGCCCTACTCTTGTTGTTGGCGCGAGAACCAGTCACCTTCTTTGAACGTCCTCTTTCGACTTTGGAGTTGTATTTTTGGTCGCTCTTTGTTTGGTGCTTCTTCCTTAACCTTTGCCATTTCTCGGATTTCTTCAAGCGGATCTAAATTGTGCGAAGCCTTTTTGGATCTGCACCGTAGTAGTTAATATTCTTCTTGGGCTAGGTTCCATATTTCCACGGGAATGAGTGCGTCAACTGCCGTATGTTAACCTGAAAAGGAGTTTCTTTGTTGAAGATTGTGGTGTAGTGTTGTAAGACCATAACACTAATGGCGCTTCTTCGACCCGCTTCCGCCGAGTCTTCTAATCTCTTCTTCACCGACCCGGTACCACCTTATTTGCTTTGCTTGGCTTGCCCATTGGTTTGAGGATGTTCTACCGAGGTAAAGGCTTGGTAGATATTCCAAGTTTTGCAAAGTTCGGCAATCGCTTTTACGAGGCAAATTATGCGTTAGTTGTCGATTACTATTGTCGCGAGAATCCCAAACCGGCATATTATTCTCTTCCAAAGTAGAACTTTTCACCCTTTTCTGGCGATATGGTGGCCACCTGGTTCTGCCTCTCTATCCATTTTGTAAAATAGTCGATGACCACCAACAAAATTTCATTTGGCGGTGCGGTGAAATGGACCGAGAATGTCTACACCCCATACAAATAATGGTCACGCGAAGACACGCGATTGCGGGTTGGTCGGTGGGGCTTTTGGAATTTTTGCGTGCATCGACATTGGTGACATCGGCGGACATAGTCAACCGCGTCCTTCTTCATTGTGGGCCAATAGTATCCTCGCAGCGTGCACTATTTTTGAAGCTAAAGCGACCTCGACATGGCTCCGCACACTCCTTCATGCACCTCCTTGAGTATTTCCGTGCTTTGTCATTTGTAACACATTTGAGAAGCGACATGGAAAAACCTCTTTTATACAAAATTTCGGATTCAATTATGGTGTAATTAGATGCCGCTTTGGCGCCTTTCTTTTCTCGTCATCCAAGCACATTCGACTCTTCACCTGCAGATAAGCAAGAATCTTGGTCATCCAAAGAATCGGGGTCAATCTCGGTCGCGAGGACTTGGATTTGATTGATCTTTGGGTTGAGCTATCATTTCTTGTATTCTTGAATGGTTATTGCCAGGTTTTTTAGTGCTTGCTAGCTTTGCTAATATGTCGGCCCTGCTATTTTGTTCTCTAGGAACATGTGTTAGTTCAAAGAAAACAAATTTGAGTTTTAGCTCTTGTACCTTAGACAAATATTTGGTGAGTAGCTCGCCCTTGTCTTTGAACGCCCCAGTGACTTGGCGGTGACTAACAAGGAATCGCTACGGACTTTGAGGTGCTTTACTCCGATGTCTATTGCCAAATTCATACCAATGAATTAGTGCCTCGTATTACCTTGATTGTTCTTTGGCTTTGAAACCAAAGCGAAGTGATCTCTATAAGCACATTGCGGGTCCTTCCAATGTGACTCGGCTCCATTTGCTCTCAAGTTGGACGATCCATCGACCGATAAAGTCCAAAGAATACTCGGAATGGGATTTGGTGCGGCTCTTCCCGGCTATCTCCACCACAAAATCTGCTAAGGCTGCGCTTTGATTGCTCCCTAGGTTTGGGTACTTGATATCATATTCTGATAACTCGACCGACCATGCCACCATTCTTCCAGCAATGTCTGGCTTGGAAAGTATTTGGCGAATAGGCAAATCTGTTTTGACAATTATTGAATGGCTCATGAAATATTGCCGAAGTTTCCTGGCCGCCAAGGTAACTGCATAAGCTATCTTCTCAATTTTCTGGTACCGCTGTTCAGGACCCCTCCACATTCGGCTGACGTAATAGATGGGGCATTGCTCCTTAGCTCTTTCTTCAACCAAAACTGCACTTCCTGGCATGTTCGTGACAGATAAATATAATAACAAAACGGCCCCTGGGGTAGGGGGAGTTAGAATTGGTGGTGTAGCTAGGTATGCCTTTATCACTTCCAGCGCTTCTTCACATTCTGCCGACCACTGGAACTGGGCATTCTTCCTTAGCAATTGAAACATGGGTCGTATCTTGTCAGCTGCTTGACCGAGGAATCTTGAAAGTGCTACTATTTGACCGGCTAAAATCTGGACCTCCTTTGCGTTTGTTGGGCTCCGGGCCTCTCTAATAGCTCGGCACTTGGCCGGATTGGCCTCTATCCCTCTGTGAGTCAACACGTAGCCTAGGAATTCTCCTTCTTGAACTCCGAAAGAACACTTGTCAGGATTTAAACGCAACTCGTGCTTTTCCAGCAGTAAAAAAGTTTTTTGGAGGCTCGCCAGGTGAGACTCCTCGATTCTGCGACTTTACCACCATATCATCCACGTATACCTCAATGGATTTCCCAATCTCGCCTCAAAGACCCTATCCATTAGAATGACGATATGTAGCGCTGCGTTTTTCAGATCAAAGGCATTACTCGGTAACAATAGTTATACACGCGATCATGAATCTTTGTCTTCTCTTCATCTTACGGACTCATCTTGATTTGGTTGTAACCGGAGTACGCATCCATGAAACTTAGGAGCTTGTAACCAGAAGCTCCGTCCACCAACCCATCAATACTCGGTAAAGGATAAGGATCTTTGGGACATGCTTTGTTGAGATCCGTGTAATCCACACACATTCGCCATTTCGTTAGACTTCTTAACCATCAAGGGTTGTGACAACCACGTTGGATACTTGACCTCCTTTATGAATTGTGCATCTACCGACTTCTTCGTTTCCTCCCCGTATAGCTTGATTTCGCGCCTTGCTTCCTCTTTCTTTGGGCTACAGGTGCGATAGATGGATTTAGTGATAACCGATGACATATGAAGTTAGGATCAATACCTGGCATGTCCTGAGGCGACCATGCGAATACGTGAGTGTGGCTGGAGAGAAATTTAATCAATTGATCCTCGAGTTCCGGAGTCAGACTGGTGCCGATTCTTGTTTTCTGATGCTGGGCCGGTCCTATCACCACCTCTTTCGGGGTATCCACCGGTTTCAACCTTTGCTCCTCTTTTGCCGGGTCATATAATCGAGGGTCTAAGTCGAGAAAACTGCAGTTGGAGCTAACTCCTTGCCCGGCTTTCCTCTGAACCGTTTTTACCTTCGCACTTTCTGCGTAACACTTTCTTGCAACAACTTGGTCACCCCTCACTACACCTATCTTGCCATTAGGAATGGGGTACTTCAAACACAAATGGGGGTACGATACTACCGCCATCAAAGCGTTAAGTGTCGGCCTTCCCCACTATTATGTTGTATGGCGAATCTGCATCAACGATCATGTATCTCGAGTTACTGATTTTCGCCGACTCTCCTTCACCGAAAGTCGTTCTTAGGTCCATGTAGCGCGGACCTCGGCTGCTCACCGAGAAATCCCACCAAAGTTCGGGATAGCTCTTTAATGCTTCCACCGGTAAATTTAAGCCTTGAAGCATGACCGATTACATAACGTTAGGTGAGCTACCTCCATCCACTAACACCCGAGCTATTGAATAACCACTTTGGTTGTGGCGGAGATTACAATTGGGTCGTGCGAGTGGGGTCGCACTCCTTCAAAATCCTGCGCATCAAAAGAAATTGCGGGGGTACTCGCATCGATTCTGACATAAGTGGTTTCCGCGGAGGAAACCGATAGAATAGATCTTGCATATCTTCTTCGGGATGAGGATGTGGCTCCCCTCCGGAGAATCCTCCGGATATCGTGTTGACTCTTCCCTTCCCGTTTCATGCTCGCCTCGCTTGCCTCTTTCACCACGCTTGGCTGCATTTGATTCTTTGGGCCACCGCCGTGGGGGCAGCGCGCCGTCTTCCGCCATCGCCTGCCTTGACGTACTTTTAAGTTGGCCGCGGCCCGAATGAGTTGCTCGATCTGCTTTGTTTGAGGTCCAGCCGAATTATGCGTGTCATGTCCTCTCCGTCCGGTGGTACTGCAATAAGAACACGTACTCTTACCCATTACGCCAACGAAGGGTGATGGTGGCGTATTGACCCGTCATGAAGTCCTTCGTCTAGAATTACCGAAGCGGTCTTGCTTTCGAGAGGTGTGAAGGCCAATTACGCATTCGGAGGGCGGGTGCGTCGCCCGCTGATTTTGCATTGACGTTCTGTCGCGTCACGCCGGTCGTAGGTGCATGCCGGGGCGGTGGGAGCGTCTTGGTGAGGTCACACGCGCTCGCCGGTGCTTGCATGTCTTTTTCATCCTTCCACTGGGCAATGTCATCCGGCGTCGATGTGTTTTTCCGCTCGGGCTCTAATCTCATCCATAGTCGCGGCTTCCATAAGGAAAGGGCTTCATCGAAGGTTCCATTGCGAATACCCTTCATAAATGCTTTCACAAAAAATCTCTCGTCGGGATCATCTACTAAGACCGTTGACTTGTTGAAACGCTCGGTAGGCTTTGAGAGACTCCCGGCTCTTGGCGTCGTCGAACATATCCTCGGCTAGCATTCGCTTCTTTTTGTTTGCGAGAATTGTTGTATGAAACGATCGCTAGGTCTTCAAAGCTCATTATCGAGCGCTCGGTAGCCACTCGAACCATTTCGTGGCTACATCGGCTAAGGTTCCGGCGAACATTTTGCAACTAATTGCGTCGATCCTCCATGATCATCATTTGCGTTTGGAACGCATCGACATGGCTAAGGGATCTCGGTGCGTCGTAAATGCGTGGCAATGGGCGGTTCCGAGCGTGGGGAAGTTGAAGCGGCTGGATAGCGGCGAGAAAGCGTGAAATGCTCGCAAAGGTGTTCTTGTGGCATCGATTACCTGGGCGAAGTGTCTCATCTCGGTAAGCTGGGCTTGCAATTGCACTTCCCTTGCCTCCAAAGCCTGAGCACGTATAGCTTGCTCTTCATTCTGGCGGGCTTGAGTGCGTTTTGGGCTTGCGGTGTTTGAGCAGTTTGCAAGCGGTACTGATCTGTGATCCCCAGTGCTAGACGAAGCACCACCATTGTTCACATTTCTCGTGGTCACCATAATGCTGGCGACAATGAATCAGTTTAGAATTTGGTAGTGGGGCGTAGGAAAAGTTTTATCGTGCCCCACGGTGGGCGCCAATGTTCTCAACTATTTCTGTGGATAAGATAATTAAGAACACAAAGAACAATCTCGCGTGAATAGGAAATTTGTTCAACCCTTCATTAGCCTCTCTGGGCGAAATATATAGTGTTACAAACATTCATGGCCAATAATTGATGACCGTTACATAATTAAGAGTTCAGTTACATAATAAAAGTGACAGTTACAGGTGGACGCCTAGGCTAAGGAGGGGGCCGACTCTGCCATGCATCGGGCCGAGCATAAGTGGCTCTCCAGGATCCTAGTCCCTCGGCGCTGTGCTATCGATGCCGCGGTGTTGCAGTTAGGCTCGGCGCGGTCGTGAACACCCTTTTTTGCTTATATTTTTCAAGTCTACATCCTTCATTGCATAAGCCATATATTTCTCCATGTCATAAATATGAAAAAAATAAAAATAGAAACAAATAATTAAAGATTGCAAATAAGCAAATAAAAAAGGTATAAAGAAAACAACGGTGATTGGCAGTACGAAAAGTATTTTAAGAAATGTCAGAAAAACGGTGCCTTTAGTAACTCAACACCCACAGGTCGCTGTTGAACTGCGAAGATCATGTGTTTTTCGTCAGTTTCGTACCGTAAGTTTCGTACTACGTATCATTATCCTAAAGAAAAATACAAAAAAGTACCAAAAAAAATAAGTGAAGGTGTGCACGACACCCTGCTTAGCACGAGTATTTTTTGGTTCAGATCATTGTTGGTTACACATATAGTACTGTCCCAACACTTTCAACGAAAAGATTAATCATCGCTTCATGCTTATGAGCAAATTTCATGTGACCGGCCAACACCGTTTGTCCATTGCAAGAATCAAACTCGGAAGCACCGGGTCGACCACCAATGTCCTAGAGTAGCTTATGCAACTAAGCCAACTATGCTAGTTCTTCTTGCACAAGTATGTCCCTTTTACATAAAAATTTTAAAAATAAATCAAAATGTAAGATTTACTAGATATGTTAGAATCCAAAAAGAATATTTAATATTACAACTTTTAAAAACACCAAAGTATTAAATAACACCAAAATTTTCATCAATTTAATTGCTATGCATTGCCATGTAAAATTTCTTACACTGTCAAACAATTTAAAATCATGAAATATGCGACTTCCAAAACAATTAAGAACAGAATGAAATATTAGTAATAACATTAGGAATTGAATATATTATTTTTAATTATGAGTACAAATTTTTTGTCATGTTAAGATTATTTAATAGTATTTATACATGTACATATTTTAAATACAAAAGTGACTTTTTTTGATTATATATGGCTGCAAAAATATTAAGGTTTAGCCTTTAATAACCATATAAAATAGTTTTCTATAAAAAATATTTTAAAAATATATAAATCATTTGGTGATAAATTATTCACTACATAAATTTTAGTTTAAAATATACTATATAATATACAATGTATGTAATAATAATAATGATGATGTTGTTGTCAAAAAAATGATATTTTTTTTGTTCAAAGAAATTATATTATTTATTTTTAATAGCTTAATTAATAATGTGTGTGTATATATAATACCTATAAACATACATATATATATATATATATATATATATATATATATATATATATATATATATATATTTATATATATATATATATATATATTTATATATTAAAAAATATTTTAATACAATCAAGAACATCGTACACTTGTGCATGACACATGTCAATTACACTATAGTTGTCTACATATAGCAAACTCTCTCAACGGGTGAATATTTTTTCTTCATATAAGGTGAATTTTTTTTTCAACTCCATATCAAAATAATTTCTTCCTAGATTTTCTCCTCAAGCAAAAAGTGTAGTAGGGTTAAAGGACACAATACTATATTTTTTTGAAGGCGAGGACACAATATATAACTAGCATTAGGTGTAACAGTAAAATTAAACATCAAACATCCTAAAACAATAAACAGACACAGCAGAGGAGTGGAACAATAGCATTAACTTTCATTTGTATTTCACAACTAAAACCATTTTACTCCATTTCCATCATTAATAATCCCCATTTTTTATACATATCTTTGGCCCTTTAACCAAACAACCCAAAAAAAATCCAATAATAATACACACTTAGTTTTAAAAATGCCACCTCACCTACATGTAACATGTGCAATGCAAGCACAGACACATGTTTCACCTAATCCCAATGAAACAACAACAAATGAGTCCAATTCACATTCACAAAAACCCGCGGGTGACAGTATCATTGTCCTGTAATGAAAGTAAAAAAAAAACAGAGTTTGTTTTAAAAAACAAAACAAAAATTAAACAACTTGTGTGAGTGTGTGTGTGTTAAGGTTAGCGGTGTGGGGGTGTGTTTTTTCAAGTGTCGTGCATGCATTTTATGCATCTGTTGCTTTGCATGCACTCACACACATTTTCTCTCTCTTCTCTTCAATTCTCTCTCTACAGAGACTCTCTCAAACCCATATACCCATCCACGTTTTCTCTCTCTAAAACCCAGGTCAATTCTCATTACCCTCACTTGATTTCTCTCTGTTTTTCTTCATTGTTTTTACTCTCTTTCTTCTTCAACTCAGTCTTCATGTAATAGATGATGATTGTAGCTTCATAGATTTGACTAGATACACATCAAATAAAGCAAAGTTTGATTCTTTTTTCTTCATTTTAATGAACCATTTCTAGGTTTTCTTTTGGGGGTAAGTCAAAGGTTGTTGTTTTTTTGCCCCTTTTATTGTTCTTTTCTATAAATCTTGAAACATCGTGCATGGATGTTAATGTTTTTTGGTTTTTTGCTTTTTTGGGGTTTTTGATTTTTGATTTTTTTTTGTGTGAATTTGATAGTTGAATTTTTGAAATTGGATTGATGGGTTCGGACATTGGAGTAGTCAATGCTTCGTGTGTTCATGAATGGAAGAAGGGTTGGCCTCTGCGATCTGGTGGATTTGTTCAACTATGCTTCAAGTGCGGGTAAATTTCATTCCTTTTGTTTTCAATTTCATCTATTCACCGATTTTTGGGTGATTCGATTCTTTGAGGGTAGTTTTGGGAATCATGGTGATTTTGTTTTTGAAGCTCTCAGTTTTTTTTTGAGTTTTGATTTCCAATTGGATTTGTTAGGTTCAACATTAATTGGGTGCATAATTTAAAGAACGATATTTATTTATAGCACGTAGTATTAATTGGATAAGAATAGGATTGTGATTGTGTTTTGTGGAAAAGGGGTAGGAATGGAAACTATGGAAATTGTTGTTTGATGATGAGGATCAATGTATATTATGTATAGCTAATTTGAGAAATATTTCTAAAGACCGAATTAGCAGGGGCATTCTTGGGATGGGACTTGGTAAATGAGTATTCTTAATTGTTAGGTTTTTTTGATGGAACGTAATTTTTGTATTTTTGTTTACTAATTTTTTGGTTTCTTTCTGTGATGCTAGATTTATGGAGGAATTGAAGCGTGATATCCTTGAGCCATTGTAAGTGTAACAGAATGGTGATTTTAGATGCCAATGTGGCAAGCATAGTTACCTTTTTACTTAACATTAATTTTGGTAAAAGGCTTAGTTGATTCATTTACAATATTTCATTGTTGTTCTAGTACTAGTATTCTAGAATAACCTCATATGTATTTACAGCATAAGAAATCCTCCTTCTAATAAGCCTTTATAGGTAGTTTATGTCAAGTGCTGATACTAATGTATATAATATATCCGTTCGACTTAACTCAATGAATTGTGTGTGTATTTGTAGGGGGTGTAGTGAGAGGAGTTTTAATATGAGAGGGTGAGAGGAGCAAATCTGGACCGTATAATAATACACGGGCGGTTGTGATTAAAATGTGGGTGGTTATCACGTTGACATTTTGTTTTAATCTCAACCACTAACCGTATAATCTATGGCTACGATTCACTCCTCTCACCCTCTCACAATAAAAGCACTCTCACTTGATACCGCTCCCTGTATTTGTAATTGTAAATGTTACTTAAGCTTGGTAATTTTGATCAGTAATAATTCATTCATTAATTTTTTATATTCACTCCATGTTCTCTAGATCTACCTATGAGAATTCCGTTTTCTGTAATAAATTCCATCGTCAACAACCGGGTTGGCGGGAGTGTAACTTTTGCAACAAGGTAAAGTGATGGTCTTTTCTATTTGAATTCTATTTAGTCTTCTTTTTCTCCTTGCTCGTTGAAGTCTGTTTTACTTGTTTCGCAGCCTATACACTGCGGATGCATTGTATCTAGATCTTTGTTCGAGTATCTTGACTTTGGTGGTATAGGTTGTGTTAGCTGTGTGAATACTTCCCAACTTAATCTGGTAAGCTTAATCTAAACATTTTACTCTGTGAATTTGGTCTCAAATTAGTAATCTATGGCTATTTTTGTTTACTGCAATAGGCTTTATTTTTTCTCGTTCTATGAAGCACCGACGTAGACACGGACACTAGAAGCGACACAGACACGCAGACACCGGTTTTAATTTGAAAAATACAAGTAATTGAAGTGTCAGTGTCCGACAGATACCGCCGGACACGGTACACGCCTTTAAAGCTGAAGTGTAGGTGCTACATTGGTCTCGTTAGCTAAATCTTGGTCCGGTGTCTCATTTTTACTCATTATGTTTAAATGATCCAATGTTCTTTTGATTCTATGACTCAGTTTCAGAGGTTCCTTATATATGATGTTTTTCTGCAGATGAGGAATACTGAAAATCCAAACGCGTCTGTTTCGTTGACCCAAAATAATGCAAGGGATCGACATTCTGCTCATTTTGATGGCAGACTGTTAATGGGTAGTGTTGATGAAGGAAAACTTATGCAATTATGCAGAGTCGTCGAAGCTAGTGAATCCAACCGTTTGAATCATGCTCCGAGAGACAGCATAATTACCAGTAATGGTAAAAACAAACAAGAAGTTAACCGTTCATTCGGAGAAGGGGATACTGGATTTTCAAATATGATGAAACAGCAGTCAATAACTTTTGCTACAGTAGAAAATAACCGATCAATGTGGGAGATTAAAAACATTCATGAATCAAATGCAAAGCCATCTTTGAGTATGTATTTGGGAAACACATCAGGGAACAACTCCGTCTCACCTTCTGCTGGAGAGAAATTAGACGGAAGACTTGACGCAAAAGCATCTCCACCCTTTCTCCAAGGGTCAAGATCTCGCCCTATATTGCCTAAACTTTTGAAGACTGAGCTTACCATGAATGTAGAAATGGAAAAAGGTTCAGGTTCTCAATCACGTATTGCCCGGCCACCTGCTGAAGGGAGGGGCAAGAATCAGTTACTTCCTAGATACTGGCCCAGGATTACTGATCAGGAGCTGGAGCGATTGTCCGGAGAGTATCCTTTACACGTACAAACACGCGCTCGTATATTGATTTTCTTGAACATGTATAGTATTAATACAAAGTTGGCAGTTTCCCTTAACATAACGATAATAGTTTGAAATCTACTGTAGTGCCATTGTTTGAGAAGGTGTTGAGTGCAAGTGATGCAGGTCGGATTGGTCGTCTTGTTCTCCCAAAAGCCTGTGCTGAGGTATATTTATAATTTCATGTTTTTTGATTCCTGATTTTGTGTTTGCTTTGTTATCTTTTTATGCATGAATCTGGAGCCGTTTCTGGAGTTTTATTTTTGAAAAAAAAAAAAACTAAAGAGATGTCTCTTCACCCTATAATTCAGACATCTTACGATCTGGCATATGAATTGCAGGCATATTTTCCTCCTATTTCGCAATCTGAAGGTCTTCCTTTGCGGATCCAAGATGTGAAGGGGAATGAATGGACATTTCAGTTTAGATTTTGGCCTAATAACAACAGTAGAATGTATGTATTGGAGGGTGTGACCCCTTGCATACAGTCCATGCAACTATGTGCTGGTGATACTGGTATAGATCAACCTTGGGAACTAATCTTGCACACACTTTTTCTATTACAATTTTACACTTCTATTCTTATTTCCTATGAAGCACAGACACAGACACTGGACACTAACACAGACATCTAGACACCAATTTTAATTTGATATGAAAGTAATTGATGTGTCAATGTTGGTGTCCGACACGATACGCGTCAGACACCGGACACGACACGTGTCAGACACTGGACACGACACGTGTCGGACCTCAGACACGTCTTCAACCTGAGGTGTCTGGTGCTACAGAGCTTATTTCAGTCAAAATTTATCATCCTTATATTGTTTGTGTTTGTCACCGTAATTACATGATAAGGATTCACGCCTTTATACACTTGATCTAATAATGTATGTTATTTATTGATTACTTTGTAGAGCCAAACTTTATATATTCTTAGTCGAGAGGCTACATTATCTTGCAAATCTTTAATAATTATTCTTTCATATTTGCAGTAACTTTTAGTCGGATAGATCCCGGGGGAAAACTTGTTATGGGTTTCAGAAAGGCATCAAATTCTATAGATACACAGGTTGTCACATTTTACTACTATCTGTGGCCTCTTCTTTGAATAATACTACTCTGGACTTATTTATAAGTAAAAAAAATGTAGTTTTAGGTTCAGTGAATAATTGTTGTATTTTCGGTGAACCTAAAACTGTATTTTTCTTATAAATAGGTCCAGAGGGATTACATCTTTATTTTTTCTTCTGTTTGTGAATATGATTAACGCGTATTATTTAAACAGGATGCTTCTACATCTACACATTCGAATGGTATTTCAGCAAAAGGAGCCACCTTTTCTGGTGGAACTGAGAATCTTCCATTGGGAAGTAATTGCGCCGATCTTCTCCATTCAATAAAAGCGAATGAAGAACTTCACTTAAATGGACATGCAAAACATCAGCATTTGGGAGCTGGAACTACTGGTTTACTTAAAACTGAAAATGTTGAGATGACAAACAATCATTCACTTGAACAACAGGTTTCAGTTTTAGAGAAGAAGAGGACTCGCAATATCGGGCCTAAAAGTAAGAGATTGCTCATTGATAATGAAGATGCTATAGAGTTGAGACTTACTTGGGAAGAAGCACAGGACTTGCTTCGTCCACCGCCTAGTGTCAATCCTAGCATCGTCACAATTGAGGATCAAGTATTTGAAGAATACGATGTAAGTGCGACAACGTCAAATCTATCCATGTTTTTATTATGTAAAGTAGCTATCTGTATGACATTTGTGCTTCACTTTATCTAGGAGCCCCAGTTTTTGGAAAGAGAACAATATTCAGCACTGGTTCATCTGGGTAAGAGTCCAAACGTTTTGCATATTTAGCATTGTATTTTCTCTATTTTCTGCATAATTTATACCAGTTGGTTCCTATCATTGGACTTGTCCTATTGATGTGGTGAGTAAATTTTCAACTTGTGCTGAGAATGTTGACGATTTCATCCAGGGGGGAGGAACAATGGGCTCAATGTGATGATTGTTCTAAATGGCGAAAGTTACCCGTAGACGCTCTTCTTCCTCCCAAGTGGACATGTTCTGAAAATGTTTGGGATAGAAGCAGGTGCACCAATTTTGTTATTACTACTTTTTATAATTTAGACCACCTCTTCATATGAGATAGTGATCAAATATTTTTCGATTTTTGTTGTGGACATTGTTTTTACAGATCTTCATGTTCTGCGCCAGAGGATCCAAGTTCAAGAAGATTAGAAAATCTTCTGAAAACCAACAAAGGTATGATCTTGTTGCCTGTTTTAGATAAGCTCTACGTTTGTCATGTTTGAGATTTGGGCTCTGTTTGGATCGGCTTATCTATCGTTCATAAACCGTTTTCAGCTAATTTCTATAAGCACTCCAAGATGGCTTATCAAAACAGCTTACAACTTATAGAAAAATAGTTTAGCATTTTTTATCTTTTATTATAGAAACTGCTTATGCATAAGCTCTTATATGATAAGCGCTTAATTAAACTGTTTATCCAAGCAGGGTCAATATAGTTGATTGGATGTTTATAATGCATGGTGCATCCATGCAAGTTCTGCTTAGGTATGATCTTGTTGTCTATTTTAGACGTAGAGCTTAACATTTTGACTGCTCTTGATATTTCGCAGATGTGAAGAAGCGTCGAGTTGTAGAGAACAGCAAGTTGATCGAAGAACACGAGCCTTCCGGCTTAGATGCTCTTGCAAGTGCAGCAGTTTTGGGAGAAAATCTAGTTGACAATGCCGAGTCATCAGCTGGAGCTACCACCAAACACCCTCGACACCGTCCTGGCTGCTCTTGCATCGTGTGCATTCAGCCACCAAGTGGAAAGGGAAGACACAAGCCAACATGCAATTGCAACGTGTGCTCAACCGTGAAGCGCCGGTTCAAAACCCTGATGCTACGTAAGAAGAAACGCCAATCGGAACGTGAAGCTGATGCTGCTGCTGCTGCTGCCAAGAAAGACCATAGTCGTCACGAGTCAGATACAAATGGAGCATCAAGAGAAGACACAAGTCATTTGGAGAAAGAAGGAGGACTAAATAGAAGCGAAGCCGAGGTTGGTGATTCTAGTACTGGACAAATAGATCTGAATTTCCATCCGAATCGCGAAGACATGCAAGTCGAAAACAACATCATAGGACTTGTTGAAACAACAAACCATCCTATAAAGGAAAATATGAATCAAAATGGTGGTAAAAGAAACTTAAATAGCACTGAACTACAAGCTGGTCAACAATCTTCTTTACTCACTCAATCTAATGGAGAAGGTAAGAGATATTTCTCTGATGAAAGATGCATTACTTCCATTGTTTGGAACAAAGAAAGAAGAGATGAGCTATACAGTAATTCCAATCAAAGTCAAAACAATATTTCTTAATTTTTTTATTTGTTTGAACTGGATATTTTTTTTTGTTTTCTCCTTGCTTGAATTCACATAGTATATATTTTACTTTCTTTTTCAAAAGAATGGTTAAAGATAGTTCTTTTCTTATCAAAAGAATGTAATTTTGTTCTCTTTTAGACTTTAAAAGTATCTTTGATCATGGAAGTTGTTCTTGCACATTTTTTGTTTGACAATGTATTAGACTATTAGTTTGTCGTTTATAAGAATGAAACAAAGAGTATACATAGCTAATAATCTGTTTTTTCTCTGCCATTTTCGATGTTTACTTTTTGCTTAATAGTTACTATAACATTACTTTAAGAATGACTGTCCGAAGTTAGTTTTCTATTTATTAATTTTAATTATTCAATTTTAATAAACAAGTTAGTGTTAAATTTTACAATTTTAAAGTTTTTTTCCTCTAAATTGTATCTTACAGTTTAAAGTCGAAAATTATGCAGTTATAGATTCTTTTTTTTTGGTTACATGCAGTTATAGATTCTAAAGGGCTACGACTTATGATATTAAGAATATCCTTAGTAATAGTTACTAAATTTTTCGGTTATCATTATACAACAATCCAATTGTTAGTACATACTAACTATAATTAAGTTATTGTGTATTGCGTGAGTGAGTAAATGAAAACACTGGTTAGTACATGCATGCCACAACATAACCTTAGTGTGGTCACCAAATTTTTTCATTGATAGAGAAATTATTATTATACTCATTTAGTAACAATTATCGAGTTATCTTGTGGGACGAGAAAAATTGAATCGTGGTTTGTGTGGGACAGAAATTTGGGGGTTTGTCCAATCTCTTGCCTCCATTGTTGTCTAGTACTATGAATAGTTTTTCAAATCAAACAGAGCGCAACTTCAGTTGTCCAGTCCGATCACTTATTTTTTAGCAAATCAAACGCACCATAGAGTACAAATGGAAGGGACATGTGTAGCTTGTATGATTTCTAATAGACTCGAGTTTGGATAGGGTATGTTTTTGGCAGTAAATTTTGACTAAAATTTTCCAATTCCACCCAAAAATTCCATTACTCCAAAAAAATACCCTATCCAAACATACTATAGACTTTTTAAATTATTAGTTTCATTATTTATTTATTTTTTTGCTTTAAAAGTTCACTTCATTCCATTAAAAATAATGCTCCAAATATATGAGGAGATATCATAGTAAAATTGAGGACTAGCTATCCCTACACTGTTTTTTACTAATTTAGTTGTTGCTAGCATTTCTCTTTAACAAAGCCGACATGAGAGTTTTGATAAAATGAAAAAATTTAGAACAATTCAAGATATAAGTTGCATGTGAAAGATATTGAAAAATTGAATGTACAACGTGGTGTACATAGTAAAGCCACTATGGCCACATATTGCCTTAGGCCCCTTCAGCTGTATAGGTACCTTGTTACCAAAGGCCATGTAGGCCACACGTCAAGAATGCAAGGAGGAGATAAACTTTGAGGCCGATGGTTCTTACACATTACTAGCTACTCGGTGCACACCTCCAATTTTTACTCTTCCCAAATTGTCCTCACGTGGACGCACGTGCAACCTGATTTAATACCAAGTTCAGTGGATACCAACCAAACTGGTTCGGGTCTTAATGAACGAGTATAGGAAATAAAAGTTTTGGTAGATGAGGACCGAACCGGCTCGTTAATTGCCTACCGAGTATATTTAAAAATGGAAAATGGGGGTTGTCTGGAAAATGGGGTTGGTTCAATACTTTACAACCAAACCCGTTTGGAAGTTAAGAACCAAACGTATCTGTTACTGGACAGAATGGACAAAATGTGAAGTTTTCTGTCTGTAACAAAAGCTAAGCCAAAAAAAATGAAATTACACAGTTTAAAAATAGGTACGAACAATGAATTAACTAATTTAACTGAACGTAACATCAAATAAACGGATATCCAGTTTTGTCTTAATACATTCAAAGCTAGAAATTGAAAAACTTCTTCAAATAAAAATCAATCCTTTGTTAAGCCAATCTCGTTCCTGAATCATGTAGATCTAAGGTTAAAGATTTCCACTTTTGCAAGCGTCCGATGAATGGCCTGACCCAATCATTTGCTATGTTTGCTCTGTGTCTATTCCAGTAATAATTAACTGGGGGCATTGGGAAACCTTTCTTCAAAACTATCTGTACAAAGTGGTCCCTTGTGAAGCATATGTTGAACACCGGTGTATTCTTGATAGGTGCAACTTGAAATGGGAAAACTGTATATGGCATTTTGGGAGACCAGCAAACTATCACAACCTTGTACTTATTTGCAATCAAATAAGAACATTTTGGGATAGTCATCCAATTCTTCACTGGATTTCTATGTTGTTGCAGCAAAGACTTATTTGAAGTGATTAATTTGCACAAGAAAGGGGGGGATTGAATTGTGCTCTCTTTTTAATTTTTAGTTCCTGCAACCTTCTATATTATTTCTCAAGATGACTTGGATATCAGCAGTGGCGGATCCAGGACCCCGGGGTCAGGGGTGTCAAATTTTTTAAATACACAATTTACTAAAAATATAATTAAAAAGATCGTAATATATTTAAATAAATAAAATATACATTTCATAATTCTCTCTACGTGATTTCATATTACGAAATCGTTGAATAATAAGCTCGAGTCAATTTTATTGAATAGATCACTCTCAATATACGTCACCAAACAATCGTTCATCCATGTATCCCACATCCGATCACGCAACCTTTCTTCACAATATTCATAGCGAGAAAAGTTATTTCTACATGTACTGCAGTTGCAACAGTAAAACTAGTGTCAGCTTCAAAAGAAGACTTTATCAGGTTCAACTTGTGTTGCACTAGACCAATACAAATTAAATAGCACAAATTAGTTCCTAAATACAAATTAAATATCACTAAAAAAATCAATATTGGCGCTCCTCTTCCAATGAGTTTTGCCACACCCAAAATCCGAACTCGAGACATTGCGATGGGATCCAAGTTACCACTCAAATCAATCATTTGTTGGTAAAAAATTCAAATTAAATAGCACTAACACAAAATACAAACTAAATAATACTAATAGATTCAAAAATTAGGATAATAAGAACAAGAATGGATCCAAGGAGATAGAGAGACAATTTTTTTTTTAAAATAAAATATAGTAAGAGTGTGAGTGATTGTGTGAGTGTGGTACATTAGAGTGGTGCAAAATTAGGAACTTTGGTGCAAAACTAAGAACTTGGGTGCAAAACATATTTTTCAGGGGATGCAAAAATATTTTTCCATAAAGTATCAGTGCTAATTTTATTATTTGAGGGGGTTCACTTGAACCCCCTCAAATATATGTAGGTCCGCCACTGGATATCAGAAGGTTGAATGTTAGTTGCACAAGCAATAATCAAGTATGACAGTAGTGAAAGATAGTTAACTTTGATGATTTTAGATGTCTTTTATTTAGCAAAGAGTGTTGTTTTCAAAAGATAATCAAAGTAAGATTCATTTAAAGTTATGATTTTGACAACAGAAGGTTGGTGTATTTAACCTTCCAAGTGGTTGAAAACTTTGGTGATTGTGAGACGCTTTTAAAGCGGTTAGTAAGAAAAGCGAGATAATAACACAGTAGAGTTATAGAGGTTCACCAAACCATGGCTACTCCTCTCCCCACGTCCACGTGAGAGTTTCCACTATTCTCCAAATAGATTTTACACTTGCTTTAGCTTCAACTGCCAAAGACTTTTCACCTCCACTCACTTTTGATCACACACAAAAGACAAGTGCTAACTTACACAGCTTCACCAAGCTGTCTTAACCTACTAGAAAACTCTCTTCTAGTTTCCTAAAGGTATTTCCTGTTTGAACCGAATCACCAACACTACTTACCTCTCAATAGGTAGTTTGTTGAGAAACTTTCAAATTGAATCACCAACAACACTCACCTCTCACTAGGTAGCTTGCTGAGAAACTTGCACAATATTTCTTACAATAAGGGGTTTGGGTTTGGGATGATTTAAGAGCTTGTTGATAGATAAATACAAGGTATTTGTAAGAGCATAACAAGCAAACACACACTCAAGATAGTATTTCCCAATTCTGAACTTGTAGTAGCTTTGAGTGTGGAAGAGAAGGTTGGATTTCTTTAGAGAAGCTTGACTTGTAAAAGTTCCAATTCACTCTCATGGTTTGCATTTGAGTAGAACAACACTCTATATAGACTATCAATCTAAAATATGGCCGTTGGAAAGAAGGAAAGAGCCGTTGGAAGTTGTTGTAGCTTTGTAAGTAGGTAATGATGATTTTTGAGCTTTAGGTAGTAGCCTTTCAACCTTCTGAAGCAACCTTTGTGCTTTATCTTGTGTAGACATCTCTTCATGTCAGTATTTTTCATCATTCCTGTCAATTCAGTTCCTATTCATGTACTACACAATATTTTACATGCTTTATATTGAAGCTTCTGAAGCTTCTTTAACATGAACAAACATGCTTTTAAGATACAAAAATAATCAAGGATTTCCTCTTTACATAGGATCATATTTCTAAAACTTTAATTCCTTGAATACTTCATTTGATGCATTTTAGATTAAGATTTCGGATATGAATATGTTTCCCAGAAACAGAAGCTTGAAATTTTCAATCTTTCTTTAACCTTCTTGAACAACCAACCTTCTGAACAATATTCCATAGATAGTCAACCTTCTATTGACTTCAATCAAACTTTCTGTTGACTATTGGTCAACCTTGTGTTGACTTTTAGTCAACCTTCTGTTTGACTTTCAGTCAACCTTCTGAAGAAAGTTACTTTTACTTTTAAGCTTCTTTAATCAATCTTCTGTTGATGTAACCTTCTGATATCAACCTTATTTAAGGTAACCTTCTGTAGGTAACCTTCTTTTGGCATAATTGAACTTTGAAAAACACTTGGTTTATTTGTAATGCCAAGATATTTGCTATGATTCTTATTTCCTGTTCTTTTAAACACTTGATTGAAAACTTGTTAAATCATAATAGGTGTTTAGAAAACTTAACTCATTCCTTTAAGTTTGTATCATCAAAACATGGAAAAAGATTTTCATTTCTACATTAATAACATAAGTCACTTTGCTCATCCCAATAAACAACTTATAGTACAAATTGAAGTCTTGTTGAACCTCTACAAATAAATCATCCCTCACTGTTTGCCAAACATACTCACCCCTTCCAAGTAGTGCAGCATAGCACCGAAAACCGCATTGATCGTCACCTACCACATTCACTATATCATCAACAAAATGATGCACCACTTCCGGCATAGAACTTATGTATGTATTGTATGCATCTGAACGAATGATTTCAAGGGTAGGGTTTAGGGTAAGGCCTTAAAAGCTTTGAATTTGAGTTTGTACCAGAGTGGGACATGTAGATTGTGTGGGATTGGGACATGTTGGTTTAGGGATTGGAACTTGAATGTGTGGAATTTCAGTTAGTCTCGGAGTAGGAGTGAAATCTGTAAGTTGATTTTCCTTCTTTGGTAACAGCGGGGTAGGAGTTCCAGTTAGTGTTTGATTTTGAGTAGACAACTGAAATGTATTTGGGGTGGAACTTCTACTCTGTCTTGGAGTTGAGGATTTTGATCCCGGTGGAGTAGGCCGTTTGCGTGACTGAGCAACAACTAATGTGCTATCTTGCCGTGAGTCAAAAATCTAATCTACACGTTCCCCCATGACGACTCTCATCGCTTTGTTGAGAAGTCATCACTCTTCTTCTTCTTCTTCTTCTTTTCCTTTTGCTTTTTAGGTGCTCCCTTTGTAATGACTGGTTCTGGAGGCGGAGCAATGGTAGTGGTGTCCATAAATGCCAGTTCACATGCTTGTTGTTTTATCATAACTCTACCAGCATGATCAGCGGCATCAAACATTCGTTGTATAGCTTCAAATTCAATCTTCAGATTCAACTCGTCATTTGGGAATTCGAAAGAATCGTCATGATCGGAAACCTTGAAATTAAGTCTCCTCCAGTGAGGATGATTTGTTTTCAACAGAAACGGTGTGAGGTTCACCATGTATCTACAAATCATGCATGATTTGGATTACAAACATAATCTTTAATGCGATATAGATAACTAAAAAAGCCAGTTGATAAAATTTGAATCTGCTGAGGCTATGCTCGAAACTCTGCTTAAGTTCACTGTGTTGAACCTTAAGCATACCAGAAATCGAATCCCAACACTTACACAAATCTCCTCTACTGTCATACAAAAGTCTCTGTAAATTTGAGTGCGCCGACTCTACCTGGTTGGCAGTAGTGTTACCTATGTACATATAACAGTTTATCCACGCATCTACAAATTTCTCTTTGTAAGAGGTGGTCCACTACTTCTTAACATAGAAAATGAAATTGTCAAACAGTTTACTTATCATCTCAAAATGCTCCAAAGCCAAGTCATAAGCATCCTCCGTCTTCGCATGGACAACTTTTTGAAATGCTTCCATGACTTCATCAACTTGGTCCATCAGATGGTCTTCCTCATCTTTAACCATGGGACAAATGTACATCCTAGCTTTGGCCCTGGCGTTTTTTTATGTGAAATTGGCACATAGTCAGTAAGTATTACCTTTGGCAAATCTTCCGGTCTTCTAAATAATCCCCTCAGTTTTTCAAGAACCCATGCAAAATTATCCTTCTTCTCCCCGTTGACATAAGCAAATGCAACGGAGAAAGTTAGCTCGATTGATGTGACTCCAACAATCTCAACCAATGGATACTTATGCTGGCTGGTCTCGTACGTCGAATCAATCAACGATACAATAGGAAATGTATTCAAAAGCTCAATGAAGTCTGGATGTGCCCAAAACAAGTCTTTGACGATCGAAGTCTCATATTCGGCTCTATGCCAATACACATATTTCTCACGCTCCAAATAACTCATCAGCTGTTGGAGCTCAGTCCTACCCTGACGTAGATTCAATCGCAACCTTGAACGTGCATTGTGTATTTGTTTGAGATTGAAGTGGCTTTCTATATGGTACATAGTCTTTAGTTCCGACAAGATTCGATTTGGTGCAATCAAGTTCTTGGTCATTCTACTAATCAACTCCTTCTGATCCATAGATAATCTGTTATTATATGGATGACCCCGTAAGTCATTAATGTGTGGTTATGTACTCCACACATCACATACAATATCCATCCACCATGTTTTTTATCAACTTTCCTTTTAGGCTAAACTTGCAACAACATTTTCTACTCCGTATTGGAATCAAATGGTACGTTTCTAAGGAAATATAGTAACTTCCGTTAATAAAATGAAATTGACGTTGCTAATGACAGATTTTGAGTGATGGTATGATAAAGACTAAAGTGAAAATTCCGTTAATGAATGAACACATGTCTTGCAGCCAGCATGTCAGGTAAGAAGATTGTCCACAATGCCTTGATTTTATCAGTATAAATGTTGACTGTATATCTGCTTATTTTTAGTCAATTATTGTCGATGTTTTTTCTTTCCCATATATATAATTGGTCTCCATTTCCCTTCATAAAACTAACTAATCTGGGACTTCTTCAAGATGCTCAATTCCAATCAACTCCAACAATCTACACCTTGATTGTAATTTTGATCCATAAGACATCTTTTACTTTCATTGTCTACACCGACAATCATAGTTCAAAAGAACTACCATAGTCCACCATTTAGAGTATACTTCCCTTGAAGTTAAACCACTTCAAGAATTTCTCTATGTCAAAAACCATCGACATAACCTCATAACACACCTTGTGAAACTCCGATTGTATCAACACATCCTTATTCTTCCACCAAATTTCTCTATGCCAAACTTTACAGCACTTGAAAAGTTTAAAATTTCAGTTGTATACATACTATAAAAGCATGCACCAAATAGGTTCCCAAGAAAGAGGGGTGGGTCACAATGGACACACATAAATACCAAGTCTTTCCTAGCTAGAAATTTTCAGAAATAACAATTTCAAAGTATCAAGCTTCTTTTCTTATGTGGAAGATTATACAAAATAAAATAAAGCAATAAATCAGTACTTGATGCATTGATGGGATATTGTATTTATAGGAAAGCGTGCGATGGCGTGGCCATATTCATGTCGGTAGCGAAGGAGCGTTACTCGAGGTCAAGTTTGGACCATCGAGCGAGTTTAGCTTTAGACGTCCACCGTTTATCATTTGGATCTTATGTGAGCCATGGTATTTGGACCATTGAAGGCGACCAGATCCGAACAACATGCATCTTGTTGTTGAATTGCTTTTTGTGCATGTAGATGTTGTCTTCTTAATTATTTTATTGTTTTTTGATAATTTTTCTGCACAACTAACAACAAAGCGCAACTCTGTTGATAAGACGCTACACCTATACCAAAAGGGTCATCGATTTGAGTCACATAGGGAGAAGTGGAGAACACTATTGATCCCTTTTAAAAAAATAAAGTTGTGAAATATTCATAAGATTTGATTATTCATTCTTATTGGGATTCAGCTGGGAGGGGGCGACCTGGAGATAGCGAAGAGCGAGTCGTTGAAAGCGAGTGAACGGTGGAACGATATTCATCCGCTTAAAGACAATGCGATACATTGTGAACTTCATAACGTCCGTTCAAGTGGCAATATCTTCTCCTCTTTCCATGTCGTCAATCCTCCATTCCTCGTTGTTAATGAAATGGGTCGCCAAAACTTCTTCAAGGTGGCTGCCTCGTTGAATCACACTTTTGTGGGCGCGAAGACTTGTAGAGACCCACGACCTATCCCTTTCGGCCAACAACTCGGGATCGTCTTCGTCTTGGTCTTGGGGGGCATCTTCAGCGGCCTGAGCTATGTCCACGGCGGCCCGGTCGGGCATTTTAACTTCGCCATGCCCTTCAGCTACTTCTACCTCGAAGTGCTCTTCGCCGACTTAAAGTCCACCCTCAACATTCGAAACCCTTTCTTCGACTGGCTGGGCGGGAGGCTCACGGGCGAGCTCCTCTCGCCGCGAGGTCTGGTCGGACCTGGTTGAACTTCCAGAAGAGGTCGTCCAGTCTATACTTTGAGAATCAGATAACCCCTTGGCCTGAGAGGAGGATGAGTGTGAAGTTGATAAAAGCGGCCGCGCGGCTTAGTGAGCCATATTGCACATGAGCAATCTTGGCGAAGGCCTCAGAGACTCGAGCAGTTTGTTTGGTTCACGCCAGAATAAACCTGTGGAGGGGAATAGTTCGTCAAGGTCGAGCGTTCTTAAGGGAAGGGGGAGACTTGGTCCTCCGCAGACCTGACACCCCCTCCACTAGGTGGAAAATAAATTAAAGAAAAGTACGATCAAAGAAAGTCGGTCGTGGTTACCTGCCAACTGAGGTAGCAGCCGGTTGAATAAATACTGCTTGCGAGCGAGCGGTAACACCAAGCGAGCGAGCACTATGAAATTGCGAGCAGGCGTATAGAGCGGAGATTTCAGAGTTAGGTATGAGTGAAGCTCTCCCGCCTCACTCCTTATATAGTGGGCCAACCAATGGGTTGAGCCCAAAACGAAGAGCGCGCTCTTCTTCGCCATCATCACTACTTAGCCTGAGGAAGAAATGAACAGGCATGCCTTGAAAACCCCAAGTGTCATCTTGGGAAACGTGAAATTACATCATTAAATCACCTGTCTCATCAGCAGTTATGACAGAATTATTCTGAAAATGGTCATAAGGCCGCACAGGGGGCAGCGACCTCAAGATAGAACTCGGTCCCATGCGAACTGATATCTGGACTGCGAGCCAGATCGCAGCTTTGTGTGGTAGCGCCCACACCTGAAGGAGAAAACACTGGTTGCAATGCATATTTCGACCGCACATTGCATCAATCTAGGGTAACAAATCAAGCCTTAGCCCGTCCACAGGCGACCCAGGCTTGGGGGGCAACTGTTCCGGAGTGGGCTCGGAGCCCACTATTGCTTAGATGGCCCAAATGCGTGGCATGCTCTGCGAGATGCGGCCACACCCGCAAAAGGCGCAACGGCGGGCGCTGTATCATCAAGTACTATATAATGCAAAGACAAATCCGAGAATCGTGTGCGTAATCATACCTCGTGACTACGCCGTTGAACACCACTGACTAGAGCGTCGGAGTGTCTTTGCAAGTACCACCCGCGTGCGACCAACACTTCAATACAACCAGTCCAACCGTGAACGAGCTAACGACATCACCAGAACTTCACCTCTATTGGTCAGGTACGATCAAAATCCATCCATACTAGATCACCCAGTGCATCGCACGAAAAATGAGACTAGTTTGTAAAGAACTGGGATGTATTGAAAGACCGTAATCAATAAAAGTAAATAATTTATTTGCAGTTTGTAATTTTTTCTATCAGTTTTTTTAACTAGCCTAACATAGTTTAATTGTTTAAACTAAATCAAGTGAATTATGTAATTGTAAAAAAAGTAAATTATTAGAGGTTGGTCAAATAAAAGTAAATTGTTCAGGGATACATTAATTATTGGAAAGAGAAAATATAACTTTAATGAGAGACAGAGAGATAATATAATATAATATAATATTAATAATTTGATTGGTTGTTTGTAAATATTAAATGTTAAGTGTGTATCTATATAAGAATTTTTCATTGACTATGAGAAAAATTATTTGAAGTAAAAATTTATGAGTTTATTATTTAATTTTTTACTCAATTTTTTTTTTGCAGAAAGCTATAGAGGCAACTAATGAAAACAACACCGATGAGGGTAATGCCAAGTAAATGGCTATTTTGCATCAAGATGCACCTCCATTTCTTAAGAATAAGTAAATTGTGTACATGAGTTTTACACCTTCGAATTTTGTTAAAAGAAGGGATTCACATACCAATAATAACACCTATGAAGAAACACTCACTAAAACACTTGACTTTTAATCTGAAATTCAGGAAATCTTGATATGAAATAATCATTTGTATGGACAATTAAAATTTGTTTGTATAATATTCGTGACGCTTTCAAACCTATTCAAGTTATATTTTACGACAAATAATTAATAATGCTTTATCTCGGTTGACTTCACTTGATATTGTTGAACTTCTTATGAGGAAATCAACATCATATTGAACTAAAGTGCTTTTGGCAACCGTTGGATGGAAATGAGTCACTTCTCACTTTTGACTAGTACTGTCTTTCATAATAAATTTATGCCTCATGAAAATGGCACATTTCTAAGGAAATATAGTAACTTCTATCAACCAAATGAAACTGAAATTGCTAATGACAGTTTTTGAGTGATGGTATGATAAAGACTAAAGTGCAAGTCTCGTTGATGAATGAGCACATGCATTGCAGCTAGCATGTCAGATAAGAAGATTGTCCGCAATGCCTTGATTTTATCAGTATAAATATTTACTGTATATCTCTGTATTTTTAGTCAATTATTGCTGATGTTTTTCTTTCCCATCAAGCAAAGAAAGATCATGTGAGGTTCTTGCCGAGGTTTGAACCTATTCAGGCTGTTCCTGAAATTTTGAGAGTCTTGTGCGAAATTTGAATTTAGTGCCCTATTTTTTTGTAATGTTGAGCACATTTGGAACACAAGAATTTAACGTAGAAAACTCCAAAACCGAAGAAAAACCACGAACCGTTAAATGACAACCAGAGAATAACACTATGTGAAAAATGTTACAACACATAGACTTCTCTAAAACACCCAATGACCCCAGTACACCCACACCCTTCAAGGAAAATATTTAACTACATCTCACAACACTCTAAAACAAGAGTTTAAGAGAAAGAAAAAGTCAAATACAAACTTAAGATGTTTTTGACTGGTGCATTTTGTAAAGGAGAACTTGATTTTATATATATATATATATATATATATATATATATATATATATATATATATATATATAAAATTGGTCTCCTCTTCCTTCATAAACTAAGCAATCTGGGACTTTTTAAAGACACTCAATTCCAATCAACTCCAACAATCTCCACCTAGAACGTATTTGATCCACTAAAAATCTTTCACTTTCTACACTGACAATCGTAGTTCAAAAGAACTATCATATTCCACCATATAGAGTATACTTCACTTGAAGCTAAATCACTTCAAGAATTTCTCCATGTCGAAAACCATCGACATAGCCTCATAACACACCTTGTGACCCGTCGATTGTATCAACAATCCTTATTCTTCCACCAAATTTCTCTATGCCAAATTTCAGATCACTTGAAAAATTTAACATTCCAGTTGTATACATAATGTAAACTGTGCACCAAATAGGTCTCCAAGAAAGAGAGGTGGGTCATAATGGGCACACTTAAATACCAAGTCTTTCCTAGTCATAACTTTTTACAAATAGCACTTTCACAATATTTGATAACTCTATTTTATATAGAGTTATTCATCTATTTTAACTTAGATTATTGCTTATTTTCAAGTACATTAATATATAAATATAACTTATTTATTAAGAAACAACTTTTTAGAGATCCAAATGATTAGGACAATTAACTAGGCATAAATACACATATCTTGTTAGGTTTGATGTTTTTGTTCGGTCAAACTCTTCGCAGAGTGGAAACACTACCAACACCAGGAGTGGAAACACTGCCAACACTAGGAGTGGAAACACTGCCTACACCTGCAAAATCCAGCAGTTTGCACCAAAACATCCAAGGACCATTTTGATGCTTCCACACTTGAAATGTGACGTCATGCCTAGTCACCTGGAGCAGAGCCACTTGCAGAAGTCGGCGATAAACATAAAAATCAAGTTGCAAGGCTCACTTATCTAAAAGACATGTGGCACTTCTCCAATGGACCTCTCCTTATGTTATACATGCAAGCGACCACAACTGAGCTATTTGCTTCATTGGTTGTCTGAATTTATCCAAAGTTGGTCTCCTCTGTTGATCTTACGCGCCAAAGGAAACCCCTCAAGGGAGGAAAGCTTTCGTGCCTATAAATAGAGGCCATATCTTCACTTACAAATCATCCTTCATCCTTCATTTGTATTTCTTCATTTGTTTCTGAAAGGATCACTTAGATTTAGTTTAGTTTAGTTTAGTTTTAGTTTTTCTTTACGTTTCTGAAGAGAAGGAAGGTAAGGAGGTGCTTGACAACCACTCCTTTCACTTCTACTTGAAGGAAACTTGTGTAAGGAACTCATATTGTACAATTCAACTTAGGAAACTCATGCAAAAGATCTTCTATTCGAGTAATCTCTCTCCTTTTAAGTTATTTTGCTATATTACTCATTTAATTATGCTCTTTGCAGATTTTCTCTATTATATTATGAGTAACATGAGCTAAATTCCCTTAAGTTGAGAAGTTATAACCTTGTAATGAACTTCTAAATATGTTATTATGGTTTATGTAGTGTATGCATTTTAATTCTTGTGTGATACTTCTTTCAACACTTATTCTGGAATTGATCACTTTGGAATAGGTAAACTTGTGGCGTGAGACATATGGGTCACATTTATGAACTCAAGAATTAATAGGAATGAGTGTTTGTAACAACAACTTGTTAAACTAGCTTTAATAAGAATTGCTTGTTAAAACCATGTTAAGTCCTAGACATAGGATAACATAGTTCCTAGGGTGATACAGTGGGAACTTAAGAGACAAGAGTGAACTTAATTAGCAACTTGGATCATTGTTAGGAGGCAAGAGAGGAATTGACTACTCTTTTCTTTACTGTAAAAAGCAAAGATCATAAGAGCTTGTAATGAAACTCTAAAGAAAGTGCTGAGACACACACTCATGCAGCTGCATCCAGTGTGGAAACACTACATACTCCACTATAACACTTAGAAGTAAATTACTTGGTGAAAACATCTCAACTACTTTATCTACTGATTCCTTACACTCTTTACTGTTTATATTGTTTTTACTTACTTTGAAAACTCCAACCAAAAATAGTGCATAGTGTAGACACACTAAGTGTACACTCTGAATATACAAAAATTTACAATACATAATCCTGTGTGGGTTCGACCTTTCTTATCACTTTATTATTTGTGTGACTATGTATACTTGCATATATTTCACCACACCAAGTTTTTGGCGCCGTTGCCGGGGATTATAGTAAAATTTTGTTGTTTAGATTGTTAATTTAGTGTTATATATATATATTAGTACTATTGGTATTCTGTTTTCTGTGCAGAAACATTTTAGTGCAGAAACACTCAGTGTGGAAACACTAGTTTATGCCCAGAAATAGACCACCAAACTTTGATTGTGATCCAGAAATTGAGAGAAGATTTAGGAGATTGCTTAGACAACAAAGACAAAGACAACAAGACTGCAGAAGTATGTCTCACCACAGTGAAGATGCCTCAGTAAGAGGAGGACCTAATTCTCAACATCAACAATTTGAAGGTGAGGAAGATCACAGACAACAGTTCATTCAAATGAGACCAATAGGTATGATTAATGATAGGGATAGGCCTATGAGGGACTATGCCCAATATGATCAGCAACATATACAGACTAGCATTGCTAGGCCTAATATTAATGGTGCTCATTTTGAATTTAAACCTATGATGTTTCAAATGTTACAAACAATTGGTCAGGCGCGCGAAGGAGCGTTACCCCGAGGTTAAGTTTGGCCCATCGGGCAAGTTCAACTTGAGATGTCCACCGTTTATCACGTGGATCTTATGTGAGTCATAGATTTGGACTGCTGAAGCCGACCCAGTCCGGATTTGGGTGCGGCTCAGTCCGGAACAAAATGCATCTTATTGTTGACTTGCTTTTTGTAGAAGTATATGTTGTTTTCTTAATTTTTTTTTGTTTTTTTTATAAATGTTCTGCACAATGAAGTGTAACTTTGTTGATAAGACACTACACCTACACTTAAAGGGTTGTCCATTCGAGTCTTATAGGGGGAAGTGGATAACACTATTAATCCCTTTAAAAAATAAAGTTGTTAAATATTCATAAGATTTGATTGTTCATTCTAATTGATTCACTGATTTTTTTTTTTTGCATTCATTATTGAACCATTGCTATTACCAAAACATTGCAAGATGTAATTGTTTATGTTGCTCTAACACTATGTAAGAGAAGGAGATGAAACAATAAAGATTATTGTTGGAGAAAACTAAAAATAGAATTGCATTAGAATATAAGCGATTATACAATAGGTATCACTACTACTAGTACAAACCACATCTCCAATAGCACTAACACACATAAGATTTTTGCAAAACTATTGTAGTCACATTTGGTGATTCATTATTCACGTTATTAATACTATTGCTTCAAATATTATTTGCCAAATACATAAAATAAAATTTTACTTTACTTATAAGTTGTAAAGTTCTGGTGCTAATCTTGGCTTAGCCATTGCCAAAAGTGGCTCAGCAAGAAACATATTATCTTTAGACTCAACAAGATCGATGCTTGATATATTAGGAGGTAAACTCCAAGTGAAGCCATGGAGCAACCTAGCCAATAACATAATAGTCATTGTAGTTCCAAGCATCACACCAGGACAACTACGCCTTCCAGTACTAAAAGATATGAACTTCAAATCTGGTTCTGTCAAAGCTATACCAAAATCAGATTCAGACCCATCATTCTTGAAATGGCGTTCTGGTATAAATTTGTGAGGTTCAAACCAAAATTTAGGGTTTCTTCCAAGACCACTTCTACTTAGCAAAATATGACTACCCTTTGGTATTAAGTAACCTTTAACTATAGTGTCTTTCATAGAGACATGGGGAACAACGAAAGCCACTGTTGGATGGAGACGTAAAGCTTCTTTCGCACAAGCTTTTACAAATTTGAGGTTTGGAATATCTGATTCTTGGACTTGTCTTTGTTTACCAACTACATTGTCTAATTCTTCTATGGCTTTTTGGAGTAATTCTGGCTGGTTTATCATTTCTGCTAGTGCCCATTCTGCAGCATTTGATGGATTGTCTATCATTTCAATCACCATTTCCTGCACAAAAGTTTTATTATTAATTAGTATCCAAGGTCAGTCAATCGCAAATAATATATCATAAAAAATGTTTAACTTTTTTTATTACTTTTTTTTCCACTAATGTTAACGGATGCCATCCGTTATCTGGTGGCGTGACTTACTTAGTTAACAATACTGACGGCGAAGAAAATACACAAATAAACAAATTGAAATTTTGGTGAAAGATAAAAAAACATGCACTTTAGCCGAAAGAAAAAAAACTTCATACAAACCCCACTACCCTCTCACTCTCTCTCCACCATGTCACCATGGTGGTAATGGTGGTGTGGTGGAGAGTGAGTGAGAGGGTGGTGGTGGGATTTGGGGATGAAGATGAAGTTTTCTAAGTGCACTTTGGTTCTTTATGTTTCACCAAAATTTTAGTTTGGTCCTTTATTTTTATTTTTCAGCCACTAGTGTCAACTAAGCAAGTCATGTCACATGTTAATGGTGAACGTGACATCCATTTATATTAGGGAACAGAAAGTTAATTAATCAAAAAATGACAACAATAACATAAATGACTAAACTAAAATATAAAAGATCAAAAATGCATATATATATATATATATATATATATATATATATATATATATATATATATATATATAACAATCTAGAGATAAATCTAACTTATGCTCATGCATATGGGAGAGAAAGTGAGAGAAATGAAAGAAAAGAAGTGAAGTCTTACTGTGATTTGTGCCTTGATTTCCTTCAACATCAATAAAGGGTTACCATTGACATCTTTGAGTGAGATTAGAACATCCAGCAAGTCCTCTTGAGAAGTCTTTGATCCATCATTCCATTCTTTGATTCTCATATCAATGATAGGATCATGATATTTATTCATTATCCCCATTACATTTTTGACCTTAATGCTCTTGTGGCCATCCACATCAAACATCCTCAAGCATGGAATATAATCAGATATAGAGAAATCATAAATATAATCAAGCAACATTAAAGCAGCATCTACATGTTCTACTTCCTCAAAACTTGGTCCTCCATCACTCCTACCTTCTCCAAAGTACCTCGTACCAAAAACTAGTTTCCTAAACATATTACCACAATAATGTTGTGTAACAATCCTAAGATTCACAAGGCCACTATTGTTACAAATGTTGTGGACATAAAATACAAGGTTATTAGCTTCTTCATTTCTTTTGTTTTGAAGTTGTTGATGCCTAAGGGGAGAGAGAATATCATTTACCATAATTTTCTTCATTTTTTTCCATTGTTCCCCAAAGGGTGCAAGTGCTGTAGTGAGGTAACCATCAGAGATAATATCAATAGACATAGTTTTTGGTCTTGATGCAAAAGAAGCATTATTCTTTCTCAAGAATTCACATGCAATTGTGGGACATGTTACATGGATTAAATGGACATTTCCTAAGCGGATACATGCTATTTCAGTGTTCAATTCTTCCACCATCTTTTGTATATATCCACCTAAATGCTGGTTTGTTTGCAAGCATTTCAGGAAGATTTCCAACTATAGGCCATGGTTTGGGACCTGGGGGTAGTTTGGGTTTTTTGGAATCTACTAGGTAATATCTTAAGGGTTTCATAATTATAAAACTAAAAATCGTAAAAATCAAAGAAACCTTAAAGGGATGAAGATATGATAAGAAAAAACCAAGGGGATTATCCATAGCTTGGAAAAAAGGTTTTCAAAATAATACTAAGCTAAAGTTGTTAAATGTATGAAATTTGGTATAGAGTATTGTGAATGTTTTTTTTTTTTTTTGACAATCGTATAGAGTATTGTGATTGTTGGGAAGTTGATAATCTATTTATAGAGTATTGTTTCGGCTAAATGTGTCAGCACAACATTCACCAATAATTTGTAAAATAGGTGACCCGACGTAATTGGCCATCTTTCATTGGGATCAAGTTTTTTAGGTGTCGAGCCAAAATAACTCAAGAAAAATGTGTTTATAGTTTGGCCCATGTTTCTTTTACACATCCGGGGCTATTCATTTTACACTACCCCGACGCGTGAAATGATAAATCTACCCTTAATGAAACACATGCGTTTTAATTTTTTTGGGAGGGATAAGGAGAGTTCGGTAAATTAGCACCGAATCAGTTCGGTGGCTAACTATCGAGTACATTATTTTGTGAGGCACACCCCCAGTTCGATAGTTTATGTCTGAACTGCCTTATTGCAAAATGAGTCTTTCGTTGGTTCGGCGGTTTATTAACTAATTAGTTCAGAAATAAAAAAAACGAACCACTGGAACGCGCTTGGTTCGGTTCTAATCTACTGAACCGTTGTTATAAAGTAAAAAAACAGTGGTGGTGGAACGCAACGATAGTGGCCGGAGTTGGGTGAGGGAGAAAATAGGGGAGGGTGTGAGAGAGGGGAGGGGGAAAGGGGGTGGGTGTGTGTGAGAAGGAAAGGGAATAGTTTAAGATTTTTTAATTAGGGATATTTTGGGAATATTGGGGTGGTGGGTGGTGCCTAAAAAAATACATTACGGATTAATGGATTAACACATAAATCCATAATAAAAAATACATTATAGATTTATATATTAATATATAAATCCAAAACAAATTTAAAAAAGTTAATTAATATTAACTTTTTTAGGTAAATCCAGAAATTCCCAAAATCCAACTTTGAATATGGTATGAAATATTTATCAAAGTTAATAGGTAAAATGGTAAGTTTTGGTTTAGGTGGGGGTATGGAATCCAAAAGTGAGAGTATAAAAGATGATATCCTAACAATATAACTTAAATGCATTTTTGACTCCTTATTTTGTTCAATCAACAATTTTAGTCTTGCTATTTATTTATTTTTGCAATTTTGATCCATTAATTTTGTTAATTTCTGAAACTGATGTGAATAAAAACTTATTTTTCACAAGATGAGTTAGCACACGATGTCACTATTTTATTTTATATAACTTTTTTTTATATATTTGTTCACAATGGGTTGTAATCGTGAATTCAAAATCAACCATACTGAGTTCCATCAAAGACTAGCCCTACGACCCGTCTGATGAATGGGTTGACTAACAATTTGTTAAAGAGTAAACCTCTAAAGAAAAGAAGCATAAGAACAACAGTAAATAACAACATCAAACAAATTCTAAGTATTTTTTTTTACTAAAATAATTCTAAGTATTAGAAAGACATCACATTTAAAGACAAAAGTCACACATATTAGATCAAGTCATAACACAAACAGCTTAAAGTTTGAGCATAAACAACAGCCTAATCACACATATTAGATGAAGTCATAACAAAACTAGTTTAAAGTTGTAAAATAAACAACAACCTATAATAACATTATCCATGTTCATCAAATGTAACCATAAAAACTTAACCCATAATACTGTCTTACCGGTTCGAGGGATTAGTCTCTATAGTTGCGCGTAGAGGATACCTAGTTTATACCAAAAAATATACACATGAAAACTTAACACATAATTAAAGAGAAAAGAAGACAACATAATTAAAAAGTGAAACACGTACGTAGCTCTCATGCAGAGATTGATTTAAAAGTAAATATCAATTTAATTATGCAATACTTCTTGATGCGAAATTATGTAAATAAAGAAGAAAATATCAATTTGGACATGTAATTTTTTTCAAGATTCTAAAAGACTTAAAATACACCGACTAGAATCACACTTTATGTATTTTCTCATCAAATTGTTTTTCCATCAAATAGAATATTGATGAACGAAGTGTTTGAATAGGTAAAAAAATTTCTGAATACTAAAGTAACCAAAAACACACTGTCTAACATTTCACGTTACGCGTTTTGCTACAAAATAATTTTGTCCCCATCAAGTACACTAAAACACACTATTTAGCATCTCACTTTAAAATATAAAATATAAAAAAATGTAGATTAGTCATTGGTAAAACTATGTGGCCAGCCAACTTCACTGGTGTACATTAGTCATCGATAAAGTCGATGGAAATTGCACACTAATGAGATGGTACCAAAAAAAGTAAAACGAAATTGAAAAAAAAAATGCCAATAAACCAAAAAATTGAAAGTTAATTGACCAAAAAATCTTTCACCCAATTTGAAGCGGCATGCCAAGCCGCATATATGCTTTAGATATGAATTTTGTGTCAATGAGCAAAGATTGACGATATGCCTATATATATAGTCTTAGAATTAGAATGACAGTAAGTAAAGTAAACTATTTATTGGATTTAAAAACAAATGATAGTTCACAATTCATTGGCCCTCAATTTTCGGTTTGAATATTACGTGAGCAAACATCCTTGCTGAACTAAAAATTAAGTAGTTATATCAAAAACCACGTAGGAACAAAAAATTCAATTGAACAAAAAATCCCAAGCTTACCAAAAAATTATTGCCGCCTTAAATTGAAATCGCATGACAAGCCGATTACAATATTAAGATGTGGTTGTTATTGGAGTTTCTTTATCTTCTTTATCCGAACCATCAAAGAGAATTGAAAACAACAACGATAGTGCCATTATATCAAAAAAAAAAGAAAGGGAAAACAATAGTGCCGTAGAAATATATAAATAAAAAAATAAAAAAGAACAACTCATGTACTATTGTTCTTCATATTTTGTCACATGTGGAATTCAAAGTGAGTTTTGTGTGGAAGAAAATTTAAATGATTTTTTAAAGGCAAAATATATACTCAGATTCCTAAACTTATTTATTTGTAATGAATAGGCTTTTTAACTTTTTTATAACGCATAAGTCTCTTAACTTATTTATTTGTAACGAATAGGTTTCTTAACTTTTTTGTAACGCATATGTCCCTTAACTTTTAAAAACGTAACACGTTTCCTCTTAAAATTTCTCTCTTAAATAAGTTAAAAGAGGCAACGGTGTTACGTTTTTAAAAGTTAAGGGGCCTATACGTTACAAAAAAAGTTAAAGGATCTATTTACAAATAAACACGTTAAATCGTTCCACAACTTTCCCTTTGTCGTTCACAAACCTAGAAAACAAATTCAACAAGGTTATATAGAGGCATAGAGAATTGTCTATCACGTGACTCATCAATACAACTACTAACCTCAACATCACCGCCATTTGCTCTTTGACGGATATATCACGTGACTCATCAATAAGCACAGAGAATTGTCTATCACCAAGCTCTTCCATAATCACCTTCATAACTTCAATGGCACAACATGTTGCAAGCTCCTTTTGAATGTCAGAGGAAAGCATTGTGCAATTTTTTGGACCACGGACAAAAGCATCTCTCACTTTTTCATTACTAGATTTTACCCAATCTACCATCTCTCTAAAATTGCCCTTGTTTAGAGAAGTAGAGCTTTCATCGATCATGGCCACGGAAAGCAATGCCTTGTGCTATGAGGTATCTAGTACAATCTACAGAACAAGTCAAACGGATCTTATATAGTTCTTCTGATTCCCTACTTGCTCTAGCAAAGATACTTGTCACACTTTGTCTTTGATTATTATAATCGTCATAGTGCTTCATACATGAGTTGTGCTTACTATCATGCTTACCAATATGATCTTTAAAGCCTTTAGATGCATGCTTCCAATCTTTAAATCCGTCTTTGTTGAAGACTTCATACCCAAAGTGCCCGGCCCTCCCGGGCGACTTAAAGAGAAAGCAATAGAAACAATAAGCTGCATCCTTGGACTCACTGTATTCAATCCATGTATAACTCTTATACCATGAACTACAAAATGCTCTTGAATACTTCCCAAATTGAGTACGAGGGAAATTTGTCAAATTTGGTTGCGTTGGACCCTTCAATATATACGCCCTCCTCACTTGGTCTTGAATCTCCGGAGCATACTCATCAATTTGTTTCCTACATCCCGGATCACGCACAATGTCATTTGGATTTAACTCATTGGCGCATTAGGGGCGTTTCTTCTACTTCTTCGGCTTCCGGTTGCACAACATTCGCATTCTCAATAGAACTTCTAGGTACCAAAAACCTCCTCATCTAACAAATTTTATGATCCAATAAAAGAAACTATGTAAAAAACAAATAATGATCAACATATAAGGAAACTAAAAAAGAATCAACAATTCTACACAAACTAATGTCTCAATAACTTCAAAGAGTCCAACGCAATAATTTACACAAACTAAAAAAGAATCAACAATTCTATACACAAACACAAACTAATGTCTCAATAATTTATTTGGAATAAAGAGTAGGGATTAGGAATATACCTCAAATAACTTCAAAGAGTAACATTGAATGTGTGGGTACTTTTCCCTCTTTTTTTGAGCAAAACCCTAACTCCAAAATACTACCCAAAGAGAGGAATGAGTTGGTTTTTCTTAAAATAGAGCTCAAATGTAAATGATTTAAGCTTGGATTGGACTACTTGAAGTGAAAAGAAGAAGAAAAATAGAGGAGGGCATGGTGGAAGAGAAGAGAAGAAAGTGAGAAAAGGAGAGGGAGAGTGTCATGAGAGAAGAGAGGAAATTGGGGGGGGGGTTCATTTAGTTTTTGGGTTTTACTTTTTTTTTACATTGGGCTGGACCATTCTTTTTTTATTTCACACCCACTGTTTTACTATTTTTGCCCCTGGTTATGACTAAAAATCAGCTATTGGGTTGGGAGCTTTACAAACAAAGTAGAAGTTGAGCCCGGGCGCGTGCCCGGGCTAGCTGGGCCCTAAAATCGCCCATGTATGAGAGGTAGAGAGCATAAAAATACTGATCATGTGGTTAAAGAGGTAGATACTCTTCATAAGGAATCATATTAAAAAAAGATACTAAATATATATGAGTACAATGCGCTCTATATATAGAGCTCTAGAAAATACTAACTAACTACTACCAAATTACTAATTAGTCCCTAAGAGAATGTAACACCTCCTAAGTCACTATTATTTTTAATAGTAATTGTTTATGTTGCTCTAACACTTTCTATAAGAGATGGAGATTAAACAATATACATTCTTGTTGGAGAAAACTGAAAGTAGTATTCTATTAGAATACAAGTGATTATACAATAGGTATTCACTACTAGCACTAACAACATCTCCTATAGCACTAACACACAAAAGATTTTTGCAAAACTATTGTAGTCACATTTGGTGATTCACTATTCACCTTATTAGAACTATAGCTTCAAATATTATTTGCCACTATATAAAATAAAATTTTACTTTACTTATAAAGTGTAAAGTTCTGGTGCTAATCTTGGCTTAGCCATTGCCAAAAGTGGCTCAGCAAGAAACATATTATCTTTAGACTCAACAAGATCGATGCTTGATATACACTAGTGCAGAAAAGGCTTTTTGTATCGGTTGTTTTGCACTTTTAGTATCGGTTATCTGTCGATACTAATTCGACCGATACTAAATGTCTGACATTTAGTATCGGATTTTCAAAAAACCGATACTAAATGACGTTTTTTTGGTGATTTTTATGTCTTGAAAACGTACATTTAGTATCGGTTATTTAAATAACCGATACTAAATGTCACTTTTAGTATCGGTTATTTAAATAACCGATACTAAATGTCTTTTCAACATTGTGTTTACTCTCTAAAAATTGACATTTAGTATCGGTTATTTAAAAAACCGATACTAAATGTCACTTTTAGTATCGGTTATTAAAAAACCGATACTAAATGTCACTTTAACATTGTGTTTGCTGTCTAAAATCGACATTTAGTATCGGTTTTTAAATAACCGATACTAAAAGTGACATTTAGTATCGGTTATTTAAATAACCGATACTAAAAGTCTATTTTCTTAAAAAAAAAGGTTCTCGATTCATTATTTACCACACACACTACATATAGTAGTGTGTGGTAAAATGTTAACGAGAACCAAAACTAACATCAAACAACTAAAATTGAACATGAAATTCATAAAATGAGTCAATTAATCATTCATTCAAATACCAAGTAAGCATTGCCATAATGAGAGAAATCATCCACCCCATATTAGGAAATTTACATTTCTAATAACTTAATCGAACAAAATCAATATACGAGATACTTGGTATAACTTGTCTAAGGTACAATCTATCACATTTGTGGTAATGGATCCGTAAGATTTACAAGCAAAATTCAGGTTTATATAAATCGAATATACATTACCATATTCCAAGACCTTCCATCTCTTCATGATATGAATCTAGGATCCATTCATTCTCAAGCACACGTGTATGATGAGTTGAGGATCATATTTACCATTCTATTTTCTCACACCATTGGATATACGAAAGAAAATTGCCACCTTTAAATATGACCAAGTTACGGCTTAAAGGTTACTCTACGGATGCTCTAGTATGCTTCATATTCTCAAAATTCGCCTTAACTTGTAAACTGAAAAAGTAGCATAGAATTCCTTCTCCCCCTCTCCGATAAGCATAAGTAGTGAATACAAAGATACAAACACATCAAAAGTTCTGTACAAAGATATTTTGAACTTTTGTTGACATAGACAACTTTTTGTAGTGAGTGACTTAGACTCTATTTGGGTAAACAACTTAATTAAGTGTTTATTATAAAGTGCTTAAGTATGGCGACAGTTGTTGATACTAAATGGGAGCTAGTGAAAACTTTGAAGAATGACTTCTACTTAGATATATTTCAATCGCTTTGTTCACGTGACTATGTTGATCAATGAACACGTCTAGTTTAGTTGTCACGCGACCAATAATCGCAAGCAAATAGCATAATAGTGTTAGACACATTTCCTTAAAAGGATCAATCAATAGCAAAGAAAGAGTAAAACAGGATCTTGCAATTTTTTTTATTAACAAGCATGGCAATGCTTGCATTCCTTAGAGTAGACTTATATATATATAGAAGTCTTATATATACCTAAAAAGTTTTAAGTAGACTTATAAGTACCGAATCTGCATAATTTGTAGTGGACATGTGATGCAGAATGCAGGACATGAAATTTGGTTGGAATGTGATTTAAAGAATGAGAAAATTGAGCTACTGCAGGATCAAACAAATTTGCTGATGATGTTGAGGCGCACATCAGGAAATTTATCCTTCAGAAGGGAAAGGAAAATAGGAAGAAGCTGCTCAATTGTTGCTTCCTGCATTAATGATAAGGTAGAAATGAGAATCACATTGCAGTAAAAGTTAATACTAGCTTGATTAGTAAAAATGCTTCTGAGGACTATTCTTTATTGCAGTTAGTTAATGTAGTTCACACACCCAAAAAGCGACATCAATTCCGCTAGTTAATGTAGTTCACACATATGGCTAATGAAGTATATACTAATATGAACACCTAAAAATTCAATAACAGCAACTCTTAACCCACCAAAGCCAAGGCAGTACCAAGTACCAACCATCACTATCTCCTCCTAGCTTGAAAAATTCAAAGTTGATTAAGGTGAAGCTGAAAGAGACAGAGGACCGAAATCGAATATATGAAGCCAAGTTCAATCAATAATGTTTAGCTCTATTCAGAAAGAAAAGTTATCCATAATTTTTTAAAGCTAAATAGTGCAAAAGAGAAAATCAAATACTCTAACTCATGACAGAACATACATGAAGTGCATATTAACCAAAATACTACTACTCAATAAACATGGACATTCTAATTTCTGACGATCATGCCTATACGTGCAACATTAAACTTCTCTTTTGAGCTAGCATGTGAATGGAAGTGAGTATAAGAATTTAATAACAAAACACAAGATAAAGAGAGAGGAAGTAAAACATAATTCACCAAAAATAGAAAAAGAGTAAACCTCCTGTCAAAAAAAAAAGAAGAGTTGCAGCAATTGCATAAAAATTGCAAGGTCCTCAACAATCCATATAGACGTTCATAAAAAAAGCTTTAGATTTTGATAGAGTAGGTTAATTAGTCATTAGTTAAACTGTTCGCCCATATACTCAAGCCACTAAGGCACTCCACCAAACATCCCATAATACTCAATGTGCGACTGGTTTAAGTGGTGCACTGATGTAGAATTTAATGAGTCAACTTAACAGCTGAATGCTAACGGGAAGGACATTAGTGAACAAAAGGCATACATACAGGGGGAATTGGGAAAAATTTAAAAGGACTAGAACAGAAAATTGGGTATATTATAAGGACCAATCAGATTTTAGGCCTACATTTAACTACCGCAAAATTTAAGAATACCTTAAGAAGCTTGTGCAGTAAAGATGGAAATGCAGCCAGAAAAATGACAGAAGCTCTGAGTCGACAAATTGAGAAGGCTAATATCTCTGAGTCAGTGACCTGGTTCAACAGAAAGATGGTACTCCTTAAGTATGACTTAATAAGTGGTCTAAGAGACAACCATTTTGCTGTATTCTTCAGATCTAAAACAGCTTCCTTCCTTGAACTCGAGCTTTGTATCCCCAGTAACTTCCTAAATGTAGTATCAGCCTCATGAGCATGAACATTAATATCTTGCACAAAGTATCACCAGATGCTTTAGAATTGCTGTGGCATGCTGCTCTATAAGCATTTATGAGACGAGTGAGGGCTGACAGACTATGTTGTTCTTTGACCAGTTTACACAAAGAATCACACTACAAGAAAATCGCTGATTTGCCACGGACATTTCCGTGGCAAATGCACAAAATTCCGTGGCAAAACAACATTTGCCACGGATTTGCCACGGACAAAAATTGGTGGCAAAAACGCTCGTCGCAAATCGTTTGCCACGGAATTTCCGTGGCAAATTTTTCCGTCGCAAATCCGTGGCAAATGTTTCCGTCGCAAATCCGTGGCAAATTTTTCCGTCGCAAAGCCGTGGCAAATTTTCGTCGCAAATCCGTGGCAAATTTCCGTGGCAAATCCGTGGCAAACCCGTCGCAAATTTTTAAAAAAAAAATTAAAAAAATGGAGAGGGACACATAGACACACGTGTAATTAAAGTACTTCACTTCATACCAAAACTTAGTAGTATCATATGACTTGTTAATTCATATTTTGACTAACAATCAAACACCTAAAGAATTAATTAAACTATGCAGGACAAATAACAGATCAAAGATAGGTAAAATGAAAGTGATCCAAACCTCTGAAGCTGGATTCAAATGAAAGCATTCCACAAACACACATGATAGATAGTTACATTTACATTAATTTGTACTCGAATGATTTAACGGAACAAAAGCCAAAATGAGAGTGTAACTGCAAAATGCAACAGTTGTTTAAGTTACATTTGGCTACTAAAAAGTTGAACACATCAAAATGAGATAACCCAAAGGCATTCTTGACCAAAAAAAGCATATGCAGAATGTATGCTTCAATGATGTCTGAGGTTATGTTGTGAACTCGCAATGGAAAATAATACTAATTGTAAATTTAAGAGAAATGGAGCATTCAATTATAAATTGGCTGTAAAAGGATATGAAGATGACTCATATTTACCTTGAAGATTATCACAGGGGTCCTTGTTCAGTAATCGCAGTGGTCTAGTCTTCTCCTTATTCAAAAAGTCAAGTTACCTCATCCACCAAAGGAATCAAACCTTCTTGCTTGCAAAAGTCCACTGTCATGGAATGCTACCAAGAAAAGATCACATGAAAATATGAAAGATGAATTCATTAGTACATTCCCTTTATATTGTCCATTTTTTTATCAACGTTTATACGAAGTGCCTAACCAACTAATTCTTTTCATAGAATAAGGCTCATACCATTCATTGTCAAGAAGTCAAAATTAAATCCTTCCAAGACATAGTCCATCAAACAAAGTAATAGTCTTAATTCATATATGCAATCATATAAGTTTCACTACTAATAGTTTTGAAGAAAATCCAAAGTATGTATAATGATAATTACCTGAATTGATCTTTGTATTGCAGCTATATCAACAAAATGGCTCCACTGATTATGTAAAAATGACTTCCATCTAAAAGCAAGCCATAACAGTAGCTTTCTATAAAGAATCCATCATTAATATCCATGCAACCACTCAAAGATATCTACCCCTGTTTATGGAAAAAAGAACAAAGTAAAAAAGAATGTCATGTTGAATCAATATATGCCTATCCAGATTTTGCATCAGATTGAATCAATAGCACCGATTGGTTATGCAAAGGGAAAAATTTGAACTATCAGATTGCATAATAAAAAAGAATGTCATGTTGGTTTGAAGCAGTGTCCCATTGAGAGTTCACCTTACCTTTAAATAAGGCCTACGAATATCCGCTCAACTTTCAAAATTTAGGAATGCAACAATCAAGTTGTAAAGTAAAGAAAATAAATATTAGTTAATACTAACATCCAAGACAAAGTGGATAAATGTGTTATTGTGAGATAAAAATGAATGACAATTTTGTATCGAAAACATGAAGACTACTTGCTGAAAATCTCATCTATTATATATCAAGTAAATACGGTCATTTAAGTAATAACAACTTACACCAGAAGAAAACCAATCACCTCGGGAGTAGGAGTGACCAAAGATCGTATAGCATCGACTATTGACACTTTGAAGTTGATGCACGGTGATGATCTTCCCCATTATTGAATAAGCAAACCACCTCTCTGCCAATCAAACAATTATTTATCAACTTCTTCCACAAGGAAACTATATATCTTGTATTCCACATATTTAACTATGGATGCCAATTACAATTTTTACCTTTTGAACCTTTTGGTGAACTCTTCCTCTAACCACTTATGATCCTTAACCACTTCTTTGACTGGGCACACCATCGATTTTGGCATTTAAGAAGTTCGAACTCAGTACACAAGTTAATGTGCCATATCATGAAAGAGAGTCAAAGAAGTTCATTTTAAGCACATTATTCGTAAGGATCTTTCAATGACTCGAGTAGTTGATCGGTGGTTTCCCATATCGCCATAGACCCTAACTCATCTCCTCATAGACTTAAGTCATACCATAATATGCTCCTCTCAAATTCGAAGGCGTTGAAGAGTCAACGGGAATCCAAATTCTAACATTAGCTTCTCCAACCCATTTCAATTACATGCCCGCATTAGAGAAGAGGGGTGAATACGTGTTTCAAATTATGAAGGAAATACTTTCATTCAAATTAATCCTATCGGATGATAAGTTTTATTAGGTGAATATGTTGCAACACACAAGTATGCTTTGAAATTGCAAAATAGTAACGTGGCAACCGGCCATTAATAGTTAATTCGCTACATATAATGATAATGACAGAAAAATAATTAATCACACCGACATGAGCATAGAATACATACACACCATATGCAACATCAAATTTGTTTTGACAGTAATTTTGAGCAAATTTGTATGTTGTAGTTGTCATCACCAATAGAGTTAAAGAAATATAGAAAGAAAACTCCCAAGAATCAAATGACTATTTTAAGCAAGACCTATATTATATCATCGTAAGAGAACTCAAAGATTGAAGGCACTGACCAATGTTTCTTGAAGATGCTCTGTTATCTTCGCTTTTGCTTGAACCAGTGTTCTTTTCCCATCGAAGAACATCCTTGCAATGAAGTTCATTAAAAGCCATAAGCCAACATAGAAATTTAAAGGATCTCCTATGATCTACCAGGTATATCATGTAAATGTTCTTTAACCCTAGAACATGAACCACTTATGATAACTCTTCCACAACAAGGACAAAACCAACTTGTTTACACTTCCAAACTACTCAAATCTTCCAACCAACCTAAATTACGAAAGAGTTGGTAAAAAACCTTAAAAACAAAGAAGCCAATGACTTAAGCATACACCCAAAGAAAAATTGAAGATATTACGTAACAAATCTTCTCGATAACAAAGAAGGGGCATACATCATATTTCACCTTGTGTAAAAAAATTGGTGATAACTTGTAAACTTGAGCTGCATAAAAAGTTCCAGCATCCATGATAAGTGCCCACAGATCGGAACAAGATGACACACAACTAATAAGGAATCTTTCCACATCATATTCAGTATGCTTTCCACATCATATTCAGTATGCTTTCCACATCATATTCAAAGAAGGGCATACATCATATTCAAAGATGCTTTCCACTTGAGGAATCTTTCCACTTTGTTGCTGTCAAACATGTGCATAAGTTACAAATAAATTATAAGATAGCAACCTCAAATACACATTTATCCTTGAATTGCATCAACTAACCTAACCCAAGGTCAACTAGAAACAACTTCTTCTCTCTGTCTTTGTGGGTGACCTAGTAAAAAGTTCTCCTGGTTTACATCTCCATGTACATAACTACAACGATACAATGAGAATAAAACAAAAATGTTTATCATTTCGAATCCAATATAACTAAAATCAATGAAAATAAAAACATTCTAAAACTCATTAAGTAGGAAGGATATATCGGATGAATTTTTGAACAATAACTTACCCTTTTAAATGCAACTTCTCAAGTATCGACAAGGACTCCACAAACTATACATGAGACCATTTCAAAGAGACATTCCTAAACATTTAAATATAAAAGCAAAACAATTAATCAAGGAAGAAACAAGGAAAATTAGTTAATCGGCCCTATATGACCATACACAACCATGAAGCCAAGTGGTGGTGCTCCAGAGAAATGGTGTGGTAGACGGCGCACAGTGGTTGCGAGACTGAGGGTGGAGGCCGAGTTGGCTTCTATATGTTATGGCCGACAAACCAACTCGAGACTCGATAAACAAATCATTTGACAGATTTTATCAATCAATTTCACAAATTTGAATCCAATCATTGACATTATGAAAAATAATAAGCACAAACTAGATATTGACCAAACAACCATACAATGTTCATGAATTTTTAAAGTACAAAGAAAACAAATCAAACTTAACCTATGGATTGTAAAATTATTGATACTTAAACCGCGTAACTAAAATGCACAAATCTTAAAGTAGGGGACTTTAAACCAAAGAGAAAACACAACCCCATCAGAACCCATTTGCCCACACGTTAAACCCCATCGTAAAACACAAAATCACTGTTAACTAAAACAATAATCAAAAAACAAATACTGATCACATTAGTGGTCTATTTCATTTCTTCCACGCAGCTTCAAATACAAACATTTGCAAGTGATTACCCAAAATCGACCTACACATCACCAGTAACTATTTACATACGCATGAAAATACACAGAATCAAAATCATCAAAGCCAGCATAGGATAACATAAAAAGACTTCGAATCACTATTCCTACAACCACCATCGATTAACAAGAACACATGGCAAATCACGCAACAGCAAAAAAAAACGTTATTTATCGGAAATTTTCAAAAGGGAAAGAAAATGCATACTCCTTGAATACGCTTGCCAGTAACAGGGCACTTAGGACCACTAGCTTGGGGAAATCGGAGGTTAGGGTTTGGGGAAATCGGAGGTTAGGGTTTCGCGAAAATTGGGGAGAAAGTGAGGGCGAGAGGAGAGGGAGAGTGGAAGGCGTCGGAGGAGGGCGGACGTTGAAGCCGTGGAGGGTGGAAGAAGGCGGAGGTTGAGGGTGGCGGAGAGTAAGAGTGAGAGTGTGAGCGGTGTAGAGAGTGAGAAGTGAGAAGTGAGAGTGAAAGAGTCGTGAGGAGGCGATGGTGGAGGACAATGAGAAGAGGGCGACGGTGGGAGGAGGGAGGAGGGCGACGGTGGGAGGAGGGAGGAGGGCGACGGTGTGGAGGGAGGAGGGCGATGGTGTGCGTGAGAGTGAGAAGGAGAACGCATGTTTTTTTGAGAGAGTGAGAACGATATGAGAGGGATCGGGGTGTTTTACTTTTATCAATACTTTGCCACGGACTTGCCACGGCATGTCCGTCGCAAATTTTGTCCTTTCACATGTCCGTGGCAAACCCGTGGCAAATACCAAATGGAAATTTCACACACATATTTTTTGCACTTGCCGCCGCAAATCTGCAGCAAATTACCGACGGAATAAGCTCTGTAAGAATCGCGCTGGCTAAAACAAGGTTTTCTTGTAGTGTCAACGGATGCACTTGTCAACATTTTAACCACTGGAGAACCCGCATTGTCATCATTCATTGGCTGCTCTATATCTAAGTTTTCATCATCCGAACCCTGAACCACATAAGAAAGATAGTCAATTTTCGTTAACTTGTCAAATTTAAAGTTTGAACCTACTCCTCCATTTCAAAATGAGTGTCCTTTAAGGTTTTTAGACACAAATTAAGAAAGGTAATAAATTAGTTAACAAACATACTTATTTTTACTAAACTAATGTTGTCAAAATCGAGATTTTGAGTAAGGAGAAAGAATCAAGCCACTAAGGCACTCCACCAAACATCCCATAATACTCAATGTGAGACATAGGCATCAAATAATACCCAAGTGCCTGTCATAATTCTTTAAAAGACTGAACATTTACTTTTTACAAAAGAGAAATGGCAATAATATTAAAACCGTTTAAAGCTTACCTTCTTTTTTGTTTGCAATGCCTTCTGCAATATCTTTCCAAGATATCTAACGCATATCATTGGAAGAGTGTTAATGCTTAACCTATTGGAAGATGAAAAGTAGAAGAGGAAGTCAGATTCTTCTTATTTCACTTCCACCTCTTCCAAGAGTGAACTTATTTATTTATCCAAACATGTTTAATTGCAGGACTGATGTATCATGCATAATTACTTGAACAAACTTAAACACGCAACACGAAAGATATGCAGACATACCAATTAGGAAGCTTCCATACACATACAAAAGGCTAACAGAATGACCTATCATATGACTGATGAAAGCCAAATTTAATTATCTGCATCCACACAAATAAAAAAGGAGAAATCATAGGAAAAGAGATTAATCATTAGAGACAACTGATTTCTAATAAACATAGCAACCCTCTCCCCCAAACACTTGCAAGAAAATTGGAAAAGAATTGAAGTAAAAGTAGAGTTTGGCATTAAGACTTACTGATATGGCAATATGTCCAGTAAGTAGTACCAAAAGCAACTTGGCCAATGTCAGGGAATGTTTCAAGCCAAGGTTATTCCAAAAATGAGCAAGATGGAGGGAGTCCAATCCCTAAAACACAGCCTGAGCAGAACACAAAGTAGGAGGGAGTCCAAGACCTAATGATGGAGAAAGAAACAAAAATCAATTGAATCAATGAAAATCTAATCATAGAGAAAGAAACAAAAATCAATTGAATCAATTAAAACCTAATCATGGAGAAAGCAACAAAAATCAATAACAGTGAATGAGACAAAAATCACCTGAACAGAAAAAGGGAAACAACTAATTGGGCGTGATGCGATGATGAACACGAGCAGAGATGATGAATTGTTTGCGTGTGGCGAAGATGAGTAGAGCAAAAGAAAGAGAGAAAGACGATGTGGCGAAGATGAGCAATCACAAGTCATGAAGGGAAAGAATAAAAACGGAGGGAGAAAGGGAACAAGAAAACATCACAGAGAAGAAAAAGAGAGAAGTTAAATACCTGAAATCGATTTGTTTTCCTATGAAATGTACCAAACGAAACCCTCGAGAGAGGCATCAAATGAAACCCTCACAGAGGAAACAAGATGATCGTGGTAGGGCTCCCAACGGCGGTGCAAAGAACGTCGTGGATGGTCGCTATGCGGTGGCTTTGCGCCTCCTCACGAGGAATGAGTTAGGGTTTCGATGGCTTTGGGTCTCTTCTCGAAGGGATGAGTCGTATTCATCGTTGGGTTCGAGAAGCAATGGAACGATGGAAGAAGAAGAAGAAGAAAAAATGAAGGTTTGTGCGAGCTTGGGGAGAGAGCGATGGAACGATGCAAGATGAAGAAGAAAACGAGGGTTTGTGCGATGGAACGATGTTTGGTGGATTTTTCAGAGAATGGAACGAGCGTGAAATGTTTGTGACTTTGTGCGAGGGTTAAAAATGTTTTTCGACTTTTAGTATCGGTTCTTTCAATAACTGCTACTAAATGTCCAAATCAAGTACATTTAGCATCGGCTGTTAAAAGAACCGATACTAAAAGTCTAACGTGAACTTCAGCTTTTGGTCATAATTTCAAAAATGCCACCGGTTACACATTTAGCATCGGTTGTTCAAATAACCGATGCTAAATGATGCTTTTTAATGTCAAAATTGTACTAGTGATATTAGGAGGAAAACTCCAAGTAAAGCCATGAAGCAATCTAGCCAATAACATAATAGTCATTGTAGTTCCAAGCATCACACCAGGACAACTACGCCTTCCAGTACTAAAAGATATGAACTTCAAGTCTGGTTCTGTCAAAACTATATCAAAATCAGATTCAGACCCATCATTCTTGAAATGGTGTTCCGGTTTAAATTTGTGAGGTTCAAACCAAGATTTAGGGTTTCTTCCAAGACCACTTCTACTTAGCAAAATATGACTACCCTTTGGTATTAAGTAACCTTTAACTATAGTGTCTTTCATAGAGACGTGGGGAACAACGAAAGCCACTGCTGGATGGAGACGTAAAGCTTCTTTTGCACAAGCTTTTACAAATTTGAGGTTTGGAATATCTGATTCTTGGACTTGTCTTTGTTTACCAACTACATTGTCTAATTCTTCTATGGCTTTTTGGAGTAATTCTGGCTGGTTTATCATTTCTGCTAGTGCCCATTCTGCAGCATTTGATGGATTGTCTATCATTTCAATCACCATTTCCTGCACAAAAGTTTTGTTATTAATTAGTATCCAAGGTTAGTCAATCGCAAAATAATATATCATAAAAATTGTTTAACTTTTTTTACTACTTTTTTTCCACTAATGTTAACGGATGCCATCCGTTATCTGGTGGCGTGACTTACTTAGTTAACATTACTGACGACGAAGAAAAAACACAAATAAACAAATTGAAATTTTGGTGAAAGATAAAAAAACATGCACTTTAGCCAAAAGAATAAAAAACTTCATACAAACCCCACTACCCTCTCACTCTCTCTCCACCATGTCACCATGGTGGTAATGGTGGTGTGGTGGAGAGTGAGTGAGAGGGTGGTGGTGGGATTTGGGGATGAAGATGAAGTTTTCTAAGTGCACTTTGATTCTTTATGTTTCACCAAAATTTCAGTTTGATCCTTTATTTTTATTTTTCAGCCACTAGTGTCAACTAAGCAAGTCATGTCACATGTTAATGGTGAGCGTGACACCCATTTATATTAGTGAACAGAAAGTTAATTAATTGATCAAAAAATGACAACAATAACATAAATGACTAAACTAAAATATAAAAGATCAAAAATGCATATATATATATATATATATATATATAACAATCTAGAGATAAATCTAACTTATGCTCATGCATATGGGAGAGAAAGTGAGAGAAATGAAAGAAAAGAAGTGAAGTCTTACTGTGATTTGTGCCTTGATTTCCTTCAACATCAATAAAGGGTTACCATTGACATCTTTGAGTGAGATTAGAACATCCAGCAAGTCCTCTTGAGAAGTCTTTGATCCATCATTCCATTCTTTGATTCTCATATCAATGATAGGATCATGATATTTATTCATTATCCCCATTACATTTTTGACCTTAATGCTCTTGTGGCCATCCACATCAAACATCCTCAAGCATGGAATATAATCAGATATAGAGAAATCATAAATATAATCAAGCAACATTAAAGCAGCATCTACATGTTCTACTTCCTCAAAACTTGGTCCTCCATCACTCCTACCTTCTCCAAAGTACCTCGTACCAAAAACTAGTTTCCTAAACATATTACCACAATAATGTTGTGTAACAATCCTAAGATTCACAAGGCCACTATTGTTACAAATGTTGTGGACATAAAATACAAGGTTATTAGCTTCTTCATTTCTTTTGTTTTGAAGTTGTTGATGCCTAAGGGAGAGAGAATATCATTTACCATAATTTTCTTCATTTTTTTCCATTGTTCCCCAAAGGGTGCAAGTGCTGTAGTGAGGTAACCATCAGAGATAATATCAATAGACATAGTTTTTGGTCTTGATGCAAAAGAAGCATTATTCTTTCTCAAGAATTCACATGCAATTGTGGGACATGTTACATGGATTAAATGGACATTTCCTAAGCGGATACATGCTATTTCAGTGTTCAATTCTTCCACCATCTTTTGTATATATCCACCTAAATGCTGGTTTGTTTGCAAGCATTTCAGGAAGATTTCCAACTATAGGCCATGGTTTGGGACCTGGGGGTAGTTTGGGTTTTTTGGAATCTACTAGGTAATATCTTAAGGGTTTCATAATTATAAAACTAAAAATCGTAAAAATCAAAGAAACCTTAAAGGGATGAAGATATGATAAGAAAAAACCAAGGGGATTATCCATAGCTTGGAAAAAAGGTTTTCAAAATAATACTAAGCTAAAGTTGTTAAATGTATGAAATTTGGTATAGAGTATTGTGAATGTTTTTATTTTTTGACAATCGTATAGAGAATTGTGATTGTTGGGAAGTTGATAATCTATTTATAGAGTATTGTGTCGGCTAAATGTGTCAGCACAACATTCACCAATAATTTGTAAACTCAAATGTGTTTCATTGAGTTTTTTAGGTGTCGAGCCAAAATAACTCAAGAAAAATGTGTTTAAAGTTTGGCACATGTTTCTTACACATCAGGAGCTATTCATTGTACACTACCCAAATGCGTGAAATGATAAATCTACCCTTAATGAAACACATGCGTTTTAATTTTTTTGGGGGGGATAAGGAGGGTTCGGTAAATTAGCACCGAAACAGTTCGGTGGCTAACTATCGAGTATATTATTTTGTGAGGCACACCCCCAGTTCTGTGGCTAATTATGGATTTAACTTTTTTAGGTAAATCCAGAAATTCCCAAAATCCAACTTTGAATATGGTATGGAATATTTATCAAAGTTAACAGGTAAAATGGTAAGTTTTGGTTTAGGTGGGGGTATGGAATCCAAAAGTGAGAGTATAAAAGATGATATCCTTACAATATAACTTAAATGCATTTTTGACCCCTTATTTTGTTCAATCAACAATTTTAGTCTTGCTATTTATTTATTTTTGCAAATTTGATCCATTAATTTTGTTAATTTCTGAAACTGATGTGTATAAAAACTTATTTTTCACAAGATGAGTTAGCACACGATGTCACTATTTTATTTTATATAACTTTTTTTTATATATTTGTTCACAATATATGGGTTGTAATCGTGAATTCAAAATCTGCATCTTCAACCATACTGAGTTCCATCAAAGATGTGGTTGTTATTGGAGTTTCTTTATCTTCTTTTTTTGACAGAACGTTTCTTTATCTTCATTATATCAAAAAAAAGGGAAAACAATAGTGCCGTAGAAATATATAAATAAAACAATAAAAAAGAACAACTCATGTACTATTGTTCTTCATATTTTGTCACATGTGGAATTCAAAGTGAGTTTTGTGTGGAAGAAAATTTAAATGATTTTTTAAAGGCAAAATATATCTTCAGGTTCCTAAACTTATTTATTTGTAATGAATCCCTTAACTTTTTTATAACGCATAAGTTTCTTAACTTATTTATTTGTAACGAATATGTTCCTTAACTTTTTTAGTAGCGCATGTGCTTTCAAACTTTTAAAAACGTAACACCGCCGCTTTCTTTAAAATCTCTCCTTAAATTAGTTAAAAGGCAACAATGTTACGCTTTTAAAAGCTAAGACATATACGTTACAAAAAAAAAAAGCTTAAAGGATCTATTCGTTACAAATAAATACGTTAAAGGATTTATGCCTTACAAAAAAAAAGCTTAAGAGACTTATTCGTTCAATTAAATAAGTTAAAGGATCTGGAGAGATATTTTGCGTTTCTTAAATAAGGACCACACATTCAAAACAAAAATATACCACAAATTTCCTACTGATTTGGACCATTATTATTTAGGCTTCATTTAATCCATGGGAGAATCAGTAAAGAAGGACGACAACAAATTATTGTTCAGAAAAGCCACCTAATACTAAATGTTTTGCATGTTGAGGTTGTTTCTTTAAGGGTTAAATATGTTTTTGGTTTTTAGAAAATTTGAGTTTTTTGTTTAGTCCTAAAAAAATTCACCAATTGATGGAAGCCCAAAACCGAAGGGAAAAAACAAAAAAAAATTCACACTACTAAAAAAACAAAAATTAGAGATGCCCAAAATCCCTCTCTAAATCAAATCCAAAATCTGGCCACTAAATGATTTAGAGAGGAATTTGCGACGAACCAAAGATTCGTCAAAGAATTTTGGTGTCACAAAATTTTTGCAGAGGATCCTATTAATCCTCTCTAATAGCGAGAGAAATCTGTCATTAAACAGCCCGCCTCTAATAGCGAGAAACAAACACGCGCGCCTCTAATAGAGAGGAACACACACGTCGTCGCTAATAGTGAGGAAAATATCCCTCTCTAATAGAGAGAAATATTTTCCGTCGCTAACAGTGAGGGAACAGTTTCCTCTCTAATTTTGGCAGATTTAAACAGAATTATTTTTCCAAATACCAATTGTTTTAATTTATCTATTTCCACCAAATACCAATTATTTTAATTTATTTATTTCCACGTATATTAGAAAACCTTTTGATCTCAAATGAGCTCTTTTAAAACATAGGCTACAAAATTTTTAAAAAACACAAACATCTATTACTAATAATAAAGCGTGTAATCATAATCCATACAAGAGAAAAGTAAAGTTAATTCAAATTTTACAATCCAAAAGACATATCATTGTTTGAAAAGAAAAAAAACACATCAACCATCTAGTTCATCAAAATACTCATTATCATCTTGTTGACCTCCTCGTTTGGTGAAGGTGGAGGTGAAGGCGGACGTGGATGACTCTGAGAAAAAGCTTCTATAAATTTAAGCAACTTCTCCTGATTTGCATGAAGCCCACTCATTTGCTCCTTGAGACTTTGGTTTTCAGCCTTTATTTGCATACATTCACTTCATTTGCATATATTCGCATACGTGAGATTCTAGCAGATGTGTGGAAGAAAAAATTGGTTTTGTCCTTCAGACCTAAGCCAAATATTCTTTTCTTCTTGTCGACACCTTCAACAACCTCTAAGAAGATATTGTTGTCAGATTGCTCACTAGGCACGCCATCTCCTCCTAGTGCCTCTTGTGAATCTCTTTCAAGAATACGACTTTCATACTCATTCTGAAAAAGAAAAAAATCAAACATGAGCACAAATATACCAAATTGTTAAATGTCTCTGTAATGAAACCAACAACACAAATAGATGATAGCAGTATGTAAGTCCCTAGCTGATTATAACAAATAGATGCAACTATCATGTGAGAAATTGATATAGTACAAAGAGTTAGACACAACAAGACAGGTAGCACACAAACTATTAATACTACCTAATTAAATAAGTTCACAGTTAACACATGCACACAGGAAAAGGAAATTAAGAGGAATACAACTAAACATAACAAAAATTAATATGTAAGTCAATTTCTATGCAGCAAAAACATAATCAATATTAGTTTAATTCATAGTTAGTGCTTAAACCAGTTACACAGCAGTGGAGGGTCTTTTCAATATTGTTGGTTCGGTTTTAAAACAGTACATTCAACTAAAATTTTGCTTCACAAGCAACAATATTAAGCTCTCTACTCTAACTATTGGTTGTTGAACAAATCCCTATAAACATAACATCCTTTAAATAATATTCAAAAATAGAAGTTCCCTCACTTGAAAGCCAAAGCAAATGACGCACACAAGATTGCTTAAGAGGCAAAGCCAAAAGCAATGCAAGTACTCCTCAAAGAACTATAAAACTCATCCAAAAACCCTTGAAACTGATAACAAAATCAATCTTCTCATCAACTTGCTTTGTGAGAATCAACATTAAAATCTTTTACAATGGAGGGAAAAAACAAGAGAGTAGCTGTTTTAGTGGGTTGTAATTACCCAAACACTGCAAATGAACTACATGGTTGTATAAACGATGTGTTGGCAATGAAAGACACATTGGTGAAACGTTTTGGTTTTGAAACCAAAAACATTGAGGTTCTTACTGATGACAAAGAAAACACAACACCAAAACAATTCTCTCAGACTCATGCCATAGTGGTGGCCTAATAGACAAAGAAAAAGAACAAATTGGACCATCCTCATTAAACAACAAAAACACAACACCAAAACTCACTTACACTCCAAAAACTATTCCCGGCCCTTTGATTCAGTTCTCCAACACCTCTCTTCATTAACAAAAATAAACACAACAGACATTGGAACACATCTACTACAATTCTTTGGCTCAGAAGCTAGCTTAAAATTCCAACTTCCAACACTTGAACGTGATTTAATACTACCAGTTACAAATAATGGTTTTGAAAACAAATACTTTCAATATCAAAGGTTGTTTCAGCATAGGAAACAATGGCTAGCATTGAAATTACTATGACCATAGTCAACATAAGCTTCTTTGAAGATAATAACATCATGGTTATGGCTAGCATTGAAATTACTTGGACACCTCTTTACATGAATCAACCGATCATATGCCAATTTTCAAACAATTTCTACACAAATTTCAAATACTACCATCTATATTTATACAAAGTTACTCATCCTAACAATTTTAAAACAATTTTTCTTGAATTTGTCCAACACCAGTTTTTTTAATATATCCATTTCAACCTATAATTGTGACAAACATTTAATCTCAAAGGAGTGGTGCTTTAATACAAGGCTGCAAAGTTTTAAAAACCCAAACATTTCACATTACTAATAAAGGTAATAAGCATAGTACATCCAAACCAAAAGTAACGTTAAGCAACAAAAAACATGAACCTTAGTTTCATAAAACTAGTAGCTTACAATCCAAAAGACCAAAAGTAATGTTAAGCAACAAAAAACATGAACCTTAGTTTCATAAAACTAGTAGCTTACAATCCAAAAGACATACACATCATTGCTTGAAATAAAATTAAAAACACATATTGTACCTCCCAATCAAGGACTGAATCCTTTAACACTATATCAAAATACTTAATTTTTCATTAAACATAGAATCTTTAACAAAATCTTCACACTCATGATCATTAGTTTTTCACTTCACGAAGCAAACTCTAACAATAACAACAACAACTCTGTCATCACATCATTAGTTCCAACAACAACAATAACAGGCATCTATCTAATCTAATGTGAAACCCAATTTAACACCCAACTCCTAATTCACTTTGAAATCAAAATATAACAAACATAAAAACCTAATGTCAAAGGAGCCCATAAATACAACACAAGCATTTTACATGTCAAGCTAGCTATAGCAGAGCATAAAATTTAAACCAAAAGCATGTTAAAGGTATCAAGCAGGTGGTGTGCAATTCAAAGAAATCTAACATAGTAATAAAAAATGTTGAAAATCAAAACAGAGAAAAAAAAAGGAAAAATCACTTACCTCAACTTTCTCTCACGGATAGTTCAATTCAATAGAAGCCTTATTTGTCTTCTTTTCAGATGCTGCTCTTGGTCAAGTGGAGAACCCTTCCCTCTCTTCACACACGTTTTTTTAATTTTCAAAAAAATGAAAATATGAAACAGGTTAGTGGTAGTCCCATGAAAATTGCAAAATGAAAGTGAGAATTGCAGAAAAGAAGAATTGCAGAGAAGAGATGAGCACATTGGTGTAGCCACTTCGAATTCGGAGAGACAGGGAGATGAGCAGAAATGTTAGGGTTCTAGAAAGCAAGTTGGAAGAGCAATTGGGTTCTGGTTCGGAGAGAAATCGGGTAGGGTTTAGAGAGCAAGGTGAAGAAGGAGAGAAATCGGGTAGGGTTTCGAAATTGGAAGTGTTTTTACGAGAGAGAGAGTTTGACGAAAGAGAGAGAGAGAACGGTGAGGTGTTTTACGAGAGAGAGAGAGACGCTGATAGGAGGGAAATGAAACTGAGTAAATTTTTCATCAGCGACGGATTACTCGTTCCTCGCTATTAGTGAGGAATGCTTTTCCATCTCTAAATTCTTTTTTATATTTTGTGACGAATTTAGAGAGGAAATTTTTAGAGAGGGATTTTTTTCATCCCTACATTCGTCACAAAAATAAACTAGGGATAACAATCTATTTTCATAGCTAAATCCCTCACTAATAGTGAGGCATATTTATCCCTCTCAAAATTTCCTCTCTAAAAATAACTTTTCTAGTAGTGATAAAATTTGATTTTTTTGCTTTGAGTCCCTAATGACTTGTAATAATGTTTCATGACTTTTAGTAGTGCTTTGTGAGGAAACCAAATTTTAGGGGTTAAAACATATTTAACCGTTTATTTAATTAGTTGGACATAATAAATAAGGTAGCCTCTTGGTATTTTTTAGGGATTAAAACATATTTAACCATTTATTTAAGGTTTAAATATCATATTGGTCCCTACAAATATGATTTAATATCCATTTTGGGTCCTCGCAAATTTTTTTTTTTTTAAATAGTCCTTGCAAAAATTTAAAATTATTCATTTTATCCCTACAAAAGTTTTCTATTAAATCAGCCCTTGCAAAATTTAATACAACAGTGTTACATTTTTAAAAGTTAAGGGACCTATGTGTTTAAGAAACCTATTCGTTACAAATAAATAAGTTAAGAGACTTATGCGTTACAAAAAATTTAATGACTTATTCACTCTGAATAAATAAGTTAAAGGATCCTGAGAGATATTTTGCGTTTCTTAAATAAGGACCACTCATTCAAAACAAAAATATACCACAAATTTCCTACTGATTTGGACCATTATTATTTAGGCTTCATTTAATCCATGGGAGAATCAGTAAAGAAGGACGACAACAAATTATTGTTCGGAAAAGCCACCTAATACTAAATGTTTTGCATGTTGAGGTTGTTTCTTTAACGGTTAAATATGTTTTTGGTTTTTAGAAAATTTGAGTTTTTTGTTTAGTCCCTAAAAAAAATTCACCAATTTTTAGTCTCTATAAAATTTTATTTTTTTGCTTTTAGTCCCTAATGTTTCATGACTTTTAGTAGCGCTTTGTGAGGAAACCAAATTTTAGGGGCTAAAACATATTTAACCGTTTATTTAATTAGTTGGACATAATAAATTAGGTAGCCTCTTGGTATTTTTTAGGGATTAAAACATATTTAACCATTTATTTAAGTTTTAAATATCATTTTGGTCCCTGCAAATATGACGAATATCCATTTGGGTCCCTGCAAAATTATTTTTTTTTAAAATAGTGCTTGCAAAATTTAAAATTATTCATTTTGGTCCCTACAAAAAGTTTTCTATTAAACCAACCCTTGCAAAATTTAATATTATTCATTTTGGTCCCTGCAAATACAGTGAATATTCATTTTGGTCCTTGCAAAATGAATAATTTTAATTTTTGGAAGGACTATTTTAAATAAAAGAACTTTTTGCAGGGAACAAAATGAATAATTTAAAATTTTGCAATGACTATTTAAAAATAATAATTTTGCAGGGACCAAAATGGATATTCAGTGTATTTGCAGAGACCAAAATTATATTTAAGCCTTTATTTAATTAGTTGGACATAATAGATAAGGTAGCCTCTTAGTATGTGATTGAGGGTGAGGATCCTCTCCTTTTTGGTCCCATTATGCGCCAGCTTTGGGTGTATAAAATATATAAATGTCTAGTATATATCTTCTATATTTAGGAATATGTGTATTAACACATTCAAAACTTAGGTAATGGACCTCTCCATTTCTTTCGAAAAATTGAGAGGATCTCGACTCGTGATTGAGGTATTGTTATTGTTGTCATTTATACATCAACAATTTATTGCAAGTAAGTGTTCGATTTATCATTTCAGATGTGACAAAAATGAGAATGGTATCCTTTCTAGTTGATTAGTGAAGATTGGAAGATTAGTGTGTCTCACGACTATCGAGAGGCTAATAAATATGCAGACGACCTTGCTACTATTCGTTGTTCCCATGTAGATTTGGTTTGTGTGTTTGATTCTCCTTCCTTTGGTCTTAGACATTTGATGTTAGCTTATGCTATGGGAGTTTCCTCTCTCTCTCTCCCCTCCCTCCCTCCCTCCCTCTCTCTCTCTCTCTCTACTTTACGCCCTCTATACTATACCAAAAAAAGGAGAATGGTAGGATAACAAAAGAGGATTTTCAGGAGGTGAGTTTTTAGACCACGTAAGTTCTTATTTTAGTGATGAGTGTCTGCATGCAGTGTATCGAGAAAAAAAATTCAGAGATTCTTCTTGATTTTTGGAGTCGCCATCAAAAAAATTCAGAGATTCTTCTTGATTATTGGAGTTCTTATTTTATATTATATATTTTCCATTTATCAAAAATGCAACTAAAATTTACAACAAAGACGTTACTTATTTGTTTATCATTTTGGGATTATTTATAAATAAAAAAAATTTGATCAAAAAATAAAATAAAATACTATATTTCTGCGCTTGATATAGGAGTGCTCTTCTACTCCTACGCATCTCTCGGTGTGATAGACAAATCAAATGCTACACAATTTTGTATAAAAAATGTTTATGTATTAGTTTGTTTTAATGAATATGTTTTTTATAAAGTGTTTCAGACTTTTAAGGTTTACAACTCAGTCCCTTATTTTGTTTAAATTGACATATTAGTTATTTGAGTAGGTCTAATTTTCTCGTATTGGTCTAATTTTCTGTTAATGTTTTCTTGTACAATATTCTTCTGTTGAAGCTCAGCTGTTAATGTTTGAACTTTACCATTCAATATAGAAATCTCTTCTGACATTGATGCATCTCTATAACTACAATCCTTCAAAGATTCTTTAAGGACAGCCGCATGAGATCCTAGTCCAAGAGCGCGTCCCTTTTTGTCTATGCCGCCAACAACTTCCAAGAATACATCATCATCAAATTAAAAATAGTAGACACATACAACTATTTTTGCTTGTTTCTCATTCAACCACTCATCGGTTTCCCCTTCGGCCTATGGAGTCGCTCGTAAAGCTCATACAATGTTGGGTCTCTATTAAGTTCTACCTTCTAAAGAATAAGAAGCAAAAATTACATTAAAACAAATTTAATTAAATAGTCTTGCTTTTAGTTAAAAACACTAACCATTTTCTTTATGTGTTCCCTTGCAGATATGGAACCTCCAGTGTGCACATCAGAAAACTCAGTAGATAATTCACACAATTAACACGATAACAAAAAAATAATTCATTAACGGTATAGTAGGATACACATACTTCCATTTCCTAAACAATGTTTTTTGTATGTAGGTTGCTTTAAGCCAATTAAAACTGTGAAATTTTGTAGGTAAAAATTGGTGATCTCGGATTGGCTGCAATAGTTGGATGAAACGATCCAGTAAATTCAATTTTAGGGACTCCAGAGTATATGGCCTCAAAGCTGTATGAGGAAGATTACACTGAGATGGTGGACAATATTGAGTTGAAGTATTTCATGTAAATTCTATATATATTTTATCAATTGCTCAGATTTGATAGGAAAACGATCCAACATGTGAAACCGGAGTTGCAGAGTTTTTATTAGCATTATAACTACAAAAAATATATCCAACCTTTACAAAATGCTTCTGATAAAACTGATTGGTATGTTGTCTAAATAATGTGAAATGTAACATGTTATGTGCCTTCTCTGTGAATAGCATTGAGTTTGTCCAGCTCACCAAGGCATATCAGACTGTTAATGTTCTTTTGAGGTCTTGAAAGTTGTTAACATGACACAAGGTAAGTTTCCGATTCTCCCAAGTATCGGTGTCCCTTTTTATGTGAACCATTATACATATTCTATTTAAATTAGTTTGCTTTAGTTGAGTTTTTGCTTTACAATTTTCATTTTCACCTGCCTCTGTACTCATGAGTCATGGTTAATTTTCCGTTGGCATTGTAACAGATTTTGGAGGCTCAAGATAAAGTTGCTGAGAAACAGAGAATTTTATTTGGGAAAGCACTTTATTTGGGAGGCGAATTTTCCAACAATTTTTACAACAGAACCTCCATCAGCTTCTTTCAACTTTGTTTATAGACCTCGAGATCTTCATGCTGATAGTTTTGTATTTGAGGTGCTTATATTGCATGCGGCCTACTGCCGCGCATGAAACCGCAATTTTGTTTTCTTATTCCGCTTTTGAATTTTTTTTTGTTTTTTCCCTTCGGTTTTGGGCTTCCATCTTTTTTTTCCTTCTTTTATATATTAAGATTTTACGTTTTCCTATATTTTAGAAAAATTTAGATTTTTTAAAATGCAAAGTTTGTCTCTCAATAATCGATTTGTGAAAAATATATTTAATTTCGTGACAAAATACATCGAGTTAGATGCTAAATAGTGTACTTGATGGTGAAACAAAATATTATTTTGTAACAAAATACGTAAAGTGCAATGTTAAACAGTTTGGTTTGAGGTACTTTAAGATTCAGAAATTTTTTTAGCTGTTCAAATACCTAGAGTTTCTTATTCAATAACCAGTTTGGTAAAATCATAATAACTTTGTGACCAAAAACGTAAAGTGCGATACTAACAGTGTATTTTGAGACACTTTAGGGTCCTGAAAAAATTGTAGATGTTCAGATACATAAAGTTTATTCTTCAATAACCTATTTGATGAAGAAGAAAAAGCGTGACAACCCCATGCATCGCACGGGTTACGAGGCTAGTGTTTTCAAAATTAGCATGCTCTTAATTAATAGTTTTTTTTTTTACAATGATAGGTAGTAGAACATTTAGAAGAGTTTTTGAGTTTGGGAAGACACGTGTAGTGAGGCCCAAAGGAAAACACCAAACCACTATAGTTTGGCTTCACGGCCTTGGTAATAATGGTTTGAGGTATCTCTTCAAAATTGTTATGTGTCACGTTAACATCATCATATTGGGAGAAGAATACATTGAGATAATTGCAGAGTTCTTGCTCTTCTCTTCTTTCTTTCTTTCATCTCTTTTTGGCTTTTGCTTTTAAATGCAAGTTCTGCCTAATTTTTTTATTGAAGTCCTCTTTTGACGTCTCTATTTCGTTTTGGAGTATACTTTGTTCAGAGTTTTTTTTTTCTGCAGAAACTTCAAAAGGAATGAGGATGATCGACAACATGCAACATCTTGAAAAGAGGATTATTAGTTTTGTTAATATAGTGTATTTTATCACTAATGTGAGCTTTGGGCTTTACTTAGTCTCTTCCCTATGTTGATGGGATTTATTTAAATAATTTTTTCCTCAATATATTGTGAATTAAGATATTGGTTGTTTGCACCAAAAATAAAGTAGGAATCTAGGGTGTAGGTACCTATAATACATCTATTTATTGGTTTGTGTAATTAACTGATTTTTATGTATTGGTTGTGTAATTAATCAAATGTTTTTCTTAAATTTGAATGATATCATACCTAGTTTTTGTTCTCTTGCATATGGATAAAATGGGCATCTAAAGGTGATATATATATATATATATATATATATATATATATATATATATATATATATATATATATATATATATATATATAATAATTTACTATCTATGGCAACGATTTTAAAATGTCATATAAAAGTGAATAGACAACGGTTTTATATTAGACAACGGTTAAAACTGTTGCCATTGACTACAACGATTTTATACCGTTCTCATAGAAAATTTCAAAATCTGTTGTCTTTGAGCCCTCAATGGCAACGGTTTTGTGATGGTGTTGCCTTTGCTAGCAAAAAATTCTTGCCTAGAGAATAGGCATCGCCTGTGAATACCACAGTTTCAAAACTGTTGCCAAAAGATACAAAAACAGTTGTTTGATTTTAGGCAATGTTTTCAGGCGTTGTTGTTGCCCACTACAAAAAAAAAAGATTGGCGAGGGATTTTAGCTAGGGAATCTAAGACAGTAGCAAAAAAGTGAGGGATTTAGCGACGGACAGGGCTGTCGCTAAAGGAGCGTAATTTTTTTTTTTAAAAAAGTAAATTATGTCGCTAAAAATGACAAATCCATCGCTAAAACTAACTTTTTGCAAGCGTGGGCCATTCTGCTGCAAAAATCAGTTGCTAAAGCAGACAAATCCGTCGCTAAAGCTAACTCTACAGACGTGGGCCATTGTGCTGCAGATTCCGTCGCTAAATCTGATACTACCTTCGTTCCAAAATAATTGTCTCTTTAGCAAACAAAATTTGTTCCAAAATAAATGTCACTTTCGATTTCAAACGCAATATTAATCAATTCTTTTCAATTGTACCCCTTATGTACACTACTTCCAATATATCACTTCTACTTTTACATTAATGATTGTGAAAAAGACACCAATAGTTGATAAGGATAATTTGGTAAAATACATATTCTCTTTCTTCTAATCATTACATTTCTTCATATGTGTGTAAAACCTTAAACGACAATAATTTTGAAACGGAGGAGTACGTCCGTCGCTAAAGACTTGTCCTCTACCAACAACAAAAAGTCGGCTTCAAATCGCTAAAACCAATAAATCAGCCGCTAAAAGTCAGTGTACTTTTCTGACTTGATTAGACAACACTATCTGTAGCTAAAGGTCATAAATTTGCTGCTAAAAGTCATAAATCTGTCGCTAATGGTCATTTAATGGGTTTTAATTCAAATCTCCCAACCACATCACTCTCATTTCTATATCACTTCATTTTTTCCCCAACTCTTCTCTCTCCCTCTCTCTATCCGAATCTCTTCACCACCACCACCACCACCACCACCACCCACGACACCACCACAAGAGCTCCTCTTCCTCTCCTCTCTCTCTCTCTCTCTCTTACGACTTCCCCTTTCCCTCTTCTTCTCTCCACCTTCTTCCACCACACAACCACCACCACCACCACCTATGAATTTCTTTCCTATTTCTCTCTTCTCTCCACCTTCCACCACCACCACCACAACCACAACCACAAAATTATAATATAATATAATTTTTATTAATAGTATAATAATAAACTGCTTCAAAAAAATAATATAATAATAAATATATTAAAAAACAAGCCATTAAAATATCGCCATTCAAAAAAAATTATTTCACAAAAAATCCCTCGCTAATTCCTTTAAAATCCCTCGCTAATTTCAAAAAAATATTGCTCGTTAACTAGCGACCCTAAAATCCCTCGCTAAAAGTTAGCGAGGAGCGTTTTAGCGAGGAATTTGGGTCATCGCTAATTCCCTCGCTAATGTACTTTAGCAACGGCTATTGGTGTTTTAGCGAGGGAATTATATTGTGTGTCGCTAATCCTGTGTTTTTTTACAGTGGCCTTAAAATGTTGTAGTGGGATAAGGTATATACTCCTTGGGAGGACTGATACTCCTAGTGTGTTCAACACATCGTCTGAAGTAGGCGGGTTTGATAGGTTTAAGGTACTTCTTTGGGTCATAGACCTTATTATGCTTGAAAAATTTTAATGAAAAAAAAAGCATTTCATAGGGGATTCTCTTTTCGTTCCATCTGCGACAATATTTCAAGTACGTCGTGATGAGGTATGAAAGTTTTTTTTTCTCGATAAGTTAGAACTTTATCAAAAATCATTGGCATACTAAGAGCACAGTGAGCCAAAGTTACAACAGCATCTCAAAGAATTCACTAACACAAAATAATATACACCCAAGCACTAGCCATTACAAGCACAGCCCCACAAGACCAAGATAGCATTGTGCAAAATGCAAAAGGTTATTTCATTTTAGTCCCTACATTATGAAAATAAGCATTTTTGTCCCTAACTTATTTTTCTGTTTCCATTATTAGTCCCCGACGTTAATAGTTGTTAAATGGGCAAACAGAATGCTGAAGTTGCATCGCCTAGGTGGCATTTTAATTGATGTGGCACAATGTGACATTTTTATATTATTAATTTTTTTAGCTCCTAAGTCATCTTCCCCGCACACTCTCACGCCCATATCAAAACCCTCCATAAAACCAAACCTCCATTAACTTTAACCAACTCATTTTCAGCTCAACCAAACTGGAACAAAATCAAATTTGAATGATTCGGGAAATTTTCAATTAAATGAAGAAACCATTGTTCGATATATTGAAAACATAGACTAGATTGAACGTAAAAGAGAAATCAAGAATCAAAAGATGGAGCATACTATACCAACAAAAAAGTTGCTTAAGCTAACTACAACAAAAAAGTTGCTTAAGCTAACTAAAACAAAAAAGTTGCTTGAGAGTAACTTTCATGTTCACACATAAAAAGATAATTTTTTAATTTAATATCAATTTAGTCCTTAAAAATTATTCTTCAACTTGGAAATCAAAATACTCCAAAGGTTACCATTAGTACCTAGTAGTGACCTTCGATGGCCAAAATAGGTAATATATTATTTAAACACCAAATTCATATCGCCCCAATCTTTCCGAGGCTAAGGAGACCCGACAAAAATCTTGTTTCCTCAACTCAATCAAAATACCAATGTTATTTTTATGATAAATCGGGTATCCTGTGCGCAACTGCAACAAAAATCTTTTGAGCCAAATAAAACCAAAGTGGGCGACAAAACTCTCTTTCAAAAGTTTTAACGCTGATACATTCAAAGCTTGATTCAAACACAAGACCTTGATTATAAGTTGAAAGAAACCCAGACCATCTCAATTCTCATACAAACGCTATTCCACAGAATACCAATGTTCGAATACAAAGTCACAACTAATGCAAGCGAAAAAGTCCGACCATCTATGCTACTAGGGGTGTTCGCGGTGCAGTTTGGTTTGGTTTTGAGACAAAAAGTAAACCGAACCGCAATGTAAAATTACATGCGGTTTGGTTTGGTTCGGTTGGCTTCCTAAAATAAAACCGAACCAAAAACCAAACCAATGCGGTTTGGATTGGTTCGGTTAGTTCGGTTTTTTCCATAACAAAAATAATTTAAAATGGGTTAAAATTAACTAACTTAAAAAAGGCTAACACAAATCTTTAAGAAAAAATCTACTCAAATATATCTAGTATATAAATCACTCTCTTTTAACTTTTTTTCAAATTGCTAAGACAATGTTTAAAAGAATTTGAGTTAATTATTTTGTTGTAATTTTTAAATATAGCATAACATAATGGATTGTTTGTAAGTGAGTCAAAGAATTAATTGGATTTGGTTTAGTAAGGAAGGTTGTAATTCAACAAGCTTTAGTGTTACTTGCGGTTTGGTTTGGTTTGGTTCGGTTTCGGAAATCAAAACCGCGAACCGAACCGAACCGCGCGGTGCAATGAAAAAAAGAACCGAACAAAACAAATCAAAAGCGGATTTTTGCGGTTTTCGGTTTGGTTTGGTTCGGTTTGCGATTTTCCTATTGGTTTGGTTCGGTTTTGAACACCCCTATATGCTACACCTCTTTCCTTCATTTCACCTTTCCTTAAATATTCCCTTTCATAAGTTTTAGGCTCATATATTGTTAACGTATAATCTTATTAATTTATCCTAAGAAAATGGGTGATCACAAGAAAACCTTACATGAAAAGCCAAAATTAGAGGAACTCTACCAAGGAATCCCAGATGAATCCGTTAATCTTACCTTTCAAGACCTAGTAAATGTGAATTCATCAACTATTGAACCCATTTCTGATGCTAGTATAATTAGCAATAGCAATAGTAACACTACAAAAATACCATCATCACCTTCTCTTTCTCCTCTTTCTTTATCACCTAGTCATCATGGCTTCAAAACAGGCTTGAAATATGATCATCATCAAAATGATGGTGACACACCATGGGGTCATTATAAAGGACATGATCGTTTAAGACATGTTGTTGGTGGTGCACTAAGTCCTCATAGTAGGGCTAGTGAGTATAGTATGGGATATGATGCTATGAGTGGTGAGAGTTTGGATTCAGGAAAAGGCGGTGTTGTTCGTCGACGGAGATCTGGGATTCCTCACTCTAAGATTTGTACCATTTGTAGTAACTATGTTTACATTTTCAGGACAAGATGCTTGGTATGCTTTTGCACATTATTAATTTTTGAGTTGATTCACTATATTTATGAGAATGAGAATACTATATGTTTCGCAATTGTTTATTTTAGTTGATATTGTTTATGGACCATGCAGGTATGTGGGAGGGTTTATTGCAAGCAATGTGTGGAAATAGGGATGGGAGATATGACAGAAGGAAGAAAGTGTATAGAGTGTCTTGGACTTAGATTCAGCCAAAGGTAACAATTTTCTATAGTCAAGTATTTTACTTCAAAAAAAATAGTTTGTTTTCTAAATTAGATCTAATATTTGTTTTTAAAAAAGCAAAATTTATTATTCAATTGTTTTAATTTGTGTTAAGTAACCTATATCAAAAACCGGTCAATATGCATGGCCTCGATAGCACAAACTAGTGGTAAAATACAAGTAAGTGTTGTGTGGTAGTCAATAATGCAGGTTCGAAACCGCAACACTCTACTTCCCCTCTCTATCCTCACCTCTGGCTGTTTGTACTAAGGACAAAAATATTGTTTTTATGAAATCTCATTGTATATGGTATTGGAGTGGCCATCTTCAGGTGCTCTCGTGATTAATTTGGTGCTAGCTTTGGCGTGTTGCTTCTCGGTGGCGTTATTTCGGTGTTAGCTTAGGGGCCTCTATGATTTTTGCCTTAGGTGTTTTAAAATCTTCTTTACTATGTTTCGTACTGCGTGTTGATTGGTTGTTTTTTTTGTGTATCTTGGCCTTGGCCATTAGGCGTTTTGTAGTAATCAGGGGTGTTTCTCGTTTGTGTTTGATGTATCTTGGCATCGACCATCTCCTTCTAGCCTTGCGTATTGCTTGTTCTAGGTTCTATTAAGAATATCTTTCAATTATCGGAAAAAAAATCGCATTGTACATGACATAATTAGTTTATAAGAAATCATTCATTAATTAATGGAATTTGATTGTTGAAACAGGTACATAGAAAGAGCAGGAATGTTAGGGTGTTGGAGTTTAAGGTATGCAAGTACAATGAAACAAGTTGAGCTGAAGTGGGCTGAGAAAGGACCAAGGAGAAGTGGTGACAAAGGCTATGGTCACCAATCAAGACCAATAACTCCTCTTTCTGTTGCTACTAGCAATGAAGCCTCTTTTGTGATGTCTGCAGCCAATTCTCCTCGTTTCTCTCCTCATCATCACCTCCCCCTTTGAAAACATCAACAATCAATTTAACTTTTGAATTACTAATACAGAACCTTTTGTAATATTTTTTTAAGAGTTTGTTTTATTTCATTTGATTTTTATGTTGCTTGGTTCAATTAGTTGGTTTGATTAATTCTTAAATTAGAAGTTCTTCATTTCTTTAGATTGATTCTGTCAATACTTGCGTGCCTGGATAATATATTGCCCTAGTCCTAGTTGAGTGTACCAGGGTTGATCATCACCGATCTTTTTTTTTAAACCAAGATATCTATGCGCATAACGGTAGAGACTAATCTCTCTCGAGGTACCGAGATTCATTTAAGAGATTGACATCTCCCACCAAATGTTTTTTCATACACATTGTCAATGATCGAGCTCTTGACCATATACTTAAGGAGTTAGAGTATCTCGCAATTGTTCTACACCACGTTGGTATCGCCAATTTTGTTTACATGTGATTTGCTTTATATAAACAACAAAGCAAGCTTGGTTTCCAAAATGCATAGATCAGAAAGATGATATAATAAGTAATTATTAAATATGAAATGTTTGCTAAGCCTGCTGCCGGCCAGTGACTTCACCCAATACATTTTTTTAACTAACAAAAACCTCAACGCTGCTAGCTTTTTTTAATAGCAGGATATGAATCTCTTTCTGTTTCTCGTAGACACAATATTTCATAAGCTTTCTTTATGTCTAATTAATTTAAATGTGGGATTATCACAAAATTTACGCGAGGCGAGATCTATTATTCTTTGTTAATTTTTTACATGTACAGGTCATGGTTCATCCGGTTCAATAGTATCTTGGAGTCGAATCAAATGATTAATAAATAAATAAAATACTAAATTCGAGAAAAGTAGCAAAAACAATTTCATTTTGAGCCATTCAATCGGAACCAATTCATTGTTCAAAGCGGTTAACCTCGAATCAAACGTCTTCAAATGTTTTTTTAGTAGTTGAATAGACTATGGTTCAAAATAATTGAGTTGAACCGTTAAATTGGTTGTTTCCTAGTCGAACCAATCAGTCCAATCCAATTTTTATAATTCCAATAATTTGGACCACTACTTGAAAAATTTTGTATCTTAACACTTAAGCAAGAGATAAAAAAAGATACACTGTAGTGTAATACTTATGTGCTTAATGTCATCCCAAAATCTATATACATTGATATATAGTCTTAGGCATATAAGGAAAATATTACAAAGATCTATATATCAACAAATATTACAACAAACATAAGGGGAGGACATGGCAGAGGAGAATGTGGAGGGGGTGGAGGTTGTCAAAAATGTGGAGGGATTGGAGGTTGTCAAAAATGCGGAGCCAAGTGAGGAAATCAATAGTAAGGAGAAAGTTGATGATGAGGAGGGAAATCAATAGTAAGAATGGTAATATTAAGGGGGGGGGGGGGCGAATTGAGCAGATGGCACAAGATGGCAATGCAAATGTAAATGTGATTGAGGAAATTGTGGCAACAAACCAAAACTCTCCATTGCCCAGCAAGGATGTGTGAGGGAGATTGTTGCATTGGAAGAGAATGATTGTCAATCAAGGGTTCAAGTAGTAGAGTTTGGTAATAGTGGGCCAGCAAAAAGGGGTTCGGTTGGTGTGGTGGATGGGCCCTCAAGTAGTAACTTGTAACGCCCTAAAATAATTTAATTATTTATTTAATTAAGTTATTTGAGGGATTACAGTATTTATTTAAATTGAGTAATAATGTTGGAATTAATTTTATTGCAGAGGGGGTCTAACTAAGTAACTAAAGGGGTGCAATTAGGGCCCAAGCCAATAAGTGACTCAAGCCCATCCCTAATAACCCCAAAACCCTAAGAGAATCTCATTCACACCATTCCAACTAGAAACAGAGAAAAGAATTCGAGAGGGAGAGAGTGAAGTGCAGCGCGACGGTGAGCAAGGAGAAAGGAGGAAAAATTCTCAAGTTCTTCATTAGGTAATGGTTTCAATCCTTTTCTCTTCCTTTTTCTTCCCCTTTTTCGTGTGGTAGACTCAAATTCCTCACTTCCATCGTGTTGTTCTCCCAAGCTCTTCATTTGTGTGCTACGGTTCTTGAAGGAGGAGAAGGGGAAGCTTGATTTCGTGGTGTGCTTGTGGAGGTGAATTCGAGTTCATAAGCTTTCAAGGTATGGGGGTTATTTCTATACCTATAATAATACTTAGGATTTGGATTATGTGTGGTGGGGTTTTGTGGGGTTTTGATGTTATTAAGGATGTTGTTGATGAATGATTGTTTTTGTTGATAAAATATTGGCGTTGTTTGATGAATCATGGATGTTGTTTGATGACTTCTTGATGATGATTAAATTTCGAATTGGGTAAATTCATGGGGCTGGAAATCGATGGGTGATGGGTGATTAGATGAGGCTAAAAATCGATTTTTGTTACGCATATGAATAAGAGTATGTAATTGATTAAATTGAGAATGAATTAAATTGTGATGTATGGTGAGTTCTAGTTCGAATTGAATATTTGAGATGTATGTGGTGATTCGTTTGTATGTTTAGATATGAAAGGAGATCGAGAGTGAATTAAGGGATATTGGAAGTGGTGTCTAAATTGTACGTGTTGCTGTTTTTTTTATTTTTCTTTAGTAAGAAAGCTGCTGCTTTATTTTGAAACTAAGAAGGTCAGCTTTTTTTTTTTTTTTTTTTTTATCTGTCGCTTGTTAGCCCTTTAGTAAGCTTAGCCATTTAAAATAGTTGCTGTTTGCTTTGTTCCTTTATACCAATGAGTCATTGTTTTTTTTCAAAAGTCTTGTTGTTTTACAATCAACGAGGCGTTGTTTTTCTCACAGCACGCTTTTTTTTCTAGCCGCTGTTTGCGCCAAAAAGAGCCCTGTTTCACTGCCGCTTTGACTCGAAATTCTTGCTGTTTTTCCACACCGCTTCCTCGCTGTTTTGGCTACTGATTCTGCGCCTAAAAAGTCACCGATTTCACTGTTTATTTGTTATTCATGAACCGAAATTTTTTAAGCGTTTTCTTTTAATGAGAAGGCATGTAATGTGGTCGTTTTTATAAATAAAGTGGTCAATGTTTTACTGCATTTTGCAAATTAAAATGTGACGTTATCAAAGCATGAACATGAGAGGTTTTCCAAAACTAACAATATATCATTACCCCAAATTTCTATGTATTGTCACTTAATCTTCCTTTGTGTGTTGTTACTTAAATTTGAAAGATGTTGTTGCTTGAGAACTTAAAGGCGTTGTAAACTGAGGCTTATATGTGGATGATGCTGAATTGGGAAATATAAAGCGGTGAGTTTAATAATTGTTGCGTAGTTTAATAAATTAAAGCGGTGAGTTAAATTATATGTTAATAATATTGATGGGAAAGCGGTGCGGGACCTCGGTCTAAAGCGGCGTGTAGCCCATAAGGCTAGATTGTTGGTGAGGTAGATTTGAGGAAATAAATAAAGAGGTGTGCATAATAAAATATTGTGGCATAGGTGTTGTTTGTGGTGCATTGACATAGAGTCACATATTGCATGTGCATAAAGCGGTGTGTAGGCTTCGGCCATAGCGGTGTGGGACTCCGGTCCAAAGCGGTGGGTGCCCTCCAGGCAAATTTGCGGTGATGAAGGATCCTCATGCATGTTGCACTCATGCATGTACACATACATATGGTATTGATGTTTCCTTTGATGGTTATACCTTGTGAATGCATTATAATTATGATGATGTGTGCTGATAATGTGGCGTGTTGTTGTGGATTAGCTGTTCTGCTCTGCCTGACCCACATATACTGTGTATCTTGATTATTATTATATGTATAAAAGACTCACCCTACTGCGTCGTGTTGCCTCGTATGTCGGCAACCTGCAGGTACCCGCGAGTGAGGGCATTCTTATGCCTCCCTTCTAGTATGGTCGAGTCAGCTCTGATACGTAGCACCTGGGGGGAACGTTTTGTTGATTGTCATTTCTTTTATGTTTGGATTATTATATAACCTTGCATTTCTATATTGGAGTTTATTATTTTCCGCTGCTGGTGTTCATTCCCAGATTTTGTTTTGGTGCTATGTATCTTAAACTTGGAGTTATTTTTATTTATTTATTGACTTTGGAGTTTTAACAATTGGCTGTTTTGATGTAACGCTTTCCTTCCATGATTTTATGAAACTCTGATAATATATATATTAAATACTAGTTGCTTAGAAAGGGGGTGTTACATAACTCATCTGGGCCTATACTTAGCAACTCTTTTGGGCCACTAATGAGGAATAACAAGAAGAGCTCGAAAAGGCAAGGAAAATCTAGAAGTGATAATGAGGTTGAAGTGAATCAAGGAGTTATAATTGGAATAGTCAATGACGAGGCAAGAAAGTTAGTTCCGTCTATTGGTCTCTCAAACGGGGATAAGGGTGAGTCACAGATGCATGTAGTTACACGCAACCCCCATGGTGCTAAGTTGTCAGTGTCCTTCAGTAGTAATTTGAATGGTGCCTCGATTGGAGAAGTTTCTGTGGGAGATTCAGGTATTCAAGTCTGCAATGAAAGATTCTTAATTGATCATGAGGTGTCTCTGGCTAATAAGTTGTGGAGCTTTGCAAAAGAAAACTTGGGAGTAACAGGTAATTGTAGTGATGAGGTATATGCAGGTAAAATTAGATCTCTGGAAGCTAGGGATCAGGTTGCCAAGGGAAGGAAGGGGAAAAAGAATGGTTCTCAATGAAGGTCGCATCATTTAATATAAGAGGGTGGGGGGCGCTTCAAAAAGAAGACGTCTAAAGAAGTTGATTTCCAACGAGAAGTTTGACATATGTATCATCCAAGAAACAAAGGTCAGTGATTTATCAAAGAGGATGGTGGGGAGTATCTGGGGAGACTCTGATTTTATTGGATGAGCAAAAATGCTAACGGTCTGTCAGGAGGGTTGCTATGCATATGGAAAGCAGACGCCCTGGAGGTGATATTTTCTTTTTCTGGAGAACATTTAATCGGTGTCTGTGCAAAAGTTCAGGGCAACAATTGTTATTTGGTAAATGTATATTCGGCTTGTAACATGGCGGGTAAGCGGAGGCTTTGGGATAATCTGAGAAACCTAAAGGAAGGATTTGAGGTAGGAGACTGGTGTATTGCGGGGGACTTTAACGCGGTTACATCTAGAGCGGAGAGGAATTGTTGTTCATCCAGTTTTAATAGCTTGGAGGCCAGGGAATTTGTATCATTTATGGAGGACATGGAGTTGGTTGATGTACCGGTGTTGGGAAAGAAATACACTTGCTTCGGTACCGAAGTAAGGGCAAGTAGATTAGACAGAATTTTGACGGAGGGGCTGATTACTAGATGGAAAGTTAATGCACAGTGGGTAGGTGATAGAGATATTTCTGATCACTGCCCGGTTTGGTTGGTGTGCTCGGCGCTCAACTGGGGACCTAAACCCTTTAGGTTCAACAATTGTTGGATTGAGCATGAGGAGTTTATGGAGTTTGTTAAAAATTGTTGGACTTCCTTTCAGGTGAAAGGCAAGGCGTCTTTTGTGCTTAAGGAGAAGTTGAAGTTGTTGAAGGAAAAACTAAAGACATGGAACCGTGAGGTGTTTGGCTATAAAGATTGAAAATAGAGAGTATTGTCCGGGACATAAATGAGGTGGACAAACTAGCCTCGGAGGGGGGAGGTGTAGACGACACAAGGAGGAATAGGGTAACCGAGGAGTTTTGGAAGGAGTTACATGCGAAAGAAAGCTTGCTTGCCCAAAAGGCGAGGGTAAGATGGTTAGCGGAAGGGGATTCGAATACCGGTTTTTTCATGCTTGCATAAGGGGAAACCGGAGAAGAACTCAGTTATTGAAACTCAAGGAGAACGGGGAGTGGGTTGATGACGTCGGGGGAGTAAAAAGGGTGGTCAAAAATCATTTCACAGAAAAGTTTAGGGAGGAGGACCTAAACAGGCCTACATTGGATGGGGTGAACTTTAGCCAAATTTCTGGGGTGGAGAATGAATTGTTAATTGAACCATTTACTATGGAGGAGATCAAAGAGGTGGTTTGGGAATGCGATGGCAACAAAAGCCCGGGGCCAGATGGGTTTAATTTCAAATTTATAAAGGAGTGTTGGGACATTATTGGGGCGGAAGTGGTGAAGTTCTTTGAGGAGTTCCATAAGTGTGCACGACTTCTCAAGGCGGTGAGTGCATCCTTCATTGCACTTATCCCAAAAAGTAGCAATCCGCAAGGGCTTGGAGAGTATAGGCCTATTTCACTAATTGGTTGCTTGTACAAAATGTTAGCAAAGGTGTTAGCTGGAAGACTGAAAAGGGTCATGAAGGGAGTAATATCGGAATGCCAGAGCGCTTTTCTCTCAGGTAGAATATCCATGATGGAGTGGTTGTAGTTAATGAGCTTATGGATATGGCGAAGAGGAAAAAAAGAAAATGTGTGGTCATGAAAGCGGACTTCGAAAAGGCCTACGATTCTGTCAGTTGGTCGTTCTTGGATTACATGTTGGGTAGGTTGGGGTTTGGGGAGAGATGGAGGAGGTGGATGGGGGAGTGTGTATCGTCTAATTCTATTTCGGTGTTAGTTAATGGTAGCCCCACGGAGGAGTTTGTAGCACAAAAAGGGCTAAAGCAGGGGGATCCGCTGGCGCCGTTCTTATTTTTGATTGTGGCAGAAGGGTTAGCGGGGTTGGTAAGGCAGGGCGTGGAGAAGAAACAACTTAGTGGGTTTGGGATAAACAATGTTCGGTCGATTGAATTGTTGCAATTTGCAGACGACACAATTTTGTTTTGTGACGGGGATGATAAGAGCATATGGTGTTGGAAGGCGATTCTAAGAAGTTTTGAAATGGTTTCGGGGTTAAAGGTGAACTTCGCGAAAAGTCGCATTTTTGGGCTGAATGTAGATGACAGAGCGATGGAGGGAATGTCCCATTTCTTGGCTTGCAAGGTGGGTGAGGTTCCTTTCAAGTTTTTGGGGGTGCCGGTTGGGGCAAACCCAAGAAGACTGAGCACTCGGCAGCCAACAATTGACAGCATGAAAGCAAGATTGAATAGTTGGAAAAGTAGACAACTATCTATAGGAGGCCGTGTTACACTTATTAACTCAGTGCTTGCCTCCCTTCCATTATATCTCTTCTCATTCTATAAAGCTCCAAAGAAAGTTGTTGCGGAGTTCATTAAGCTACAAAGGAGATTTTTATGGGGTGGAGATGAAGAAACAAGAAAGGTGGCGTGGGTGAAGTGGGATACAATTTGTCTACCAAAAGATAAAGGGGGATTGGGCATAAAGAACTTGGAGTTGTTTAATGTGGCTCTTTTAGCTAAATGGCGTTGGAGATTGATAGGTGATGATCGTAATCCTATTTGGAAGGAGGTATTGGTCGAAAGATATGGAGTAAAGGGGAGGTGGCCCGATTTGGTTGAGAGTAAAAGAGGGTGGGAGAAAAAGTCAATTTGGTGGAGGGACCTTTGTTTACTTGGAAGGGATATCAATATTCAAGAAGATTGGTTTGAGCAACTAGTAAAAATCAAAGTGGGAAATGGTGGAGTGGCAAGATTTTGGTCGGATGTGTGGCTAGGACGGGACAAATTAAAGGATTTATTTCCAGAACTGTATAATAGGTGCAGGGCCAAAGAAGATAAGGTAGATAAATTCGGGGTATGGACGGTGAAAATTGGAAATGGACCGTGGAAGACATCATTGTTCTGCAAAAAAATTTCGCGCTTTCAAAATTAAAATTCTTTGATCGCCGCAAAATTCTCGCAGCGAGTTAGCTTCCCTCCGACCACTGAACCGATGGGTCTGCCGCTTTGCTGCAGAATCGCCGCTGCTGCTGCCATTCTTGCTGTCGGATGGCGCAGATAGGTGGTCCTGGGTACCGGATACGCTGGGAGGGTTCACGGTGAAAAAATGTTATGAATGCTTGCTGAATTTTTCTGCAGGTGGAGCACATTTTATGCAGGCCGAATCTGTCAACAATTGCAAGAAGATTTGGAGATGTGATGTCCCATCTAAAATTCAAATTTTTGCTTGGAGAGTAATGTTGCAACGAGTGGCCACGAGAGTAGCTTTGCATAGAAGAGGTATCCTCCAACAAAATGATGTAAGTTCTGTGATGTGCTTTCGGGGAGAAGAGACGGTGGACCATTTGTTTGTGACGTGTGATGTTGCCAAGAGCGTATGGAGAAATGTTTTTGCTTGGTTGGGGTCTTCGGTTGGCGATATAGAAAATATAGTAACTCATTTTATGGAATTTGGAAAACTAGTGAAAGGCAAAAGGAAAAGAGGGGTCAAGCATATCATATGGATGGTGGTAGTTTGGAATATATGGAGGGTGCGAAATATGGTAATCTTCAATGGCGAGGTGACTTCGGTTCCATCATTAGTAGCGGGAGTAAAGGAGCTTGGAGCTGGTTCAAGGCAAGGAATGGGAGGAATTGTAAAGTGACTTGGGCGGATTGGTTTAATTGCCCAAGGGGCTGTTTTTATATGTTGTAATGTTGCATCGTAAGAATTGAAATTCCAAGAACTCTCACTACTAGAAATTTGTTATTTTGTGACCGATTTAGAGACGGATTAAAATCGGTCACTATAGAGACCGATTTAGAGACCAAATCCTTTGAAAATATTAGGCCCTTTACGTTGGTCGCTAAATCGGTTGCTAAAGTAATTTAGCGACCGATTTAGTGACCGAAAGCTTAGCAACCTAAAAATCGATCACTAACTATTTATCCTAAAAATTTTATCAGAACATTAGTGGTCGGTTTCGTTTTTTTTTATTCTCAAAAGATTAATGTTTGTTTTTAAATATTTTCGCCATCGATAGAAAGTCATTGCTTTGAGTTATTAAAAATAATTTAAACCTAACCCTTATACAATTAACCAACCCAAGATTTAAAAAAAAAAAACTTGGTTCACAAACCAAACATTGGGGCGATTTGCAAAGCCTCACATGGTCCATTCACAAAAAGCGCCGCCACTCTCAACATCGCGTCGCCGCCGCTCTCGCCTCCTGGATCTTCCTCTAAAATTCGTTTATCTTTGTCTCTGCTTTCGGAGACCTAGCGAATCCTCTGCATCTGGTATGTTCTTCTAAAATCCTAACGCTCTTGTTTTGTCCGTGAGATCCGAGGACCCCTCACATCTAAGTTTAAGTTTACCAGGGTTGAAGAGCACGAAGAAGGTATAACTCGAGGACGTTTTTGCGTTGCTGAAAATGGAAGGTGGTGCATTCGATGATTTCTCCGTGGATTTGGGAAGGAATCGAAGGGTTCGGGTAGGAAACAGTCCTAGAAAGATGATAAAGGTGTTTATGATTTTGATGACTTACTAGCTGGATTCGGGAATAGTAGGCCGTCTAGTGAAAGGTATTAACCATGTGTATTCTTGCTTTGGTAACTGAGATTCTTTTCCAGTTGGCATTGATCATTAATAGAGAGATTTTTGACCTGAGATTCAGTGTTATGTAGGAAAACCTGTTTAGATTTTTAAATTGGAAAAATTGGGGATTAGGAGGAAATGCTGAAAGTGACCCTGTTGAGTTCGCAGAGGGACAGTAAGAAATCCAATTCATATGTGTATATATATGAAGACATCCATTGAGTGAATCTGTTTTCTTATGCATCTTAATTGGAGGAAAGGTAATACCCTAACTCAAGCTAGGAAAGGTAATGAGATGAATACCTTCGATAGTTCATGAGTTGAGAGATGAATAAAAGAGAGTTTTTAGGGTTTGTTGCGCCCCGAAAAATCCGGTTTGGGACTTTTCAGTTTGACAACGTGAAAATAGTAGAGCCGCCACCAATATTTATTTTTTAGGAAAAACATTGAAAAAAACCTTTTTGAAAAGAGGGTGGTCTTTCAAAACTTAGAGATGTAGGTTCGGGTTCGGTTGCGCATGGGAAGGTATTAGCACTTCACGCGCGCCCTTTCTACCGAAAGGGAACCATTAATTTGATGTGGTTTTGAAATGTTTGATTTGAAATATATTGTTCTACTTTTTCTTTTCTTTTCTTTTGTGAAATGGTTTTATTGAAAACAGAGGAAGAGGCATGTTTTTGGTATCTTTGAATATCGTGGACAAAACAAAGATTTTTGAAAATGGTGCTTGACGGGACATGAACCCGGTCCTACGCACTTCACCGGCCGAGGGATCAAAGCTACGTAGTTCTCGTTTTTTATGGATTTTTTGAAAGTGTGCTTGACGGGACATGAACCCGGTCCTACGTACCACCGGCCGAGGGATCAAAGCTACGCAGTTCTTGTTTTGCGTGTGAAAACGGCTTAGGAGTTTAGGTTTTGGAGTTTTTGAAATAAGACTCGAGTGTTCGCGAACACCAAACAAGCAAAGGCTTCGAGTGGCATTCGGTATTAACTCGAAAGAAAAGAGAGTTGAAACCGGAAATCAAACAAGCAATGGCTTCGAGTGATTTCAAGTAACAACGTTGCATTATTCTTTTTGAAAATTGTTTTGAAAAAAAAAGAAGTGGTGAGCTTCAGTGATGTTGATCACTAATAGCTCATGTTATTTTGGAAGTTTGAATTTGTTTTTGTTGTTTAATTAATGTGTGGAGCTTTCATAATAGTCAAACAAGCAAAGGCTTCGAGTGACTATCACTAATAACTCCTCATTAACGATCAAACAAGCAATGGCTTCGAGTGATGGCTAATGATTTGTTTAGGAAAATGCCTTAGGGTTTTTATTTGAAAACATTTTAATTTGGGTTTGAAAAGAAGTAGAACATTACAAATCCTTTTTCAAGTCAAAACCGAGGCAACAATGAGAGCATAAGCAAAGCAAACATAAAGAGTATTTACAAATTACTATGGACAATTGAATACATGGTTAAGCAAACATGTGAGTGCAAGAATATGCAATTATGGAATGCAAGGCATAGCATTATTGGATGCATGATTAGGCAAGTGCATGAATGCATGATTATACAATAATAAATACAAGACATAGCATTATTGAATGCATGATCATATAATAATGAATGCAAGAACATGATATTAATGGATGCATGAACATGTAAGAGGGTATTGGAATGCAAGAGATATAGACATATATGAATGCATGAATATGTAGACACAAATGATGAAATGCAAAGTATGGAAATATTTTGGGTATTTTTGCAAATAGGCAAGTAGTAAAAACTCTTAGTAAAAAGTTAATGAATAGTAAAGTAAAAATGCATGAGGTGAATGGTAATTATTTAATGAGATAGTAAAGTAAAAAGTTAAAATGTTTTTTTTTACTTTTGGTAAAATGCTAATGAGTGGTAAGGTAAACATGAATGAGTAGTGAAAAGGTTAAAAACATATTAACACATTTACACATTTCTACACAAGATCAAACACACATTTTAAGCATTAAGATGAACCCTAAAATGGCCTCTATGGTCAAACCATACATGAGCCCAAACAACACATTATTTCATGCTAAAAATCATAACTAGCACATAGAACAAGATCATGCAAGTTTAAGCACATCAAGCATTTGGTTTACACAAAAATCAAAGAGTAAAAGGAAGGCAAATAAAACCCTAACTTTTAAGGCCTAAAACCGAACCCTCACATTCATGAATCAAACCAAATCTCAACTTGCAAGTTATGACATGAACAATAGGATGCATATATCATGTGAAGATTCTTTATTCATGCAAAAGTGACAAAATGAGTGTAAAAATGCAAAAACATGGTTGAAAACACAAGAACCCTCTCATCAGGCCAAGGGTTCACTTCAAACACCCAAGCTCCCAATGTCCTTGACATAGTGTTTGAAATGAACCTCTAAGCCTCTTAGAGAGGAAAGAGGAGTGGAATGGAGATTCACATGCTAATAGTTAAAATGCAAGAGACAAGATGTTTACCTCAAGATCAAAACTACACAAGAGAAGGAAAATGAAGAATCAAGACCAAAACACCAACAAATGTCACGCAAACTTGAAGAAAGCAAGCTCCTTGGTGATGTAAAAATGGAATCAAGGATGAAAAGGGAAAGATATATGAATGTGGGGTGGATTTGAGGTGGTTTGGTGGATGAAAGTTGAAAAGAAAGATGGAGGAGGAGAGGGAGAGGGTTCGGTCAAGAGGGAGGAGAGGAGGAGAGATTGCTAGCTAGGGTAAAAATGAGAGTGTGTGTGTGTGTGAAGTCTCCTATTTTTGGGTTTTATATGAAGTTAAAATTTAAAGGGTAATTAGGACAATGTGCTTCTTGCAAACCAATAGGATTTGAGATAAATTTTGAATCAATGGTCAAGATGCAAGATCACATGGATTGAGGGTAATAAAAAACACAAAATGGGGGAGAGAGAGGGCTGGAATGCGCAGCTTAGGAGTGGTGGTGAAGGATAATCTCAATTACAAAATGGTATTTTTCTATAAAGCTTATTACACAAGTGCCATTTTGATTCAAATGAAGGGTGAGGATTGTTTTTCACACTTGAATGGATGGCCATGATTTAATATAATTTGCAAGCAATAAAAATAAATGAGAATGGGAGGTATATGGCTGAAGTGCGCAGCAAGGGAGTGTGGGAGAGTGAGTGGAATTGCAAATTGTACTATTGTACTATCATTATCCTTTCACAATTCAAAAGAATGTAGAATATTCCCTTCTAGATCTTTCTTCCTAATTCATGCCATTTTGGGCCCTATCCTATGATTCAATGATTGGGCTCTGAATTTTATGATCTCACCAATCCCAAAATTGATTTATTTGCCCCACCTCAAAGGAAAAGACCATTTTACCCTCTATCCAAAAACTAGGTTTTTAGACCAAAAGGTTTAATATTTATGCACAAAAATAATCACAATGGAGCACAAATATCCTTTAAATAAATCATTGATGATTATCCAAGGATTTGGGACAAAAAACGCTTTTTATTGTGAAATGACCAAAATGCCCTCTTACTCTAAAAACCCTAGTTTTTCTTGAAACACATTTCCACTTCAAAAATGTTTTTTCAACCTAGGAGTGACCTCTAGTACCTTGAAATGCATGTTGGATGACTTGTTTTGAGGAATTTCCTTTATTTGCAAAATGACCAAAATACCCTTTTGCACCTGAAAAACCCTAATTTGTCTAAAAAGTGCATTCCAACTCCAAAAATGATTTTAGACACTTTGAAAGGACTTTAAAAACTTAAATGCAATGCATGATGCTTTTTACTTTTTAATTTAATTATTTTTGGGGAAAATTAGGGTTTTGACCTAAAGCTCTGACAAAATTGGGGTATGATAATTTGCCTCTTTATCTTGATTTTAACAAGGAATATGAATTGGCCAAACATATTCCGAGGCAAAATAGAGATAAAGAATTCAGAAATTATACCGATTTTGTTTTCCTAGGAAAAACCCGAATTTTCTTTTTGTTTTCTAATTTTCTTTTTGGGTGAATGAATGCCAGCCAGAAACAACTGTAAAAACAAGAAATAAGTTGGTGCCCACCCTCAGGCGGCAAAAGCAGAAGTAAATTGGTGCCAACCCTCGGGTGGCATAAACAACAAGAAATAAAGCAATAAATAAAACAGTAAAGAAAGTACCGTCCTCTGATAAGGCGACACTGGCAGGCAACAAGTGCGGTAAAAAAGGAGCGCTCATCACTCTGAAGGAACACTTGGGTTCTGAAGGAGCATTTGCGGCTCTGAAGGAACACTTGGGCTCTGAAGGAACACTTGGGCTCTGAAGGAACACTTGGGCTCACGAAGGTGGCCTATTCGAGCGCTTTGAGGTTCTCGTATCAGTCGTAGAATTGATACACTTCACCTGATGGACTTACGCTATGCTTTACATCGCACGGCTAGTCCGAAGGACGCTGGTTCGGGGGCCGATCCGTCATGCTCCGTGATGACTTGGCGAAATGAAGGACACGAGGTTTGAGGGGCCGATCCGCCATGCTCGTGATGACTTGGCGAGATGAAGGTCGAGTTCAAAGTCGCTGCATGTGTTGATTTGAACTAAACCGGGCGGACTCGTGGTCCGATGATTCGCTTGTGCTGCTCGATAACGACGGTATCCGAAGGGACGCCTTGGTCTGAGGGGATGCACGGATCTGAAGGATTCACAAATCTGATGATTGACCGATTGAGATGGCTGGCTTCTTGGGCGCGCATTGAATTGAGGTACCGCATATGTCGGTTGATGCAAGGAATGATGCATGAAGCATGGGTGCATGTTATGCAAAGGCATGTTATGCGGGAGTATGTTATGCGAGTGCATGCGATGCTATGATTTTGATGTGATGATGCATGTGGTGGATCTGCTTTCCTTTGTTTTTGATTCTTTTACGATTGTTTTCTCGACCGACTTTACTTTTACGTTATTCGTTTTTATGTTTTTTTTCTTTTCGATCGACTTTCTTTTTTCCCGACCGCTCATTTTTGCTTTTGACAAGGCTTATTCTTTTATTGGTTCAACCGACTTCCGATACTCTGATACGAGACCGAAGGCCGAGGAAATCGCAAGGCTTATGAACCGAACGCAGCGCTTGCTCTCTCGTTCGCCATCCGAACGGTTTGTGAATGCAACCTTTTTGTAAGGTTAATTATCTTTAGGAATTTGCTTATTTCCCATGACTTTAAAGATTTCGCAATGATTTATAATGCCTTATGATGTACTCACATGTTTTACAATTCAGGATCACCATCATCATAAAACGCTTATTTTGAGCAGAAAAAGCGGAAATAACAACAAACAAGACATAAGAAAAGCTGAGCTTTATTGATGTGGAAGCCGATTGTGCGAGCGTTACGACGACCGTTGAGTACATTTGAAAGTTTTAAAACTATAAAAAGACACGAAAAGAAAAACAAGAGGTAAACTGAATTCAGACTGTCCGTCTCTGTGGAGCAGTGCCGACATCTGTGTCCTTGACCTTGATCACTCCCTCCTTCGAGTCTTCGGGAAATTGTATGCCTTTCTTTACTTTTCATGCTTGAAGTTTTCGACCCTAATTTTTGCTGGATCGCCGCTGCGGGTTTTCAATCCACCGGTTGCTCTGATTTTGCCTAGGTCGCCTTTCGGGTTTTCAACCTAGCGAGCTAATTCTTGCTTGGCTCATCTTTCTCTTTTTACTTATTTCTTTCGTGCATAATACTTCTTCACCGAAGTCCAGATTGACTGGGTTCTTGAGATCTTCTCCGTCCATGTTGGTGAGTATCAACGCTCCTCCCGTGAAGGCTTTCTTAACTACATATGGACCATCATAAGTGGCGTCCACTTCCCGAGGGTCACTCGGATAGGCGATATCTTTTTGAGTACTAGATTTCCCTCATTAAATTCACGTGGCCGGACTTTCTTGTCGAAGGCGCGCTTCTCATTCTCTGTTGGTACAGTTGTCCATGGCACAACGCTGCAATCCTTTTCTCTTCAATGAGGTTTAGCTGATCTAGGCGGGCCTGTACCCACTCTGCTTCTTCCAACTTGGTTTCCATTAATACCCGCAGGGAGGGTATTTCAACCTCAATAGGAGTCTCGCTTCGACCCATATACCGTGGGAGAAAGGGGTTGCCTCGATCGATGTGCGCGCCCGGAAGTACGGTAGCCATGCAAGGCGAAGGGAAGCATCTCATGCCAATCCTTGTAGGTTACCACCATTTTTTGCACTATTTTCTTGATATTCTTGTTGGCTGCTTCTACCGCTCCATTCATCTTTAGGCGGTAGGGAGAGGAATTGTGATGCTGAATTTTGAATTCTTCGCACAGGTCCTTCATCATTTTATCGCTCGTTCTGCCAAGTTATCAGTGATGATCTTGTTTGGAAGACCATAACGGCAAATCAGATCTTTCTTCACAAATTTGGTAACTACTGAGCTGGTTATACTGGAGTATGAAGCAGCTTCCACCCACTTGGTAAAGTAGTCAATTGCAACGAGAATGAAGCGATGCCCGTTTGACGCTTTGGGTTCAATAGGACCTATGACGTCCATGCCCCACATTGAAAACGCCAAGATGCGGTCGAACGCTTAGTTTGGCGGTGTGGCACATGGATATGATCGGCATATATCCGGCATTTGTGACACTTTCTTACAAAGCTATAACAGTCTGATTCCATCTGCAACCAGTAATAACCCGCCCTTAAGATTTTTCTAGCCATAGTGTGCCCACCGAATGGGTCCCAAATGAGCCTTCATGCACATCTCTCATGATTCTTTCAACTTCTTCCTTGCAACACACCTCGGAGAACCATATCGTGATTTCTTTTGTAAAGAACTTCACCACTCAAGAAGAAATTCCTTGACAATCTTCTGAGAGTTCTCTTGTCATTCTCTGATGCCCCCGGTGGGTATTCCCGGTTAGCGATGTACTGCTTGATGTCGTGGTACCAAGGCTTCTCGTCGGGTGTTGTGCGAAAAGGTGATGTGCAAGTGTACACAATCGCAACAAGTAATATAATGATAAGTAAGATCGTCTCCACAGGGATTGTTGAGTTTACTTCTATAATTAAATTAGTAAATTAGCTAGTGAGTAAAACAAGTAACAATAACAAGTTGTAGAATCATTAATGTCATCAACATAAAGGTACAAAAGCAAATAAGATAGATTATAAGTAGAAATTCAGAGTGAGAGTAGTTGGAATGCTCTTTGCTAAGTAATTTCCCAGAAGTAAGGCGCTATAGCGTCTCACGCTATAGCGTCAAGCGCTGTTGCAAATGATTTTGTGCTTTTCAGTCACTAACGCCAGGGTTTCATTACAAGATGCCTATGTCTAGGTTCTAAATAAGTTCACCCCTGTATAATAAAGAACCCACAGCTTTTGCCCTATGAACTATTGCACTTCTATGTCTAGAGGAAGCAAAAATTGGTTAAATGTCTTTAACCAACCTTATCGTTCATATCAATCCTTGAGTTCGAATCATGGACCATGTCCTGCCTCATGAATATACCTATTTTAGCTGATCATTTCTAAAACAAGTTTGAAAGAAGTAACACACAAAGATTGAAACGCAAAACGTGAAATATTATATACGCGATACTAAAGGTTCATTACAAAGCTTTAAGCATCCAACTACAAGAGAATCAACTCATGATGAGCAACAACACAAGAAATACAACATAAAAGTGTTACCTAAAGCCATAAAACCGAAATCACCAAGAGGTGGAAAACACTCCAAATGATGACAGCTCCCGTGCCGCTATAGCGCTTGACGCTATAGCGTCTCTCGCAGCACTGCAGAAAATCTACTCTTTATTGTGAAAATGGAGCTTGGACGAAAATGGAGTTTAAGAGTTATTTCTAACTCTCCTCTCTTCTGAACCAACAAAACCAAGCTTGAAGATGAAGTTTTAAGACTTCAATATAAAGAAAATATCTCTCCAAAAAGGTGAAAAGCCATCCCACCAACTATTACCAACTACCATTACAAAATAGACAAGTGTCCTATAAAGCAAAAGGTGGGTGGCTGATGCAGGAACTGTCTCTGACTGCTCTACAGTGATTTAACATGCTGCCAAAATTGCTTTTTCGTTTTCTCTCTCATCAGCTGCAGAATCCAACGCTATAGCGTCTGCCGCTATAGCACCTAATGTTTAGAAACCAACAAACACATTAAAAATAACAAGAAAGCACCAAAAATGCCAATTTGTCACATAATCACTCCTAACCCTCTTTTACACTAAACAACATATATTTACTTAATTAAACAACAATATTACTTAAGAACTTGAATTAAGTTAAGTAATAAGAGCATAAATAACTCATATAAATATGAGTTATCACACCCCCAAACTTAAACCATTGCTTGTCCTCAAGTAATGACGCTTGACAAAGAATAAACAACACAACATCAAAGAAACAATGACATAAATTAGCTGCACAAACAACACAATAACAATATCTCTCTAAAAAAAAAAAATTATTACTTTAGAACTCACATTTATTTAAGTCTTGAAAGCATGAATAACTCTTATTGATAAGAGTTATCACTCCCCCAAACTTAAACCATTGCTTGTCCCAAAGTAATGACTATTTACAAAGACAAACAACTAATTGAAAACATAACAATGACATGATAGAAAGGCAAAACCAGTTGCTTCCCTAAATCAAACAGTTTTTCAAAAATGTTCTTAATGAGCCAAACTTTCAGATTCACACCCACACACACACACACCATTGTTTTTCACAACATCTAGAAATATTACTGCTCAATTGTGAGTGGGTGATCTCTAAGTTCAGTTTAGTTCCTAGCTAGGTTCAGAATTTCTCCTAGCCTTGGAAAGAGTGGCCTTCTTTTGGCTTAGTCAAAGAATTTTTCAAAAAGGAGAGTAGACTAACAACTTCACATAAGACTTGAGGGGCTTCAAAGCACAATAAATGGCTTGATTAGGCATTTCAGATCTTTGACCAGTGCACTAACTTATGATTTGGTGATTTCTCAAATTTATAGCGTTAGATGCTATAACGTTGGTGACTTGAAGAATAAATTTTAGCTACAATGCCCTCATTACTGAACTCCTTTATTTGCATTTATTTCTTTTTCTTTTCTTTTTCTTTTTTTTTTTTTTTTTCTCTTTTTTTTATATGCATTTTTGGAACAGTTCAGCATTTGTTTCGGGCAAATGCAGCTAATTACAATATACATGACCAATTGACAATACATTTGTAACAAGTTGTGAGCCTAAAGCACTTTGGTCATCCTATAATCTTCATACCTAGCCTTAATATAACCAATGCACCCCCAAACTTAGCTTCAAAAGCTACTCTCAATTTTTAATAAAAACTTGACTAAACCCTTGTTAACCAGGACTAACTTCAGCATCAAATAGTCCCTAGCTAACTAGGTTCCTTGCTAAGCCTAGAGTTTTGTGTAGCAGCAGCAATAAGACTAGTCATCAATCAAACAAGGCCACACTACACATATACACTTAATCATCATTAAATTTGGCCCAGAAGATACACATTCTATTACTGAAAGACAAGGAATTGCAACTGATCATGCTTTCTATTCAACAAACATAATATTAAACACATAATATTAACATTTTACACATATAACATTAAACACATTTAAGGTCCTCCCCCAAACTTAAGACTCAGCAGTGTCTTTACTTCTCATGCAATTCTAATGGGAGAGGCCTTTTGGACACTACAATACTGAAATTAAAAACATTTAACACAACATACTTTTTGAAATCATACACAATTGCTAGATGTTATTACAAATGCTACAACATCCAACAAGTTTATTTGGAAACAATTAACACCACAACACAAAATAACACAACACAACACAACACAACACAAGAGGGAAGAGTTACTGGTTGGTGAACAAAACACAATTCTTTTCTTGTTCGGTTTAAATTTATTTGCGCGTGCTTGACGCTATAGCGTCAAGCTATAAGCGCTTCACAATTAAAGCTCACTTCATCAATGCAATTGGTCACCTGCAACATCAAAATAGAAACAAAAACAACAAATATTAGAATAAAAATTCTGGTTGCCTCCCGAAGGCGCTTGGTTTAAGAGTCCTCAGCCAGACTTGGAATTCAAACCCCAAGTTAGGGTGGATAATAGGACAAGAAGAAAATATCATCCTTCCGCTTTCTCTTTTTGGTCAGAAATCCCATGTATTTGGCATATGGAAGTAAGTGTTCCCATGCACCAACCAATAAGCACTTAGGATAGGAATTTCCCTTTCTTGAAAAATTTGAAGCTCATTTTGCGGAGGATATTTTCTTCAATTACCAAAGGTTGATTCTCAATTGTCACATGACTCTTTTCATACCTCAACCTTGGATTTTCTTTCTTGTCACTATTTTTGAATTTTTGTTTTTCTACAACTACACTATTTTTTTCTTTTTCTTCCACCATTTCCAAATGACCACATTCAAGTTCAAACTCTACACTCTCTTTTTCTTCCTCTTGCTCAACCACATATTCAATACAACTCTTTTCTTCTAGCTCAACAACTTCTTCAACACAACTCTCTTCTTTTAGATGCTCCATAATTGTGTTAATGTGAGCCTCTATATTCTTACATGAAGCTTCAAAGTTGTCATGATACATCTTCACATAATCAATAGAATGAGCTAAGAGTTCTTTGAAATTATCTTCATTTTGCTCAACCACCTCTTCAATACAACTCTCTTCCATATTATTGCATGACACTTGAGAGTTGTCTCTATCCACTTTGATATCCTCAAGGAATTGAGCTAAGAGTTCTTTTAATTCAAAGTTGTCCTCATGCAATCCTTCGGTTTGAGCTTGAGAATATGAATCTTGCTCACACACAACATTTCCCATGCCATAATCCATATTTTGGGCTGTCATGGGCATGAAATTTGTCTCATAACAACCCCTTTCATGTTCACTCCCATGGAAATCATAATTGAAACCTTCTTGTTGAGCATTCAATTCATTCATTTCTTGCATAAAGTAAAAACTCTCATGGTCCATGGCATAAAGTGGATTTTTTTTTTCACAAAACAACAAACACAAATAGTAACACTAAAAACAACAAAGAGAGCACACTACAAACATAAACACAATGCAAATTAAAAAAAAATTGCTGAAAAACAGAACACACTAAAAACTAACTAAACTTACTAACTAAATAATAGAAATTAACTTTCACAATCCCCGGCAACGGCGCCAAAAACTTGTTGTGCGAAAAGGTGATGTGCAAGTGTACACAATCGCAACAAGTAATATAATGATAAGTAAGATCGTCTCCACAGGGATTGTTGAGTTTACTTCTATAATTAAATTAGTAAATTAGCTAGTGAGTAAAACAAGTAACAATAACAAGTTGTAGAATCATTAATGTCATCAACATAAAGGTACAAAAGCAAATAAGATAGATTATAAGTAGAAATTCAGAGTGAGAGTAGTTGGAATGCTCTTTGCTAAGTAATTTCCCAGAAGTAAGGCGCTATAGCGTCTCACGCTATAGCGTCAAGCGCTGTTGCAAATGATTTTGTGCTTTTCACCCTTAACGCCGTGGTTTCATTACAAGATGCCTATGTCTAGGTTCTAAATAAGTTCACCCTGTATAATAAAGAACCCACGACTTTTGCCCTATGAACTATTGCACTTCTATGTCTAGAGGAAGCAAAAATTGGTTAAATGTCTTTAACCAACCTTATCGTTCATATCAATCCTTGAGTTCGAATCATGGACCATGTCTGTACCCATGAATATACCTATTTTAGCTGATCATTTCTAAAACAAGTTTGAAAGAAGTAACACACAAAGATTGAAACGCAAAAACGAAATATTATATACGCGATACTAAAGGTTCATTACAAAGCTTTAAGCATCCAACTACAAGAGAATCAAATCATGATGAGCAACAACACAAGAAATACAAAGATAAAAGTGTTACCTAAAGCCATAAAACCGAAATCACCAAGAGGTGGAAAACACTCCAAATGATGACGGCTCCGTGCCGCTTATAGCGCTTGACGCTATAGCGTCTCTCGCAAAGACTACAGAAAAATCTACTCTTTATTGTGAAAATGGAGCTTGGACGAAAATGGAGTTTAAGAGTTATTTCTAACTCTCCTCTCTTACGAACCAAAGAAACTAAGCTTGAAGATGAAGTTTTAAGACTTCAATATAAAGAAAATATCTCTCAAAAAGGTGAAAAGCCATCCCACCAACTATTACCAACTACCATTACAAAATAGACAAGTGTCCTATAAAGCAAAAGGTGGGTGGTGATGTAGGAACTGCTCTCTCGATCGCTTCTACAGTGATTTAACATGCTGCCAAAATTGCTTTTTCGTTTTCTCTCTCATCAGCTGCAGAATCCAACGCTATAGCGTCTGCCGCTATAGCACCTAATGTCAGTAAACCGAACAAACACATTAAAAATAACAAGAAAGCACCAAAATGCCAATTTGTCACATAATCGACTCCTAACCCTCTTTTACACTAAACAACATATATTTACTTAATTAAACAACAATATTACTTAAGAACTTGAATTAAGTTAAGTAATAAGAGCATAAATAACTCATATAAATATGAGTTATCATCGGGCTCTTCATCTATTGTTGTGCAGTAGTGATGCGCAGGCAGGCTCCGATGCTGAATTCTGATATTGGTCAAGCTCTTGTCACAGTTGACATTGAACATAGAGGACAGTGTTGCCAATGCATCGGCTAACTGGTTTTCGCCTCGAGGGATATGCTTGAAGGTGATCTCGTCAAAGGACTTCATCAACTCTTGCAGGTAATCACAATAAGGAATCAGTTTGGGATCTCTGGTCTCCCAATCGCCTCTCACTTGATGAATAACTAGGGCTGAATCCCCATACACATCTAGCCTTTTAACATTCCATTCTAGGGCTGCTTGAACACCCAGGATACACGCTTCATACTCTGCTATGTTATTTGTGACATAGAAGCTCAGTCTCGCAGTGACGGGAATGAAACGGTTGTCAGGAGATATCAACACAGCACCTGCCCCGTGTGATAACTCTATTTTATATAGAGTATTTCATATGTTTAAACTTAGTATTTGCTCTCTTTCAAGTAATAATAAAGAGTTTATATAGTATTTAGTGTGATATATGATATCTTGAGTAAATTGAATGGTTATAGTTAGTTATAGGCCATTTTGGATATATTGTGGTATGTTTGATGTTTTTGTTCAGTGCAGTATCAATGCTGTCTGCATCAATGCTCCCGCAGACCGATCCTGCATCAATTCTCGCGCAACTTGATGAATAAGCGTACTGTTTCATATGCATCCACATGCAATGTGATGACCTCCTGCCTGCTTGCCTGATGCCATCCAACAATGTATAGTAGGCGCCTACCATTCACACATAGCTATAGGCTTAGCTTTGAAGAGTCATCAACATAGGGACACATGTTCTAACACCATGGAACCGCCCTATATGATTAAGTCAAAGATTTCAACATGGATAAACCTCTGAAAGCAACTACAACTATGATCCACTCAAGATGACTTCAACATGAAGGAAGGAAGCACCTCACTTGAAGGCTATAAAAGGACCACACATCTTCATTTGGAAATATATCACAATCCATAAGTTAGATCAAAATTTCAATATACATAGTTAGTTTTTATATTTTTAGAGGAAGAGGAAGGAATTGACAAATCCTCCTTTACTCATTTTTATAGTGTTTGTATAGTGCTAAGGAGTAATGCTAGTGCATTGCTAGAAGACTTCATATAAAGGTTTTCAACATTTGTAACTTTACTCTTGTTGTTTCTCTTTAGTGATTTCTATATATATAAACATGGTCTATTCAGGTTTATATATATCTTGCAAATGTCTCTTGTTAGCTAAACCTTTCTTAGTTGGAATGTTCTAATCATTTAATGAGCTTTTAAGTAAGTATGTTGCAAGTATGTATGTTTGTACTTTAGTTCTTGCTTGATAATATTTTTATTACTTATTTTAAACTTGATCACTTAGAATAAGTATGAATTGTAAATGACCAGACATGGCTTACAATTAAGAACTCAAGAACTAATATGGGTGAGTGTTTTACATAAAGAAAACTTTGTGAAAACCATGCTAAGTCCTAGACATAGGATAGTATAGTCCATAGGATAATTGTGGGTACTTACAATACAAGAGTGAATTCACTTAAGCAAAATGAATACTTGTTAGGAGGCAAGATAGGCACTAACACCCCTTTCTTTACTGCATAGAACAAGGATCATAAGAGCTGTAATGATACTCAAGAAAGTGACCGAAAGGCACATAGCTAATGCAACAAAGATTCAAAGTGTTTGCATCACATACCGCATCATACACTTTTAAGTAAATTACTTGATGAAGACATTCCAACTAGCTTTTCTCTTTTACACTATCAACATTCTTTCTTAGTTTTCTAACTTAGTTGTGATCATCAACCAAAATCCAAAATTATTTTATTACTTTGTGACTTTACACTTTATTACTTTCTATTTGTTTTAAAAGTGAGTTTTTCAATCTCTGTGGGTTCGATCTTTTACTACTTGTTTTTGGACAAAGGTATACTTGCACTCAAGTGTATGTGGCATATTCCACACACCAAGTTTTTGGCGCCGCTGTCGGGGGATTGAAGTAAATTCTTTTAAAATTCGATATTGAGTAATTTAGTGTTGTATATAAATTCTGGTTTTAGAGTTTCACAACAACAAGACATGGTACTTAGTATATGTACAGAACCTGAAATGTAACTCCGAATATAGTTTAGATCCGTAAATAGAAAGAAAATTCGTGAGATTGCTAAGACTCGAAACAGAAATCAACAAGCTAGCAACATGTCTTTCGGTGAAGAAGAACAAGCTCAAGGCCACACTTCGGTGAGAGGAGGCCCTGGATCACAACATGATGCTACTCAAGAAGAAGTTCATAGAGAAAATCTCATCCACATGGATCACATAGGTATGATTAATGATAGAGATAGACCTATGAGGGGTTATGCTCAGTTTGATCATCAAAACATGCAAACTAGCATAAACAGACTCTCATATTGATGCCATGCATTTTGAATTTAAGCCTATGATGTTTCAAATGCTTCAAACTATTGGTCAATTTGGAGGATCTCCTCATGAAGATCCTCATTTGCATTTAAGGCAATTTCTAGAAGTATGTAGTAATTTTATTTTACCGTGTTAGTGAAAATGCATTTAGATTAAGGTTATTTCCATATTCTTTGAGAGATAGAGCCAAGGCTTGGCTAAATTCTTTAGAGCCTAACTCTATTCATTCATGGAATGAAATGGCTGAAAAGGTTTTAGGGAAAATATTTCCCACCTATCAAAAATGCCAGTTAAGAAATGATATTACATCTTTTAGACAAAAAGAGTTTGAATCTTTATTTGAAGCATGGGAAAGATGGAAGGAACTTTTGAGAAAATGTCCTCATCATGGTTTACTGTTATTATTCAAATGGAAACATTTTATAATGGTTTAGAACCTCAAACCGAATAATGCTTGATGCATCATCCGGTGGAGTGTTATTAAATCATCATACAATGAAGCATGTGAATTAATTGATAGAATAGCAGCTAATAGCTCTAGTTGGCCTACTGAGAGGGTGAGTGCCCAAAAGAAACCATCGTGTACATGAAATCAATGATATATCTCGCCTCTATCTCGCTCAAGTAGCCACTCTAGCTAATTTGATGAAAAACTTCACTTCTCGCAATGCTATCGCATCTAATGCAAACAGATCACCGTAAAAGCATCATTATTCAAAGAAGAGAACAAGTACCTCCGTGCACACCTAGTTGTGTGTACTGTGGAGGAGGTCACTTGTATGAGGAGTGTTCTAGCAACCCTATCTCTCAGAAATTATGTAGGTTATAATAGGAATAACAACCCTTATTCCAACACTTATAATCCCGGTTGGAAAGATCACCCAAATTTTAGATGGAACAACAATAGTGCACTCTGCAACTAGAACTCGCTCCAACTACACAAACCAACCCACCAGATTCCCACTCAAACTAACCAAAGAAACTCTCAACCTACCACCGATAATTCTCTAGAAAACATGCTTAAAGCATTCATAGGTGAATCTAGAACTCGCTAGACAAACCCAAGATGCTTCCATCAAGAACTTAGAGAATCAAGTTGGTCAATTAGCCACAGCCTCTGTATCAAAGGCCACAAGGTGCCTTACCTTCAAATACAGAAGCTACACCTTCTCAAACCAAAGGAAAAGAGCAGGTTAAGGCTATTTCATTGAGAAGTGGTAAGGATTTGGTAGAGTTAATCGAGAAGGAAAGTGTAGATAAGGGAGAAAAAACAAAAATCAAAAGAAACCAATGCGAAGCATCTAGTGCTCCTGCATCACAAGAAGTTCAAAGTCCACTACCTAAGTTAGTACTGAATACCCTCCTCCTCCTCCTTATCCTCAAAGACCTGAAAAAGCACATGAGGAGAAGCGGTTTGGTAAATTCTTAGAGGTACTAAAACAATTACACATCAATGTTCCTTTAGTAGAAGCCCTCCAACAAATGCCAAATTATGCAAAATTTATGAAGGATGAGCTTACTAAGAGAAGAAGATTAGGTGAGTTTGAAACAAATTGCCATGATCAAGATTGTAGTTTGCTTATGCAAAATAAGATCCCTAGGAAATTGAAGGATCCAGTAGTTTTACAATTCCATTTTCTATAGGAAAATCCTATACTGGTAAAGCTTTATGTGATTTAGGTGCAAGCATCAACTTGATGCCTAAATCTATTTTTGACCAGTTAGAAATAGGAAATGCAAAACCAACCACTGTGACACTTCAATTAGCAGATAGATCAATAGCCTATCCTGAAGGTATCATAGAAGACATCCTAGTTAAGGTAGACAAATTTGTATTCCCTGTAGATTTTGTTATCCTTGACTTTGATGCAGATAAGGAAGTACCTATTATCCTAGGTAGACCATTTCTAGCAACTGGTAAAACCATAATTGATGTACGTAAAGGTGAACTCACTATGAGAGTGAATGATCAAGAGATCAAATTCAATGTAATGAATGCTATGAAGTATCCTTCAGAGGAAACAGAAGAGTGTTCATCCTTATTCTCTCTAGATCAATTGGTAGAAAAACAATTTTACAAGCAGTATGATCACTTAGCCAATGCAGATGCATTAGATGCAAAATGCATTACTAGATCTTTGAAATACTAGAAAAGAGAATCGCCAATAGAAAACTCTTGTAAGGAAGTATGGGCTAGGACTTATGAACCACTCAATCTTGAAGATCCAACTCTCAAGAAGAACTTACCCTCAATAGAACAACCTCCTAAGTTAGAATTGAAGATATCGCTCGAACACCTTAAGTATGCATTCTTAGGAACAAATGAGACTTTACTCATTATCATTGCTTCGATTTAACATCAAAACAGAGAGTGATCTCATTAGTACTCTCAAGAAGCATACCAAAGCTATAGGTTGGCAAATGGCAGATATCAAAGGAATTAGTCCTTCTATATGCATGCACGAGAGTTATTTTGGAAGAAAATTCCAAAACAAAGATATAGAGTCAAAGAAGACTAAATCCTATCATGAAAGAGGTTGTGAAAAAGGAAATAATTAAGTGGCTAGATGTTGGAATCATATACCCCATATCGCATGCTGCTTGGGTAAGTCCTGTCCAATGTGTACCAAAGAAAGGGGGTGTGATAATAGCCAATGAAAAGAATGAGTTGATACCAACTAGAATCACATCACAGGTGGAGAATCAGATGGATTACGTAAAACTCAACAAAGCTACCAAAAAGGATCACTTTCCTTTACCATTCATAGACCAAATGTTAGATAGATTAGCGGGGAAGGAATTTTATTGTTTCCTAGATGGCTATTCAAAGCTATAATCAAATAGCCATTGAGCCTAAGGATCAACACAAAACCACCTTTACATGCCCTTATGGAACCTTTGCCTTTAGAAGGATGCCATTTGGCTTATGTAATGCACCTGCTACATTCCAAAGATGCATGATGTCTATATTCTCAGATTTCATTGAGCAATCAATGGAAGTATTCATGGATGATTTCTCTATCTTTGAGAAACATTTCAAGTTTGCTTAACAAACTTGGAACAAATTCTCAAGAGATGTGAGGAAACAAATTTAGTCTTAAATCGGGAAAAGTGCCATTTCATGGTACAAGAGGGCATTGTGTTAGGACATAGAATTTCAAAGAAAGGTCTAGAGGTAGACAAAGCTAAAGTTGATGTCATTGAGAATCTACCACCACCAAATACAGTTAAAGGTATCAGGAGCTTCTTAGGCCATGCTGGTTTTTATAGAAGGTTTATCAAAGATTTTTCAAAAATCTCAAAACCATTATGTATGCTTCGCAACATGATGTAGAATTCAACTTTGATGAATCTTGTATAGAAGCTTTTGACAAGCTTAGAAAGGCATTGGTGACAACACCAATTATAGTAACTCCAGTTGGAGCGAGCCATTTGAATTAATGTGTGATGCTAGTGACTTTGCAAAGAGGAGCAAATCCTAGGGCAAAGGTATGATAAGGTCTTTCATTCCATATATTATGCTAGCAAAACATTAATTGAAGCTCAAGTGAACTACACAATCCACGTAAAAGGAATTATTGGTCGTGGTATTTGCATTTGAAAAATTCGGATCATACTTAGTTGGCACTAAAATTATTGTCTACACCGATCACTCGCCATTAAGTATCTAATTTCAAAGAAGGATGCAAAGCCAAGGTCGATAAGGTGGATTTTACTCCTACAAGAATTTGATCAAGAAATTAGAGACAAGAAAGGAGTAGAAAATCAAGTAGCGACCATTTATCAAGGATTGAAGGAGAATCACTTGGTATACAAGGAGAAGAAATCAAGGAGAGTTTTCCGGATGAAAACTATTGGCAATCACAATCAATGCAAAACATGAAACCGCATTTGCTATAAGCAATGCAGAGCATCAAATGCATCTGCACCATGGTTTGCCGATATTGTCAATTTCCTTGCAAGCAAAGTAGTACCAATGAGTATGACATATCAACAAAGGAGAAAGTTCTTCCACATGGTTAAACAATACTATTGGGATGATCCATTCCTTTACAAGATGTGCCCCGATCAATTAATGAGGAAATGCATACCAAGAGGAGCAACAAGCAATGGTTTCAGCATTGCCATTCTCGCACCTTATGGAGGACACTTTGGAAGCACTAGAACAAAGAAATAAGGTATTACATGCAAGTATTTTTGGCCTACTTTATTTAAAGATTCATATTTATTGGTCAAATATCGTGATAAATGTCAAAGAGCAGAAATATTTACGATAAACATGAAATGCCTAGAACAAATATTTTAGAAATTGAATTATTTGATGTTTGGGGCATGGATTTCATGGGACCTTTTCCACCCTCTTTGGCAATTTATATATCTTAGTAGTCATTGATTATGTGTCCAAATGGGTAGAGGCGATAGCATTACCTAATAATGATGCTAAATCGGTGAGTAAGTTTCTCGCAAAGAAATATATTCACTAGATTTGGAACTCCTAGAGCTATCATTAATGATGAAGGTTCACACTTTTGCAATAAAATCATAGAAAACCTTCTAGCTAAGTATGGAGTTAAGCATAAGATAGCTCTGACCTACCATCCTCAAACTAGTGGACAAGCGGAAATTATCCAATAGGGAAATTAAGAGAATGCTAGAAAAAATGGTTAGTCCAAATAGGAAAGATTGGTCTTTACATTTGGATGATGCTTTATGGGCATATAGAACAGCATTCAAAACACCCTTAGGAATGTCCCCTTACAAATTAGTCTATGGAAAAGCATGCCATTTACCTGTAGAATTGGAAAACAAATCTTATTGGGCTATCAAAAAACTCAATTTCAATTTGAACAAGGCAGGTAAAAAGAGAATGTTAGAGCTTGATGAGTTAGAAGAAATTAGGCAAACCTCTTATGAGAATGCTGAAATCTACAAAGCTAAGACTAAGAAATGGCATGACAAGAAAATTCTCAGAAGAGAATTGAAAGAAGGAGGACTAGTTCTGCTATACAACTCTAGGTTGAAGCTATTTCCTGGAAAACTAAGGTCAAGGTGGTCAGGACCATTTAAGTTGATAAAAGTTTATCCACATGGAGCAGTAGACTTATTTGATAAAACCTCAAATACTGTCTTCAAGGTGAATGGTCAGAGAGTTAAAATGTACTATGGTGAACATGTGGTGAGAGACAAAATCACCACCCATTTGAAAAATCTCTAAGTAAGAAGAGGTAGTCAGGCTGACAAGACTCTTAAAACAAGCGCTTAATGGGAGGCAACCCATTGTTTTTAATTATTTTTTGTGCAATTTTATGTTTTTAGTTGTTTTGCAGAAATGCAGGAAACTAATGCAAACCATCAAGTGCACCCGCATTGAAGGAAAATGTGCCCTCGTGATCGTAAATTTATAAACTTGAAGAAAATTGGTTAAGTGTGAATCATAAGGCTTCAGGAAGATCAAAAGAGGTTAAGCAAGATTAAATGACACATTGGTAGCCAAAGCAAGACACTTGGCAAGATGCATGCGCAAAGACGCAATGCTAACGGCTACCTAATAACTCCACTAACTTCCCTCTTCCCGAAACATAAAGCCTTCATTGTTACCAAGTACCCTTCATTCGCAAATTCTCACAAATTCTCTCATCTGAAACACAAATCAATCTTCTCATTCTCAATCCAATCTTTTCCAAAACACACAAGCAATCAAAAACCTAGAAATTCATTACAATGGTGAAGAAGCAATCAGCACAGAATCATCAGCAGCAGCCCAAAACTCCCCAAAAGAGAAGAAAGCCATGCATGCAGGATCATCATCATCAAGGAAAGGGAAAGCCAAAGAATCATCAATCGTAATCGATGACAATGTTCATCTGTGGAACATGCATCTATTGCCCGAGAGAGGTATGATTTGAAGAAGGCAAGCCCATCATTCATGTCAACAAGTGGCCAATCTCAATTGGGACCACTTCGTGCTACCAAGAGGAGGCTATATTGAAGACATAGTGAGAGAATTCTATGCTGGCATCACACCACAAGAAGGAGCAGAACATTCCTACACTTCCATGGTGAGAGGTAAACTTGTACACTTCCATGCAAAGAAATTGAATGAACATTATATGCTGAAATATAATGGGAATGAATTTGAAAATAGAGTGGCAAATGCCTTTAAGAAAGAAATGGAAGAAATAAGGAGTAGGATTGCTATACTGTGTCTGCTGTTGGGGAAAAATTCACACCTAATGAGATTAAGCTTAGAAGTAATTATTTGGTAAATGCATTAGGTAATTGGCATTTGTTCATAGCCAATTCAATTCTGCCTACATCACATACATATGCTATGACCAAAGAGAGATTGATCTTGCTAGATACAATTCTCTCTCGAGGACATGTAGACATAAAGTGATTGATAGCTAGGGAAATTCTTGCATGCTCAACAAAATCAAAGGGATTTCTGTTTTTCCCTTGTCTTATAACTGAATTATGCATGAAAGAAGGAGTCCCTATAGCTGCTAATGAACAAAGGAAATTTCCCCCGTAATTTGAGTCTTTGAAGTGAAGGAAAATTGAGAAATGTAAGAGGCCCCGCACTGCAATGCAAGAGCATTACATGCGAAGCGGAGGCGATCTGAAATTTCAGAATGATCAACATGACCGGCTCAATTGGTCTTTGACAAGATCTTTGATCTTGTGGGCCAAGTGAATGCCCCCAAATTCCCAAGTTGGGTACTTGAGAAGTGAAGGTGAAGAAGAAGAAGAGAAAGAAGTTGAAGAAGAAGGAAAGGAAAGGAAAGGAGAGGTAGAGAGAACCTAGCACCAAAAAGAAGGTGACTAGGAAGCAATACAAAGTACAAAAGAAGAAGGTTGTGGTAGAACTGTTGTGGAAGAATTGTATGATTCTCAATCAAGCCGAGAGAGTGAGGAATTAAAAGAAATGGATAAGGAGTTAGAAGAAGAAGAAGAAGAAGAGAGTGATGAGGAAATTGATGAAGAAGAAGAGGAACAGGCTAGAGGTGTGATCTTAGAGGAGATTGCTAGGCAGAAATATGCCAAACAAACTTCTGCATCAACCCAACAACAAACCCCTATCACTTCACCAGTAACCAAAACACCCATCATCTCACCTAACCAAGAATCCTCCTCCATTCCAAAATCACCATTACCCTCCCTCAATGATCCACCAGTTTTATCACAATCACCACCACAAACAAACCCCTCCACCACCCTCTCCAAGAAAAGAAACACAAGAAACAACTCACACAGAACAACCAACCCCTGTTATGCCAACAGACCAAGCAGTACCTTCTGACCCAAGCAACATTATTTCTAATGTTGTATCTCGCTCTTGAGAAAGAGATTGTGCAGGAAAGAGAAGAAGAAGGACTCGACAAAGGAGATAAAATTGAAGAATCATCTGCGCAAAGGAGACGATAACTCAATCATTTGCAATGCAGTGTGATGCTCTGCATCACTTGTCACTTTGCATCACAACAGACAACAACCATGCATGATGAGGCAACAATCAAAATGGTTCTGGAACAAATGGCACAACAGAAAAGGGATGCATTACACAATACTCAAAAATTCTTCAAGCAACTGCGCAGAAGGCAGCAAAATTAACTCCAAAGAGAAAGAAATGCGATGTAGCCAAGATCGATGCACTGCATCATCGCTCAAGAACAAATTCCTGCAACTACACTGTAGTAGGAGGTGCATCTGCACCTGCTGAAGCAACACCAAGCAAGCCCAAGGAGAATAAGCGTAAGGTGAAACACACTCCTCCAAGCGCATATAGCACTGTAATCGAGTGGAGCCAAACCATGAGTATCAATTTACAAGCTTTCACCTACAACCGCTATATGCTTGTTTTGTTTCTTTATAACTATTTCCTGGTTGTACTAATCCTCTCCCCTATTTTGAACAAATGATTTGTCTGTTTTGAACAAATTTGCAGGTGAGGACACTGCAACCCCTTTAGTTTGGGGGGATTTGCATGTTATGTTATGTTTTAATATGTTTTCTATCTAATATGTTGTGTGTTTAATTAATATGTTTTAGATAGTAAATATATATGTTTTAAAGTAGTTTTTAGTTTGTTTAAATATTAGATGTACTTAACAAAGTAGTATCTAAATATTTTAGTAGAAAAGATCAGTTTTTCAAAAATATGGTGAAAGCCCTATGGATGGAATTTCAATGATGAAAAAGAAGCCTTATTTCTCGTAAAAACCAAAATTATTTTCACTTCAACACTTCAAAACTGAGTTTGTGAAAAGAACCTTGCTATTTAAAAGATCAATCGATGCAAGGGAATTTTTGTAAGCTTAGGTCAAAACAAAGCTTTACTAAAAAGAAAGAAGAGCTTAAAGAATTAAGTTTGGGGGTGTTTTATGAAAAACAAAGGCTGAATTTCAAAAGTATAAGAGTAAACAATGTAGAAAAAGAATACAAAAAAGTGGACAAGCCATATCCTCGAATCTTTTGAAACTATACTGTGTTTAAGTACATGAATGCATCCGGAGGTCAAAGACTGTGCCATGCAGAATAAATGTATCCGGAGGATAGTTCAATAAATCGAACTCGTGCAAAGTGCAAAGAAAAATATATGCATCCGGAGGTCAAAGACTCGTGCCAAAGTGCATTTGCATCCGGAGGTCGATGAGGAAGGTATGAGCTAGAAAAAGAAAAAGCATCATCAGTGCAGCTGGCATCAATGTAAATGGACTTAAAGAAAAGCAAAATGCAGAAAAAATCAATGCACAAAAACACTTCAAAGAAGTATTGCATTTGCACAAAAAGATCCACATAAAAAATAGAAAATTGCATTGGCTCAAAAGCTTTGAAAGATTCAATCAAGTCCTTTGAATTTTAGAACTCCCCAACACTTGAGAAAATTTTGTGAGTCTAAACTTTCTTTTGAAAAATAATTTGGTGTGACCAAAGATGAACCAATCCTTTCAAAGGCTAGGAGGAAATTTTTTACTTAGTCTTGGAACCAATCTCAACTCAGTGGGTTCACACACACACAAGAGAGTTTGAATAAATTTGGTAGTTTTGAAGAAATAAAGGCACAAGAAAAATTGTTGATAAATGAAGTTCATAGGAACTCCTCATAAAAATCCAAATCAAACTGATCTATCTTCTAGAATTATAGTTTTTAATAGTTTGTCTTTGTCATTACTTGCGGACAAGCAATGGTTTAAGTTTGGGGGTGTGATAACTCTATTTTATATATATAGAGTATTTCATATGTTTAAACTTAGTATTTGCTCTCTTTCAAGTAATAATAAAGAGTTTATATAGTATTTAGTGTGATATATGATATCTTGAGTAAATTGAATGGTTATAGTTAGTTATAGGCCATTTTGGATATATTGTGGTATGTTTGATGTTTTTGTTCGCAGTCAAGATATCAATGCTTTATCGCATCAATGCTCCCGCACCCGATCCTCGCATCAATTCTCGCAAACTTGATGAATAAGCAACCTGTTTCATATGCATCCACATGCAATGTGATGACCTCCTGCCTGCTTGCCTGATGCCATCCAACAATGTATAGTAGGCGCCTACCATTCACACATAGCTATAGGCTTAGCTTTGAAGAGTCATCAACATAGGGACACATGTTCTAACACCATGGAACCGCCCTATATGATTAAGTCAAAGATTTCAACATGGATAAACCTCTGAAAGCAACTACAGCTATGATCCACTCAAGATGACTTCAACATGAAGGAAGGAAGCACCTCACTTGAAGGCTATAAAAGGACCTCACATCTTCATTTGGAAATATATCACAATCCATAAGTTAGATCAAAATTTCAATATACATAGTTAGTTTTTATATTTTTAGAGGAAGAGGAAGGAATTGACAAATCCTCCTTTACTCATTTTCATAGTGTTTGTATAGTGCTAAGGAGTAATGCTAGTGCATTGCTAGAAGACTTCATATAAAGGTTTTCAACATTTGTAACTTTACTCTTGTTGTTTCTCTTTAGTGATTTCTATATATATAAACATGGTCTATTCAGGTTTATATATATCTTGCAATGTCTCTTGTTAGCTAAACCTTTCTTAGTTGGAATGTTCTAATCATTTAATGAGCTTTTAAGTAAGTATGTTGCAAGTATGTATGTTTGTACTTTAGTTCTTGCTTGATAATATTTTTATTACTTATTTTAAACTTGATCACTTAGAATAAGTATGAATTGTAAATGACCGCACATGGCTTACAATTAAGAACTCAAGAACTAATATGGGTGAGTGTTTTACATAAAGAAAACTTTGTGAAAACCATGCTAAGTCCTAGACATAGGATAGTATAGTCCATAGGATAATTGTGGGTACTTACAATACAAGAGTGAATTCACTTAAGCAAAATGAATACTTGTTAGGAGGCAAGATAGGCACTAACACCCCTTTCTTTACTGCATAGAACAAGGATCATAAGAGCTGGTAATGATACTCTGAAGAAAGTGACCGAAAGGCACATAGCTAATGCAACAAAGATTCAAAGGTTGCATCACACATAACGCATCATACACTTTTAAGTAAATTACTTGATGAAGACATTCCAACTAGCTTTTCTCTTTTACACTATCAACATTCTTTCTTAGTTTTCTAACTTAGTTGTGATCATCAACCAAAATCCAAAATTATTTTATTACTTTGTGACTTTACACTTTATTACTTTCTATTTGTTTTAAAAGTGAGTTTTTCAATCTCTGTGGGTTCGATCTTTTTACTACTTGTTTTTGGACAGTGTATACTTGCACTCAAGTGTATGTGGCATATTCCACACACCACCGTGCCCCCATACATTTGACGCACCATCGAATATCATTCTCCATCTTTCACTTTCATGGGACTTCCCCTCATCGAACAGTGCCATGATGTCCTCATCGGGAAAATCATGCCGCATTGGCTGGTAGTCTGGGATTGGCTGACATGCCAAATATTCAGCGAGTGTGCTACCTTTAACTGCCTTTTGTGTAACATACAAGATATCGTATTCTGACAATTGCATCTGCCAACGGGCAATTCATCCTGTGAGAGCTGGTTTCTCAAACATGTACTTGATCGGGTCCATTTTTGACACCAACCAAGTTGTGTGACTCAGCATGTACTGCCTTAAACGATGAGCAGCCCAAACTAAAGCACGACAGGTCTTTTCCAGCATGGAATATCTTGTCTCACAGTCGGTGAACTTTTTGCTTAGATAGTATATTGCATGCTCCCTTTTTCCGGATTCATCGTGCTGACCCAACACACAGCCCATTGAATTGTCTAACACTGTAAGGTATAAGATGAGTGGCCTGCCTGCCACAGGTGGCATTAAGACTGGTGGATTCTGCAAATACACCTTAATTTTCTCAAAGGCAGCTTGACACTGGTCATTCCATTTCAACTCTTGATTTTTGCATAGCAATTTGAAGATTGGCTCACAAGTAGCAATCAACTGGAAGATGAATCGCGAGATGTAATTCAACCTTCCGAGGAAACCACAGACTTCTTTCTCTGTTTCAGGCACTGGCATTTCGAGGATGGCTTTTACTTTGTCTGGATCCATTTCAATGCCTTTCTGGCTGACAATGAAGCCTAACAACTTTCCTGATCTCACTCCAAACGTGCACTTGGCTGGATTCAATTTGAGCTTATATTTTCTCAAACGTTCAAAGAGTTTACTGCAGATTGATAATGTGCTCTCGTCGGTTTTAGATTTTGCGATCATGTCATCAACATAAACCTCAATCTCTTTATGCATCATATCGTGGAATAAGGTAACCATGGCCTCTGGTAGGTTGCGCCAAAGATTCTTCAATCCGAATGGCATGACCTTATACTGAGAATGTTCCCAAAGTGTTATGAAAGTTGTCTTTTCCATGTCCTCGGGGTCCATTTTGATCTGATTATATCCCGAATATCCATCCATGAAGGAGAATAACGAGTGTTGAGCTGTACTATCCACTAAGACATCAATGTGAGGCAAAGGAAAATTGTCTTTAGGGCTAGCACGGTTCAGATCTCGGTAGTCGACGCACATTCTGACCTTCCCATCCTTCTTGGGAACTGGGACAATATTGGCAACCCATCTGCGGTACTTGGCCACCGCTAAGAATCTCGCATCAAATTGCTTCCTCACTTCATCTCGATTTTGAGGACATTTACGGTTTCATCCTTCTCAACTTCTGCTTGACAGGCGGACATTCAGGTTTGACCGGTAGCTTGTGTACCACAATGTCAGTGTCCAACCCGGGCATATCTTGGTAGGACCATGCAAACACATCCACATAATCGTGCAATAGCCGAACCAAATTCACATGATCTTTCTCACTCATGGTGATACCCACTTTGACCTCTTTCTTATTTCAAATTGTACTCCAAATTAATCACTTCAAAGAGCTTCCTTGTGGGGCTCGATTACCACTTTCTTCTTGTTTCATTAACCTCATGAGTTCGGAGGAGTTTCCCATTCTTCTTCAACATCCCCTCGGCTGATTGATGGGGTGATCAAAGTCAAAAGGTGGATCGTCGACACTCATCGTTTTGAGATACTATTATCGTAGATCTCGCATTTTGCCGAAGCGAAAAAGCAGAATGAAAGGCGAGACAAACAAACAATAAAAACAGAAAATGATTCACGCAATGAAAAGGAAAAACGATTTTTATTGATTGAGAAATTCAAAACAAGCGTTTTTATTGATGAGGATGACTTAGAAAATAAAAACATGTGAGCCCCTAACAATTGGTCCTATGGCCTTGGGCGAGCCCACGGGGTTGCATTACAAATGATTACTTTAAATTAAAAGACACGGGAGGATCGTGACCTTCCAATTCTTTAATTCTTCACCAAGATCAGCGGACGAACTGGACTCGCCGCCTTCTTCAGACTCAGAACCTTCTATGACGACGGCAACTTGGTTGGGATTCCATAAACCAGCACTCACAAAGCTTTGACTGATGTCGCAAAATGGGATCTTCTGGGGCCAGGGATCTTCACCTCTGGACTTGGCCAACCATCGGTAGCTTTCGTTCATCCGCCATCGTTCTCCTTTCCTCCTCACTTGGGGTATATCCATGATTTGGAAGTTGATACATAATTTGGTCTTTGTTTTCCTTCAGTTGGATGGGAGCTAGAATCCCTTGACCAGACTTTCCCAAACCAGAACCAACCTTGTATCCTTGGGCTAACATAATTTTGGCAACCATCTCCTCCTCTTTGGTTCTTCCAAATCTGCATTGGCGATCTCTAAGGGTGAAAGGTCTGTTTCCAAAGACTCTTGGTGGCTTCCACATACTTGAACTCAGATGGCTTATTAACCAAAGTCTCCTCTTCACCAAACACTACCACAACCTTATCATCCACCATGAATTTGACCCGTTGGTGTAGAGAAGAAGGGATTGCCCCAGCCATGTGGATCCAGGGTCTCCTAACAGATGACTGACTATATGAAGAGGAGATATCCATGATTTGGAAGTTGATCTGAAAAACTTCAGGACCAATCTGGATGGGAAATTCCATCTCTCCCAGCGACCTCCTTTTTGGACCCATCAAATGCTCGCACCAGCGTCGAACTTGGTTTCATGTAGGAGCAATCAACATCTAACTTGTCCATGGTTGACTCGGCATCACATTCGGTGAAGACCCATTGTCGATCGATTACTCGCCGACCACATAGTCCCCTGCTCTGGGTGTATCGGCCGTCACGAGCGCCAGCAAAGAATTGGACTGCGGCCCGGTACCTTCGACTCGACGGCCCCAAACACGCCGCTTGGGCGCAATTCGCCGCCGTGAAAATCTCGCTAACGGTCGGACCTCGCGCGATATATATACGCCATTCGCACATGGCATCGTGTGCGTTCTCTAACCTTGTGCTATCTGCCCGGCGACCTCTCACTAGATCGTCGGAGTGTCTTTGCGAGTACCACCCGAGGTGCTCAACGCGTGAAGCGGGGGACCAGGTCCTTTCACTCATTCAACGGCCGGCCCATTGGCGAATCAATCAACACTTCAACTCTTCATTGGTCAAGGTACGATCAATTGGCGACCACGATGGGAGGCGTGCGCTATCCTACCTCTTTCATGGCTCCACGCGGCCGGCCCCGACGCGGGCCACTTCTCGACTTAATCCTCGGCGAAATCATCGGCGGCCCAGAACCGGGGGCGCGGCCGCCACGATCCACGAATCTCAAGGACTTCCACGACAAGAACCTTCGGTGCACAACGGTGCGTGGGCCGGTCCTCCAGCCAGATCCATTCGCCCGCTCACGAGACATGCCGCCGAATCGATTGAAGCGGGCATCCGGAACCTCTGCGGACCATGTTACTCAAGCCGTTTTGCATATCTTGCAAAACAAGAATCGTGTGATCGCAGATCGAGATGCACTCATCTCGGTATGAAAGAGGTTCGATTCGGGCGCGCGCGTGCGAAGACGGAGAACCTTCATTCGCCGCCGACCGGCGCGAAGACAAGACGCTCCCCTCCTCGAAGGAGCATTTCTCGCCGAGAAAGCACCACTCATCGCTCTCCGGCAAGAAGAAGCAGGGCGCATAGTCGCCCCAGCGAGGAAGCGCGCGTGACGCCGCTTCGATGTCCGATGACTATGAAGATTCTAGCTACCGCCCCGACACCGGTCGCTCACCTACCGTACTCCTCCAATGAGTCGTCCGGTCACGTCGGTCGAGAAGCGAATCTTGGGATTCTCGTGAAGAGTTTGGAAGATTACGAAATGGAAGAATTAGGGGCGTTCGCGACGGCCAAGGAGAGGCCAAAGCGGCGACCCGAAGGCCTCCTCGGCTTCCGCCAACCGCCCATCCGAGGATTCTATGGGATGCCGGGCAACGAGGCGTGCCTCGCAATGCAACCCTTTGGGTCGAACGACATTCGAGAATGAACACGCCCGTTCTCCGGGAGATCGGCGTTACAAAATTCCGAGAGATCTCATGCAAGCCGCCCGATCTCAACAAGTTTGACGGCCGAGGAGATCTGACAAACATCTCCGTTACTTCAATAATTATCACTGCTTTGCTATAGGGAATTGGGACCGACCATGAAGTGCGAGCTTTTCCCCGATCCATCGGGGCGGTAGAGCATTGGAATGGTGGGAGTCTCTGCGACCCAATTCCATCTCCTCATGGGACGACACGATTAGAATATTCTTGTCTCACTACACCGCAAAAACGCCAATAATATCGGTATGAAGAATACTTGGACTCTGTTGTTCAAGGAGATAATGAGACGCCGAGCGTGACATCGACCGGTTTAACACGGAGGTCGAAGTTCGCTTCGTGACTTGTCGGACAAGGACAAGTTGAAATATCTCGAGCGTGGTATTCGGCCGGACCACCGGTTCGTCGAAGAATTTACATTGAATCATTACCAAGATCTCGGTCACTTCTTAACGCGAGGGCTAACGTCCACATGCGGTATGAAGAAACTCTGGCGTGAAAAGCCGTCCGTGCGACGCGACCTAAAGAAGAAAAGCGATGAAGCGGTCAAAGAGGCATGAAGGTCGCCGCGACAATCGGCCCGACTTTCGAGATAAAAAGTTTGACCATCGCACTCGACTCAACACCTCCATTGCGCGAGATCTACGAGTGTCGAATAATGAGTTTGTGGGAGTTAAGCGGCCCGATCCACTCGTGCTCAAGAAGAGGGCACGGCCACCAAGAGATACCGCCGTTACCACAAAAGCAAGGGTCATGATATCGACGATCGTATGGCCTCAAAGATGACATTGAAGAGCTCATTCGAAAAGGAAAGTTGGGAAAGTATGTGAGCCGGGAAGAAGGCGGACCTCAAGAAAAGCGAAAAAGAAACGGCGATCTCGACGGAGGAAAGGGCGCTCTAGTTGTTTCAAGCGTCCAAGAGAAAAGACCGGTGCGAAGGTCGAGAAGCCCCGCGATCCGCAGGTCGCAACGTTGCTATGGTCATCCACGGTGGCAACCTGCGGACCGTAGAGAATCAAACAAAGCCACCAAAAAGAAGTGGGGCGAGCTCGATGGTCGGTTCAACATCAACGATCCCACCGGTCTCGAAACAGACCCCCATCTCGTTTGGAGATAGCGACTGCGCGATGGCGAGCCAAACAATTATGTTCCATTGGTAATCGAGCGATCATGGCCAATACGGAGTCCAAAGAATCTCGGTCGACCCGGGGGTAGCTCGGCCGACATCATGTTTGAGGGCTTGATTGACAAGATCAAGGTTGATCGGAGCGAGATAATTCCCGGTGCCGAGCAGCGCCGCGACGGGCTTCAATGGAGCGGTCACCTACCCGTTGGGAATGATCGAACTCATGGTCACATTCGGTGGCGACACCGAGAGATAGCACCTTATGCGGGGCGGTCCGCACGGCGTTCCTCGTACTCCCCCTCAAATCATGCTATCGATTGTATCATTGGTAGGCCGACCACGGGCAAGCTAGAGGTCGTGGCATCAACGATACACACGAAGATGAAATTCTCAGACAGGGCGACCGGTGGTTACCTTGGCGGCCCCACCTAGAGGCGCAAGAGCGGTGCCACGATCAGATCAACAAATTTGTGACGAGGTAGACCTTGGCCCAAATGTTGGCTTAATCGTGAAGGCCATCAAGTCAATGTCACTAATCTGGATGCTCGGTGCCACGTTTGAATGTAATGAACAATTTGGGTGTAATGAACGACCGACCTATGAATGAAAAGCAGGCAGGCGCTCTTTTTCCCACTGGGTTTTTTACAGAGGCCTGACCTTTAGAAATATGATGTGTTCTTCACTTTCTCGCAAGAATGTATGACCGGTCGCTCAAGATTGCCCGTGGCGAGGAAGCGATCGAAGATTATCAACTTGATCAAACATGAGCGGATCGTCGAAACGATCTAAATCGAGCGACCATCGAAATGGTCCCAACCGAGTGCCATCGAAATGGCCCAAGGGTTAAAACCCGCAAACCTTAGGTCGTCGAAACGATCTAAATCGAGCGACCATCGAAATGGTCCCAATCGAGTGCCATCGAAATGGCCCAGGGTTAAAACTCGAATCCTTAGATCGTCGAAACGATCTAAATCGAAAGCGACCGTCAAAGCGGTCCCAACCGAAGTGCCATCGAAATGGCCCAAGGTTAAAACCCGCCAAACCTTGGATCGTCGAAGCGATGCAATCGAAACAACCGTCGAAACGGTTCCAACCGGCGCCATCGAAAATGGCCCAACAACGCTAGGTCGTCGAAACGATCTACATCGAGTGCCATCGAAAATGGCCCAAAGGTTAAGTAATAACCCATCGCGGTAGGCCGTCGAAACGGTCTACCTTAAATGCCATCGAAAGGGCCTGATTGAAGGTCGCCGAGCGATCCAAGGCCCCGTTGGGATATTAACTTATCAAAGAATGGATGCTTTCGAAATAAGCGTGAATGACGACCGAACGGTCTTAAAGCTCAAATACTTAGAGAAAAATAAACATACAAGGCGCGCAAAGAAAAGCAACCATCAACGAGCGCTATCGAAGTAGCACGAAACGGCCGCCGAGCGGCCCATAAGTTCGAAATGACTAAGGCGAACAAATGCAAGAAGCACGCAGACATAGCAATATAAATTTGAACAGGCGTAATTAAAGGCAAGTAAAAATTGTCATTACAAACACGGGACGCCCGGTCGAAGCCGAGCGCCCACGAATTAAAAGACTGCACGAAGGCAGAAAAATTGTTGTGCCCGAAGGCAAGTTAAACGATTACAGAAATTACACCGCTCGCAGGCGGGCTTTAAAAGAGAACGGTGGCCGGGCGAACGACGTTGCCTTGCTCGTCGACTTCTGCAGGCAACATGATCTTGTTGTTTTCAACATAGTGCGTGGGCTTTAGCATCTTGTCGTCAAAATTGATCATCAAGTCTGGGTTCAATGCCCGCGCTTGGCCAAGAGCATTGTAAAATTGCTCAATTGCAGCCTCTGGCCGACGCTTGCCCACCATTTGGATCTTCGCTGCAGCTCGGCGTTCACGGCCTCAACACGCCTTCTCTTTCTCGATGGATTCAAGGTCAGTTTTCAGACTGTTCACCTGGCCGGCAAGCTCCTTGTTCCTCTTTGCCAGCCTGGCCCGGTCGTCCTCCCCCCGTTTGAGGGCCTCCTTCTTCGACAGGACGAGCTTGTCATATTTCTGCTGCGCCTCAACTAAAGCCTTGCCCTTTCCTGCAAGATTCAGAGCTTGTTAGTCGGTCGAACAAAGGTAAGATGAAAGAGTACAAGACTAAGAAAATAAAGTTACCATCGATTCGGCCACCGGCTCGCCATGACTTTCGACCCCATGCGAGAGAAGCGCGAGCGCCATGGGTTTCCTCTGTCTCGCTTCCGGATCGGCGGGACCCAAACTTTCGAGCGAGATGATAGGAATCTCCTCCGTTGCGGTAGGGCCGAGACCGACAATCACGCTTGGCCCGCTTGGGTGGCGATCGGCAGACCGGGGGAGGCGGCCAGAGTCCGCCGGCCGGCTTCTTCCCTTGGCTCTTAGGAGTGCGGGGACTTTGGAGGAAGGTTCGAGGATTATCCCCGACCGAGAAGCGTCAAGTCCCTTAGCCCCTCCTTCCGGGCTTGGGACTGCCAGGCGGCGGGTTCGATTTTTTACCGCCATTCTTTCGCAAAATAACGAGCTATGAGTTAGAATAAAAGATTGACAAGATCGATAAAAAAAAATATGAAGACAAGGTTTAAAAGGCAAACCAATCTCGGCCTCCGTTCTTGGCCTTCGTACAAGACAAAGGGTCGGCAAGGTATGTCGCCCTTAGGATCTGGGCGCATCATGCCGCCAAATACCTTGATCATGTCCAGAGTTTTGCGGTCGGCCTCCCCAAATCTTTCACTTTGTATATATGTAATCGCCTCGCCGCTGCGAGAAATGAGCCTCATTCCACATAATTGGGAAGTAAGGGGACCCGACATCCGTCCGGTTGAACCTCACAAACGGCCTTGCCGGCCTCTCCTCGGTGGGAGCGATCCAAAAATATTGACTTTTCGGGCCGCTCCCAACGACTCTGGAACGCTTTGAAAAACGGTGGTGGGTCTTACGCATCTTGAAGGAGACTTGCTCCTCTTCTCCTTGTTGGCCTTCTCTGCGAGCCACTTCGGCTCGAAGATAGCAAAGAAAAGCATCATCGACACCGGCCGACCCGGCTTGTCGTGACACCTCGAAAGTCTTTAAAACGCCCATGCGTTTGGATGGAGCCGAAGAAGGCGACCCCAATATGACGCTTGAGCGTCGCGTTGGAATTCGATAAAAGGAGGGTAATCTTCATCTTCTCGAACACGAGCCGATACATCGTGAACTTGAAGTTGGCGAGAATAAGTCGCGATATCTTCGCCTCCTTCATGCCTCTTATCCTCCAAATGAGTCCTCAAGGCGGCTCGTGGATCGGGCAAAGCATCGTGGCGGCGATCGTGAGAATGCTCTGTTGGGCGGCGTTCAGACACCCAAGACATATCGAGATACATCTCGAGCTACATCGGCTTGGACTTGGCCGACCGCCCGTTCGACCCTCCGATGTTGGCTTCGGACGAAATATCGAATTGGGTGAATCACCTCTTCTCCTTGGACTTCTTCGGCTCGGCGCGCCGGCCTCCACCATCTCCTCGTCCACGGCCGGGGCGGCACTCTGCGCCTCGTCATCATCAATGATAATCACATCGGCGTCTTCTTCTTCTCTCCTCCACTCGGGATCGACGTCCTCGGGCGGTGGAGAGTTGCTCGGCCGCTTCGGCGAGAATGGACGGACACACAGAATCGGGGCCGCGGGGTGGCCGATCCTCGGCCGGAAGAATGAGAACTCGAGCTCGTGCTTTGCTCGAAGAACTGCTTGAAGAGCTAGAGCTTTTGTCGCCCGAAGACGACTTAGACTCCGCCTCTTGGGAATTGGGCTCGCCCGGTCTCGACATATAGGTAGCAAAGGATTGCGGTGGCTTTCCGGGAATACGGGCGGTCAGTTTCGTCCGTGGCATGCAAGAACACCTGTGATAGAGGACGAGTCAGGTCGTTCGAGTAGAGCACTCATGAGAGGGGGCGATGTGGCCATCCCTCGACCTGACACCCCCTATCACGAGGCGTGGAAAAGTACGAAATACTTTACAGAGAAAAAGACTCAAGTTCAGAAAGTAAAAGTGAAGATCGGGCCATACCTTGAACAGTTGTGGTGGATCGGTCGCTAGTAGACAAAAACAGCTTCGGATGTAAGTCGGCGGCAGATGAGTCGGTCATTGCGCGAGCAATTCTTGGAAGTGTGAGAAATGAACTCAAGCAGAAGCGGCTATTTATAGTGCGATTTACGCGCGAAGGGGCCGGGATACGAAGAGTCACAACGCCCGTCTTCTCACCAATGGTTGTCTCCGCACAGCCTCGGAAACACCAAACGTCCACGTCTTAAATGTCGAAAAAAAAACCGGCCGTCGACGGCGACGGCCGATGGTTGACGGCGCGGTCGACACCGCCTACGGTCTGCAAGCGACGGCGCGCGCGCGTTTCGTCAAGATAACTTCACTCCTGGGGGCATCGATTCAAGCCTCGGCCGCTCTTAGCGACCTGGGCTTGGGGGCAACTGTTCTCGGGTGTATCGCCAAATCACGAAGCGCCAGCAGCAATTGGACTGCGCGCCGGCCAACTCGATCGGCCCAAACACGGCGCTTGGAGCGCACTTCTCGCCGCCGAAAATCTCGCTAACGGTCGGACCTCGCGATATATATACGCCATTCGCACATGGCATCGTGTGCGTTCTCTAACCTTGTGCTATCTCGCCTCGGCGACCTCTCACTAGATCGTCGGAGTGTCTTTGCGTACCACCCGAGGTGCTCAACGCGCGTGAAGCGGGGCCGGTCCTTTCACTCATTCAACGACCGGCCCATTGGCGAATCAATCAACACTTCAACTCTTCATTGGTCAAGTTCGATCCGTCCCCACAATTTACTTGAGATATGCGAGCTTGATTGTGCTCTTTTCCGCTCGAGGGTAACTCATCATCGGCCAAAGGTTAGGTGATTTGCGGCCACCACATTTCCGACAATTCCATCAAATTGATTCACCGAGATGTCCTCTGCAACATGAGCCTCACCGAGCACTTTCATCGAGGCGCGATTCGTATGTGCTTCGAATCGAAAGCAAAGAGTGAAAGCAAGGATATCTTTGATGGCGTCTGTTTCAACCGGTCAACCACCACAGTAATCACTTTGCCGAATAATCTTGAGAATTCATCCGCTTCTTTTCCCTTACTTTTTCTCGAGCAACCTCGCTCTTTTCCTTTCTCTTTACGCTTCCTGTTCGACCTCTTTAGGTATTTACGCTCGGAGGGTTTCGGAGCATACACCTTCCGCTTCTCGTGATCCCACTTGATCCCGCTATATTAGTTCTGATGGTGGTGCTAGGAGAGCATTACTCAGTATATTTCCAGGGACCGCCTTATTTGACTCATAACGAAATGGAGTGGTACTTCAATCACTATTGGTGAGCATTTGCTCGCACCAATCTAGGATTGAAATTGTAAGGAATTTCAATGGGCTTTACGATTGCTCTATCATTGTCATGGTATAAGCGTCCACACCTCTCCGGATCGAACTATCCATGATGACACCACTTGGTGGTGTTGCTCATCTTCCTCATCCCGCCCTATGGGCCGGATATCTTCTATTCGGATTCGAACACTCTCGGAGCATCATATCGACCAAGCAATCAAATTTTCCACTAGGCTCTCTAGGGTATCCCAACATTCTTCTTTTGTCATGGGGACAACCACTTGGTTGTCTTTGTTCATCTTCTTCACCCCACCCCGTAGGCCGGATGTCTTCTATTCGGATTGGCGCTTTGGGGAGCATCATATCGACCAAGTAATCAAATTTTCCACTAGGCTCTCTAGGGTATCCCAACATCCCTTTTTGTAGGCACTCACTGCTTACACCTTCACCGATTTCTTCCTTGCATGAGAAGGGGATTGGGTCCTAGTGATCGTTGGTCGAGCCTCGGCTTGAACCAATCTTGGATCGAGTTACTTGCGGAATTTCGATTGGATTTTTGGCCTCTCTACCATTGTCGAAATATAGAGTTAGCACTTCATCTTCCATACCATGAGTTCCTACCGACCACATACCGATCCATCAAGTCTTGTAGGATCATCTTGAAGGTTTCACAACTTCCCACACATAAAAGAGTCGACACACCCTTCTTCATGGCAACACCCTCTTTGACAACCTTGGCCCAAAGATAGCTCGGTGTATACAACACTCAATGGAGTTTTGATCTCTTGCACTTTCTTTACCAATCGCCCACCATAACTTTCTATAAGCGTTGGTAGTTGGCCTCTGATGACTCGTGATGGATTGGTTGTTGTATTCGGTACTTCGCTTGAATGAGATCCAACCAGGCGTCTATCGATCTTGCACCACATGCTTAAAGGCTTTACACTCCTCCACAGCATGGCTGACCCCGCCATGGAAACCGCTGCGCACTAGCATTGTATCCTCTGGGAAATGGTGGCTGAACGACTTTCATCGGCCGAGTGTTGATCAGGTTGTTGGAGGTCAAGTGATTAAACAGCTCCGTGTACGTCATCGGAATTGGGTCAAAGCTGGTTTGCTTCTTGAACTGGTATCCCTGAGCCTTGGGACCATCATTGCCTTGCTGGGGTGGCACAGGAGCAGAGAATGGAATAGTTTGTGCTGGAGGAGTACCAAAAGATGAATTTCCCCCTGTAATGACATTAGTTTCTCCTTCTTTCTTTTTAGGGAAATGTGGCTGGTATTTCTTCTGGTTGCTGGACCCACCAGAGCTCCCTACATTACCGAGGTGATTCGAAATCTTCCCGCTTCGAAGGCCGTGTTCAAGTCTTTCTCCGAAGACTATCATGTCGGAGAAACTGGTTGAGACACTTGTGATCAGCCTGCCATAATAGATTGCCGGCAGAGTTTCGGGAACATGTATACCATCTCTTTCTCGATCAAAGGAGGTTGAACTCAGGCAGTTGTAGCCGCCATTTCTGAGCATACTCCTTGAAAGTCTCTTTCTCACCCTTACTCATGTCTTTGCAGCTGCGACCTATCCGAGCCATATCCATGTTGTACTTATCTTTGCTTCATGAAAGCTTGAGACAAATCTTTCCAACAACGGATTAATTTTAGAGGATTGTAACTTCATATACCAATCTAGAGGAGCTCCCGCCAAACTGTTTTGGAAGCAGTAAATCAGTAGTTTGTCATCATTGGCATAGGGACCCATTTTTCGGACGAACATGGTAACATGGCTCTCTGGACAGCCAACCCCTCTGTACTTGTCTAACTCAGGAGCTTTGAACTTTGGTGGTAAAACCAAATCTGGGACTAGACACAGCTCACGGGCTTCTTTGGCTCTAACACCGGTGCCTTCCATTGCCCTTACTCTTTCTTCAAGTGCGCGGATCAGATCATTGGGCTGAGATCCCTCGAACATGTGCCCCTGGGGGTGACTCCCCATACTATAGTAATATCCTCCTCCTGGCTGAAGAACATTTTGAGGTTGTCTTTGTAAGCCACAGGAGTGGAATTGAGCACAGCATGAGGGATAGGAATCTGATTATGGGATCCTCCGGCAGTTCCCCCAGGCATGGCGACAGTGACTTGATTAGGTGCAGCTATACCAGCGGGAGTAGTTCTAACAGGTTGCGGCGTACCAGCAGCATACCCCAGGATATCTTTGTGCGGTGTATTGGTTCGACATGTTCATTTACTCAAGCAAACACGGATGACTAACTCCGGATCCCGGAGGAACCGTAGGCTGCTTGCGATTCGCGTCTTCGAGGAGGAACGAAAGAGGTGACCCCATCTGGACCCACTCTGGCGGCGGCCAAAGCGTTGTCCCACTCTTCAAACCTTGCGGCATGACCATCATCTCATGGACTTGGGCCTCCATAGTACCCATCTTATCCTTCGAGCACAGTTTTCCCGAGCCGGTGCTCGAGATTCGTAATTTGTACGCCCATGTCTTCCTGCTTACGGATTACTCTCAATTTCAACCTCCTGGATGATCTTGCGGATGAGCCATTAGCTTGGCTTGCGATCGGGTGAAGTATCGGTGACGGAGAACCAGCGTGCCTTTTACATTTATTTAGACACTTATTGTATAAGAAACAAAATAAATTCATGAATGAATGTATGAATGCATGCACAATGTTTGCTTGATGCCGGAACAGCGGGATGCCTTGCCTTGTCATAAGCGCACAAACTTTTTGATTCTGAATTGAAGTAAACAAGGAATCGAAATAGCACACTTCATTCATCACGATTTCAAAGCTTCACCAATTTTCATTAAAGGGAAAAAGACGGTACAATGTTCATAAAGAGAGCGATTACAATATTCTTGAATACAAAGCTCAAAATAAACTTTTAAGTTGAAAAATACAAGTAGACAACTTAAATGCAAATAGCTCCAAGCTCCCCACTCTCTTCCTCTTCTTCTTACTTGCACCTTGAGATTGCTCCTTGAATTCTGTGATCAACGCTCTGCGATGTTTCACAAACCGATACACTTCGGTGGGGTGTTGAAGAAGTGCATCTCACCTCGGCTAACCTCAGATTCTTAGGGATCCCCAACATAGCTTTGACGGCCAGGCTCGACGACTTTGAGAACTTGCTCTTCCACAACTGGATCTCATCCTTAAGCTCCTTAATGATCTCTTGATCTTCGATTTTTCCGATCGATCTAGGAAGCGTTTTTCCCAATATTGGCTCTCAACTCGGACTTGTCTGTAGTCATCTTCTAGACAAATGAAGGTCTCTCTTCAATTCCCAAATATTTCTCTTTCAAAGCTCGAGCTTGCTGGTATTCCTTGAGAGTTTCATTAATGGCGACTTTTCTTGCTCGAGGTTTCTCGGTTGCCCTCTCAACTCTACCACGGATGAGATTCTTGCCACGATTCCATGGCTAGTGCTTTCCATTCTTGAGCTTCTTCAAGTGCTCTTCTTGTTTTCTGTTTGTACCTTTGGAGTTCCTCTCTAGCTCCTTGAGATATTTACGAGCTTCTATCTTGCTTTGCTCTTCTTTTTTGAACCGCTTTGACACTTTCTTCCACGGCGATCATTTTGACATTGTTTTCTTCCTCTAGCTTTTCTTTCTCTCGGCCATCTCCTCTAGCTTAGCCTGCAATGCTTTCTTTTCCTCTTCTACCTTTGCTAAAGCGGACTTGACTTCATTCACTCTTCATAGGTAGGGACATAAGGCTCTCGTATTCCTTCATCAAGGAAAGTGTCCTTCGACTCGGTGACTTTGTATCCTGAAGCTTCTCCTTGAGCCCCGATTGAAAGTGATGTCACCGGTTCTCTTTGATGACTCTTCATTTCCCTTTTCGCATCACGGATTCCCATGATCGTTGAACTCTTGAAGCAAGTCACCGCATTTAGGCATTCCTTTGTAAAGGTAAATACGGGACAACATGCTTTCGGAGGGTGAGTTCTTCATCGGCATAACCGAAAGTTGCCTTAAAGTCGATGAAGGATTGTAGTTGATGCACCCTTGAGTCCCCATGAGAGGCACGCGTTTGAAAACTTCCACAATGAACACTACCATCGGTCTATCATCCCAACAAGCAGCTGTATACCACCGGATTTGAAGTTCATTGATATCCTTCAAAACTCAACCCATTCTATAGCGGTTCTGACCTCCACATCACAGCTAAGGGCATAAGAAATTAGTTCCCTAACATCACCTCGATTGTGGATCACATGGGTAAGGAGCCAGGCATAGAGAACGTGAGAAGAAAGGCACAACTTCTTTTTATGGAACTGACTGTAGCGGGTAAGGGCATGGTATGTGTTAGCAAGAACGGCGAGCCGCAGGATTAACGAGGTTTTGGCGTCCTTGAAGGCTAGGAACGCACCAATTGCATCTTCATCAACATATCTCTCTATTTGAGGAAAGAGGATAACCCCAAATATGGTGAGAGCGAGCACCAACTTGAATGGACCCCACTTTTTAGTCGCAACATAAGATTGCATCAAACCCTCGAAGTACTCTTGCGGATACCCAGCCACTCCATTTCTTTTTAATTTATGCAACCTCAGTTCATCCACACTGATTCTAAGCAGCACTGCAGTCCTCTCATCGGTATAGTATTGCCCTTGGTATTGATAGGGTGTAGCATGAGATCCGGAGAACCCCAAAAGTTGTTCGTACTCCTCTAATGTAGGGATAGCTGGAAATTCTTGAAGAAGAAACACCTCACATCGAGTCATAGAACGGCTCAAAGCCATAAGAGCATCCTCTTGAACATTTAACTGCAAAAGTCTACGGATATTCCCATACGCCTGATCGAAGGAATCTCTCTCAATAGGGCCCATAAGAGCTGCACACTGCCTTAGACTACCAACCTCAACCTTCTTCAAAATTGGGAAGCGAGAAACAAGTGAAGTCTTGCTATTTGATTCCATTCTGACGTACCTATGACAAGACGGTACATTATTCGGTGGTTCCCAAAGAAGCAAATGCGGATGAAATGCAATTGTGAATGCAAATATTTACAACATCTAGTTTTAATGAATGCGGTACGATGTGATTATGATATGAATGATGCATGCAGAGATGATAAAAGCAATGTGTATGGACGGAAGTTCAAAAATTTAGGTGATACACTGCATGCCGCCTCACGCAGTGGTTTATTTGGAAAAGGAAAAAATATTTTTGTATTTTCTTGGAAAAACTTTGAAAAATCTCCTTTTGAGGAAGACATGTCCTAGATTACCATGCAAAGACACAATTCGTATGCCCTCGTGTCCTACAAAGGTGGGAATTCACGAGTTCTAGGGCAACTTCAAAGGTTCCTCCCATGTAGCTCTAATTCACACCCTCACAATGGCTACAGGTTATAGAATCCTCATGCCGACACCCACAAATGTAGAATGCTACCAAGTGTGAGGCGTCATGAGAAAGCGTACTCGGTTGAGACTTTCGTGAGTATCGCATGCAGACAAAGGTCTTGAATGACGATCCTTAATCGCCTCCACTCTCCTAAGTGTTTGTTGGATCCGGGTATAGGAGCCCACTCATAGAACATAAACCATAAGGTGTGCAAGTGTGTGATCGAGGACATACTTCCTAAAATCTACCCATCCCCACTGCAAGAAAACCAGAGCGATCCGGAAAAAGGAAGAAAAGTCGTCTACCCTAGGGTTTAATATGCATACACCATTTCAACATACAAACCATCCTAGGAAGTCAACGGTAATTGCACGCATTACTTACCACAAGAAAGGGAGCTAAGAAGAGGGATCATGGCAGAAATGGGGGGGGAAATGCATGCTTTACCTTAAGAACAGGAGCGAAGAAGAGGGGACATGGGAATTGAGTAATGCATGCATAAACGCAAACACAAGCATACAAAGGAAAAGAAAAAGAAAAGGAAGAGATAGAACATAATTTTTCAAATCAAACAATTTAAACCACATCAAATTAATTAGACCCTCATCTCTTTTTTTTTTTTAAAAAAAAAAAAAAGAAAGAAAGTCCCATGGAGTCGCGGTACCGTGCTATACCCGAAAAATCCGGTTTGGGACTTTTCGGTTTGACAACGTGAAAATAGTAGAGCCGCCACCAATATTTATTTTTAGGAAAAACATTGAAAAAAACCTTTTTGAAAAGAGGGTGGTCTTTCAAAACTTAGAGATGTAGGTTCGGGGCTCGGTTGCGCATGGGAAGGTATTAGCACCCACGCGCCCTTTCTACCGAAAGGAACCATTAATTTGATGTGGTTTTGAAATGTTTGATTTGAAATATATTGTTCTACTTTTTCTTTTCTTTTCTTTTGTGAAATGGTTTTATTGAAAACAGGAAAGAGGCATGTTTTTGGTATCTTTGAATATCGTGACAAAACAAAGATTTTTGAAAATGGTGCTTGACGGGACATGAACCGGTCCTACGTACCCTCACCGCCGAGGGATCAAAGCTACGTAGTTCTCGTTTTTATGGATTTTTGAAAGTGTGCTTGACGGGACATGAACCCGGTCCTACGTGCCTCTCACCGGGTGAGGATCAAAGCTACGTAGTTCTTGTTTTGCGTGTGAAAGCGGCTTAGGAGTTTAGGTTTTGGAGTTTTGAAATAAGACTCGAGTGTTCGCGAACACCAAACAAGCAAAGGCTTGAGTGGCATTCGGTATTAACTCGAAAGAAAAGAGAGTTGAAACCGGGAAATCAAACAAGCAATGGCTTCGAGTGATTTCAAGTAACAACGTTGCATTATTCTTTTTGAAAATTGTTTTGAAAAAAAGAAGTGGTGAGCTTCAGTGATGTTGATCACTAATAGCTCATGTTATTTTGGAAGTTTGAATTTGTTTTTGTTGTTTAATTAATGTGTGGGAGCTTTCATAATAGTCAAACAAGCAAAGGCTTTGAGTGACTATCATTAATAACTCCTCATTAACGATCAAACAAGCAATGGCTTCGAGTGATGGCTAATGATTTGTTTAGGAAAATGCCTTAGGGTTTTTATTTGAAAACATTTTAATTTGGGTTTGAAAAGAAGTAGAACATTACAAATCTTTTTTCAAGTCAAAACCGAGGCAACAATGAGAGCATAAGCAAAGCAAACATAAAGAGTATTTACAAATTACTATGGACAATTGAATACATGGTTAAGCAAACATGTGAGTGCAAGAATATGCAATTATGGAATGCAAGGCATAGCATTATTGGATGCATGATTAGGCAAGTGCATGAATGCATGATTATACAATAATAAATACAAGACATAGCATTATTGAATGCATGATCATATAATAATGAATGCAAGAACATGATATTAATGGATGCATGAACATGTAAGAGGGTATTGGAATGCAAGAGATATAGACATATATGAATGCATGAATATGTAGACACAAATGATGAAATGCAAAGTATGGAAATATTTTGGGTATTTTTGCAAATAGGCAAGTAGTAAAAACTCTTAGTAAAAAGTTAATGAATAGTAAAGTAAAAATGCATGAGGTGAATGGTAATTATTTAATGAGATAGTAAAGTAAAAAGTTAAAATGTTTTTTTTTACTTTTTGTAAAATGCTAATGAGTGGTAAGGTAAACATGAATGAGTAGTGAAAAGGTTAAAAACATATTAACACATTTACACATTTCTACACAAGATCAAACACACATTTTAAGCATTAAGATGAACCCTAAAATGGCCTCTATGGCCGAAACCATACATGAGCCCAAACAACACATTATTTCATGCTAAAAATCATAACTAGCACATAGAACAAGATCATGCAAGTTTAAGCACATCAAGCATTTGGTTTACACAAAAATCAAAGAGTAAAAGGAAGGCAAATAAAAACCCTAACTTTTAAGGCCTAAAACCGAACCCTCACATTCATGAATCAAACCAAATCTCAACTTGCAAGTTATGACATGAACAATAGGATGCATATATCATGTGAAAATTCTTTATTCATGCAAAAGTGACAAAATGAGTGTAAAAAATGCAAAAAACATGGTTGAAAACACAAGAACCCTCTCATCAAGGCCAAGGGATCACTTCAAACACCCAAGGCTCCCAATGTCCTTGACATAGTGTTTGAAATGAACCCTCTAAGCCTCTTAGAGAGGAAAGAGGAGTGGAATGGAGATTCACATGCTAATAGTTAAAATGCAAGAGACAAGATGTTTACCTCAAGATCAAAACTACACAAGAGAAGGAAAATGAAGAATCAAGACCAAAACACCAACAAATGTCACGCAAACTTGAAGAAAGCAAACTCCTTGGTGATGTAAAAATGGAATCAAGGATGAAAAGGGAAAGATATATGAATGTGGGGTGGATTTGAGGTGGTTTGGTGGATGAAAGTTGAAAAGAAAGATGGAGGAGGAGAGGGAGAGGGTTCGGTCAAGAGGGAGGAGAGGAGGAGAGATTGCTAGCTAGGGTAAAAATGAGAGTGTGTGTGTGTGAAGTCTCCTATTTTTGGGTTTTATATGAAGTGAAAATTTAAAGGGTAATTAGGACAATGTGCTTCTTGCAAACCAATAGGATTTGAGATAAATTTTGAATCAATGGTCAAGATGCAAGATCACATGGATTGAGGGTAATAAAAAACACAAAATGGGGGAGAGAGAGGGCTGGAATGCGCAGCTTAGGAGTGGTGGTGAAGGATAATCTCAATTACAAAATGGTATTTTTCTATAAAGCTTATTACACAAGTGCCATTTTGATTCAAATGAAGGGTGAGGATTGTTTTTCACACTTGAATGGATGGCCATGATTTAATATAATTTGCAAGCAATAAAAATAAATGAGAATGGGAGGTATATGGCTGAAGTGCGCAGCAAGGGAGTGTGGGAGAGTGAGTGGAATTGCAAATTGTACTATTGTACTATCCTTATCCTTTCACAATTCAAAAGAATGTAGAATATTCCCTTCTAGATATTTCTTCCTAATTCATGCCATTTTGGGCCCTATCCTATGATTCCATGATTGGGCTCTGAATTTTATGATCTCACCAATCCCAAAATTGATTTATTTGCCCCACCTCAAAGGAAAAGACCATTTTACCCCTCATCCAAAAACTAGGTTTTTAGACCAAAAGGTTTAATATTTATGCACAAAAATAATCACAATGGAGCAAAAATATCCTTTAAATAAATCATTGATGATTATCCAAGGATTTGGGACAAAAAACCGTTTTTATTGTGAAATGACCAAAATGCCCTCTTACTCTAAAAAACCCTAGTTTTTCCTTGAAACACATTTCCACTTCAAAAATGTTTTTTCAACCTAGGAGTGACCTCTAGTACCTTGAAATGCATGTTGGATGACTTGTTTTGAGGAATTGCCCTTTATTTGCAAAATGACCAAAATACCCTTTTGCACTGAAAAACCCTAATTTGTCTAAAAAGTGCATTCCAACTCCAAAAATGATTTTAGACACTTTGAAAGGACTTTAAAAACTTAAATGCAATGCATGATGTTTTTTTACTTTTTAATTTAATTATTTTTTGGGGAAAATTAGGGTTTTGACCTAAGCCGGACAAAATTGGGGTATGACAGGGTTAAGAGATATTTGATTGATATTGATTGGTTGATTCATTCATTCCATGCATCTTAATTGGAGGAAAACTTCATGTCAGTGATCACATGGAGTTGTTACTGGATTAACGTTTGAAACAAGGTCATGCTTGCAATTTGATTACTATGATTCAATTAGATTTATTACTATTGTCACTCTAAATTGGTGTAATACTATCACAAGGAAATTTATATTGTCAATTAGTTACTGTCTAGACCCTTGCTTGTGACCATGAAATCTTAGTATTGTTAAAAATTTAGTTGTCTAAATATCTTTTGTTTTTCTTGATACATTTGCACTTCTATGCCAACCTCAGTTCCATTTTTAATCTTGCTTCAGTTTGTGATGATGTTAATTCACAGGCTACTTTATGGGGGTCTTTTTAATGGTTTAGAGATTCATTTTTTACCGGCAATGTGTAGGTAAGCAAAATTATCATTATAAAGTCCATGCATTGTGCTGCTATTTTTTTCTTGTCTTTTTGAACTTATGTGTAAAGTATGCAGGATTTGGTTGAAGTTGCTGCATATTACGTGTTTTATCAATTACCGTTTCAATCTCCGGTTGCTATTTGCATATTTCTCACTGTTGCGTGATCCTATTAATTAATTTTATGCTGATGATATCCTTGTTTTCTGCAAAGGTACTAAGAGGAGCCTCAGAAATTTAATGGATCTTTTCCACTCTTATCCTCAATCTTGGTGCCACCTAATCTATGACGAATTTAATCTCTTTGCTACTAGCTTGTCACAAAATAGAACTCATTCTCTTTCTTCCACTCTTGCCTTCTCTGCAGCTGCCGTTTAATTATAGATATATTATTGCTAAATTTGCTTCTTGGACTCTTATCAATAATGGGAAGAATTTAGCTTGTAAAACTCATCATACACGATATGTTTCTTTTTAGTTTCAAAGTATAGTTTGGTCAATTGGATTGTTCAACATGCTTGATCAATGTATTCGAAATTTCATTTGGTCAGCGGTTGTTTTGATTAGAAATGTTGTTACAGATGCTTGGAAACATGTTTCCACTGCTATTTCTAAATGTGATCTTGGATAATGACATCGCTAGAATTCTTCTACCTTTATATATTGATGATGATCACTTTGTTTAGTGCAATTCTTACTCAGGTAAGCTTTCACACTTAAAGATGACCATTTGAATCTAAATCCTTCTAAGCCTAAGGTTTCTAGGAGAAAAGTGATTTGGACTTCCAATATCTCTCCTTAATCCTTTTTTTGGAGGTTAATTCAATATTGGATGCCTCCTCAAGGTATGTATGCAGCCCTATTGACATTGACATCAGTGTAGTGTAGTGATATCAGTTGCTTGCTTGGAATTAATGTGTAATTTTTCGAGCAATGTTAATGCTTGAGTTTGGTTCTTGCAAGGATATAGGAGATTGTGAAATTGTAGATGGATAATAAGTGCTATAAACATATGCAGCCCAATTGACATCCTTCCTGAAGGTATGCATACAACCCTATTGGACTAGAAAGTGCTATATACTTTTATTCTTGGATTAGAAAGTCACTAACTTGGAACTTGGATGTGTTTCACATTGCTCAGGGAATTGACCTGTTTGAAATTTCAGGTCATTACTAACTTTGGTCATCCACATTCCTTCTCATTTAAGAAGTTCCATTTGGAGAGATGAGGTATGATATAGTACAATTAAAAGCAACCAATTAATCACATCCATTCTTTTTACCTTTTGTTTTAGGCAAATATGTGTTATAAAAAGGTAAACATATATTTTTTTTGCTTTATTTTCAGACGGAATATGGACATTACCTAAGCCGTAGTTGGAGTTGGAGTAAAGAAAGGAAAGATTTTCAACAACGGTCATTTAATGAAGAGTAAGATGGTGAAGAATTTGATTTTGAGAGATTAACAAGACTTTTTTTTGGTGATTCAGAGAGATGAGACTCAAAATGAACTTTAGATGTATTTTGTTAGCACTTAAAAACTCTATTATGACTATATTATGTAGGACATCATTTAAAATATCAGTGTTGTATTTTACCAAACACATTAACATCTTTAATGTAATGAGTTTTTCATCAATTAACTATTTTTATTACCTTTTAAATTACTATCGACATGTTGGAGATTGAATTAGCGAGTAAAAAAAATTAAAAAATTGATGAATTTGATCATATAGTATGGTCTCTAGACCTAGTAACTAAATTTGTTGAAATCAGTCACAAAATTGGTTGCTAAAATCTGTCATAAATCAGCCATTAAATCAGTCACTAAATCGGTCACTAAATCGGTCGCTAAAATCAGTCACTAAATCGGTCGCTAAAATCGGTCACTAAAGTAGTCGCTAAAATCGGTCACAAAATAGGTCGCTAAATAGTCGGTCACAAATCGGTCGCTAAGGTTAGCGACCAGTGATATAGCAACCGATTTTTGTTGGTCGCAATTTCAGTCGCTAAATGTTGTAGTGACCGATTTTTTCCCTATAGTGACCGAAAAATTGGTCACTAAATGACGTTTTTTTTGTAGTGTCTAAAGGGGGAGAAATAGTGGGCTGTTTTCTTCTCCCACTATGGCACAATTTAGTTTGTGCGGAGTACTCTTTTTCCTGCTAGAGTCTTTTTCCCAATGGGGTTTTGGCTCTAGTAGGTTTTGAGGAGGCCCTCCCCCTTCTCTTTCTCTCATTGTAAGGGTTGGACACCCCTTGTGCTCCCTTCAATGTTATCTCATTTATCTAAAAAAACAACAAACATAATAAATAATAATCAAATGTGCATAGGGCATGACAAGTAAGTTTAAGAGAAATTGCATCTTGTCTAGGTTTAATCTTAATTGGGAGACCCATGGATGGATAAGGCATTGGTTGACGAGTAATTATTTCCTCTAAGTTTAATTGAGACCATTCATACATAATCACAAAGTTGTGAATGGTAGTCAAGGTCTCAACCCTAGCAAACTCATTTCCTATGCAATAATGAACCCGCACCAAATGGAAGGTAAGTATAGGGTGAGATTTGCTTTGTTGAATTTTCGAAACGAGACGGATCAAATTTGTTTGGATTCTCGAATATATCATTGTTCATATGCGTTCCACATGATGCCCAGTATACCTGAACAAAAATTCAACATTAAAGTTAGGTCAAAAAAGTGACTGTGACTTCATGCAGAGCCATTAGATGCAGAGAGAGAAAATATGTCACCTGCCATCCTTTCGGTATGTCGTAACCTTGGTAACAAGTATCTTTAAGTGCTTTTCTAAATCCACCAAACAAAGGAGGGATCACTCTCATTAATTCTTGAGCAACTCTCCATGTGTATTTCATCTTTTGTATCTCACCCCATGTTAGTCTCTCTTCTTTTCCTCCCCTTTCGTTTATAATTTCCATTTGTTCTACATAAAGGAATTCAACAAGACTATCAAAGAGAAAGAAGGACTAAATTGCGAATTCCTTTTTATTCTTCACAAGGCAATAGCACACAAAAGCATAATCTATATAAACCAATGTTTTAAAAACCGAACCAGTGAGACCTTCGAGTCATAGTTCCACCGTTTTAAACTGCTCAAACTCAGATGAAACAACAGTCGAACTACTCAAATAACTAAACCGAGACAGTGTCGAGTTAACTAGTTGAACCGCTCGGTTTTTAAAATACTGATTATATAAACAGTTAGTTAATTAGTCTTACCTTCTAAAACTTTATTGTAAACCTCTTGATCTCTAGATAGCTTCCATATCATTAGGCTCATAAGAGTAGCAGAAGTCTCATAATAGTTATCAAAATCTGGATTTTAATCCCAAAATCCCACGATATTACGATTTTGCTGACCCTCTGTGATTCAACATGCTGGAAAAATCCTAATTTGAAATGAAATCCTGCGATTTTGCTTGGAATCTTGCTATTTTACGATTTTGCAAGCAATTTCCATGAAAAATCCACAAAAAAAGCGATTACAAACCCTAATTTTAAGTCGATTTGGGTCGGATTTTTTGACCCGATTGATGATGGAGGAGATGATGGAGGTTATGATGAAGGAGGTGAAGATGAAGGTCATAATGTAGATGATTATGTGAGAGATGATTATGAGGGGAATGATTATGGGGAATATGATGCTATTAATGAAGATATTATGGTGACATGCCTAATATCATTTTGAATGATTTGATTTAGGCTTTATGATTTGGTTGTTGCTTTATGTTCTAAGACTTTGAGTAGTTTCCTTGATTGTTTGTTGGTTTATGTTTTAAGACTTTGAGTATTTTTCTTGGTTGTTGGTTTATCTTTTGAAACCTTGGCGGATTTGCTTGTTAGTTGTTTAATTTTGATCAAGACTTTTGATACTATGTTTTAATAGTAATGTATGCATTTTAGTAAAATCTTACGATTTTACTTGCGATTTTACGATTTACGATTTTGTTAACCCCTCACCGATTCCACAAATTCATACACTTTTTTTTGGGTAGAATCTTCCGATTTTACTTGCGATTTTACGATTTCCGATTTTCATCCCTTAATGCAAGAAGGCTAGAAAGCACATCATTAGTAGAATTTAGAACTCCTTTTGAAAGTTCCTCTCTTCTTTTGTTCATAATAGGAAGTATTGTGTCAATAATTCTTTACCTAGCTTTTTGGCCTCTCCAAAATGTGGTTCCAGGGAAATTGATGGGAAGAGAATGAAATGATTTAAATGCTGTTGTGAGATCTTCAAACAAAACATTCCTAGTGTGATTATCCTTAATGTCAAATAATATGTTGCATGCCATGTCAAAGGATAACCTTTTCATGAACCTTACAACTCCAATTGTTTCATTCTCTTTGAAATCTTTTATGAATACTGTGTTAACAAACTCATCCATATTTTTTACATAGTTTTGAAGACATTCAGGTTTCAAGAATTTTGTCATTTCCCCTTTGACCAACTTGAATCTGCACAAAAACTATTGAAACCTATTAACTAGCCTCTAAAGTTTATCTCCGTTCATCAATTTAGTCCCTGAGATTTTCTACATAGAGACTAAATTGACAGACGATGATAAACGTTAAGGACTATTTAATAGGTTTTCATAGTTTAGAGACCTAAGAAGCACCGACACATATACGGACACCAGACACGACATTGATACAGACATCCAGACATCGGTTTTATTTTGTAATTATGAAACCCAAACTTTTTCATTCATTGGTTGATTCTAAATTGTCTCAATGAGACTACATATATAATATAATACTATTATGTTTGAGACTGATTTGTCGCCGCAGAAGAAATGCCATTTATGGACACCAAAGTTCTTTGTGGTGTCCGACCATAAAAAAATATAATACTAATATGAGCTCATAAATAAAAGGCCCAAATGAGTAAAAGCAAAATTACAAAAACACTAAAATAAAAGCTCAATTAAATTAATTAAAATATTACAGCTATAACATTTCAGCTAAACTCCTATCAAATCGGTGAGTTAGAGTTGAAGATTATGTACCTTGTGTTGTAATTTTATTTTATAGATATTTCAAAAGTGGAAAATAAATTATATTCAAGTTTGATAAATTTATTTTAACAATATATATATATATATATATATATATATATATATATATATATATATATATTTGTGTTTATTATATCATTTAAAGTGAATATATAGTTTTGTTTTATCACTATAATATATATGCGTTACATTTGTGTTTATTATTATAACTATATATTAAAGTGATTGACTTATAAAAGTTACGTTGCAATTTTTTTTAAAGGCAACTTACGTTTCAAATACTTTTAATTCTAAAAACGTTTATCTGACCATGTTCAGTTTTTTATTATTATTATATATACGGTTCATTTGGTCTTCATGATGGTTTTAATGGTCATAATACATAATTATGCTGTTAACGGAAAAATGGCTTCGATCAATGAGTTTGGTTTTGGATATAAGAAAGAAAATGTTTTTTGGAACAGGGATGAGATGAGATAGATGTGTGAATTTTAACACTTTCAAAATGATTACTTTCTCTCTTCCAATCAAATAATTCTGGGTTCATCTCATGTCCGAAATAAAAATTTCATTCTTGCCAGTTCGGAATCCTCTTTCGTTACTTCCGATTGAGACGGACTGGTTGTATCTCGGGGAATTTGCATTGTAGAGGCGGATAAATTCTTCAGGACAAGTCACCAGACGCCTCCGGTTATTTTTCCTAACGTGTTCTGTGTTCGCAGGTCTTTGATTTGTTGCTGTTTTGTTGCGCACATTATTACAATCTGAAGAATTTATCTCTATAGCTGACGCAACCAACAACAAGAACAATGATACCAGTGCTCCCATCAACTACAATCTTAAGGAATATTTATACGTGCAATCAAATAAAATTGTTTTTAATTCAGTCCGAATTTTGCCGATTGGAAGAGAATTGAATTCACTCATGAATTGGGAAAGTTATGGCCTCACGGTGGAGCCAGGTTTTAAGTTTCCAATTTACTTCATATTATCTGATCAATGATTATTTTGTCTTGTAATTGCTTTTTATTAGAAACGTAGCACAATGGTTTACCGTGTCCTAGTTTTTATGCTTTCATTTTTAGTGGCTTCTATCTAAGTCTGATAAAGCATGCCATCTGCTTCTTTTGGTGCTGTTATGCATAACTTTTCATTTATTTGTGGTTTACTAAAACCAATAACCACTTGGATTTTGAAAACTGCTAAGGATTTATTCTTAATATAAAATAATTTATTTTATATAAAATTTCATTTTGGAAGTAATATTTTCATGTTATTAATATGTGATGTATTACTTTTGATTTTGTAAGTGCTAGGTTGTGTGAGGCACTGTGCATGGGGGTTATTCTTGGATTCATGCTTTACGTAAAAGATTTAAGTGAACCCATAATATGCTATGTTAGTCACTACATTAACTCTTATGGGAAATTGCTTTGACATTTAATAGGTGTGAGGATATTTATTGGTTAATATGAAATTAAAATAATTGAGATGAGATTATCTTATTGACTTGTTCAAAGTGATAGAGTCTAATAATCTTTTAGATTCAAAAATGATCTTGGTAATTTTCAAATATGAGAATTTTGTTTTGGATATATGTGATATCCATATTTTGAGATATTTGAATGTATGAGTCTAATATTTTGAATGATTAGTTTTGCGAAGAAATATTATATTTCTTGTAATTTTGGACTATATTCGAATGTATATGAGACATCATTACTATACTTGTGAAATTCTGTAAATATTTTATGTAATTGTTGTCGCTTAGAAATCATCTAAGCTGACCTGCACGTATAAATATGTTTTGAAAATGATGTGGCTTGAAATTATCCAATATACAATTATTTATAGAGGCACCATTGGGTATATTACTATACACTACTAGAAAAAAGGCTTTTTATATCGGTTAAAAAAGGTTTTTCATATCGGTTCCAGAACCGATATAGATAAAGGATATTAAAAAAGTAGCTTTCTATATCGGTTAAAGAACCGATATGGAAAATGTTTTTATATCGGTTCCAGATAGAACCGTTATGCAAAGTCGGTTTTTAACCTATAAAACGCTTTTTTTATATCGGTTTCTTAGTTGAACCGATATTGAAAATCACTTTTTATATCGGTTATTTAAAGGAACTGATATGAAAAGTCTTTTTTTTTTTAGAAAAAAAATAAAAAAATCCTCAATTGGATATACAGCAAACAACAAAATCACAACAAATACAATATATTTATATAAAAATACAAAGATCTCAAATTATACTCAATATCCATATCCAAATACAAAAAACGAATCTAATACACACACTATCTATATTTTACTAACCACTAAAAAGCAAGAAAGAGCTAATGAGTAAACATATACATAATAGCTTAGCCCTTAGTAACTACTCAAACCATAAGTGAAGCAAGAAGCAGCTAATGAGTAAGCATATGCATAATGTCTTAATCATTAGTAACTACTCAAATCATAAGTGATTCAATCAGTGGCTGAACTTCCTTGAATATTAATGAAGGATATATTCCCCACTTGAACAGCAGAACTCTGCATTCCAATGCATGATATTACATTCTGACAGCATATTTTGGCAGCTTCAACTGATTTATTATTTAGGTTAAAAACTCCAGTTCTTCTAACTGTATCAATCATTTGAATCTCAAAGTATTTGTGTCATATTTTGTGGATTCTTTAATAACATTAAAAATATAGGGAGATAGAATCTTACAAGGGCATTGAGGCCTTTTCTCACGGAAACATAGACAAGTAAACGCAATTTCACTTTCTCTGTTTCATCACTTGTATTCTCTTATATCACCTGCACCAATCAATATTTATTATAGAGCAGTAGCCTTTAGTACAAGACAAGTTGCTCAAATGTGTAACAATGCAATGAGAGAACATAAAAGTAAAAGAAAAGGATTCCATTCATGCAGAATGTACCAAAAGCATTATCCTTAATTTGATAAATTCTATAATTATGGATATCATTATGATAACTCTAACAGATGGATGATTTTGACCAGTTATGCCAGTAGTATATCTCCATAGTGACTCTGGTCTTTATTTATTCTTGTTATCTCTTCTTTCAAAGCCTCATATCTTTCATGCAAAAAATTAGCATCAAAATATACAGTATATAAATAAACAAAAAACCAAAAAATTGAGCAGCTTTCTAATTTATAATAACCAGCCTTGATCATTTTATTATCTGCAATAAACTCAACATTCCCAGAAAAATCAAAAATATCATTCTCTGAAGCGGAAAAGTAAGCCTCAGGACACCTACACATTATTCTATATCTTGTTACTCCAGCCTTAGTATTATTCCTTACAGTATGTATATATGTTCTTAGACGTTCTTCAATGTCTCAAGTCTTCATCGTCGCCGCCATAATTTCATTGATTAAACTCGAAATACAATAGTGCAAATGTTAATTTTATAAAACATCAATGCCATTAATCATATAGTTATTTTAATATGAAGATATGAAAAGATGTTATGGCTTCACTTACCTAGAGAAAGTAGTATTTGTTTCTTACTTGTCTCTTAAGCTTAGTTTCTCAAATTGTAATGCAGATTCATCTAGTAGTTCAACTTCAAGCCAAGCATCCTCAATGGTCTGACCCAATTTCTTGTCATGCATTATGGAAACAATTTCTTTTTTTAGCATCAACTACCAACTTTCTCCACACTGAGTTGTTGTTCATTAATGTTGCTGCATTTCCGATTATCCATAGACAATATCTGCACAAAACAAATCTCACTTTTCAATCAACTAATAGTGCATTGCATATTCTAAGAACTTGAAAGCTACAACATATATAATAGCTCTAGTGAGTGACAAATTTCAAACATACCTAGCTCTAGTGATTGCCACATTTGCTCTTTGTCTATTGGAAAGAAACCCAATTTTTCCACTACCATTGGATCTAACTGTGGAAATTATTATGATATCTTCTTCACCACCTTGAAATCCATCAACCGATCGAACACTAACAGAGAAGTTAGAATCAGAAACTGAATTGTATTGCTTAACTTTCTTTTCAATTTCATTGACTTGAGCCTTGTATGGAGATATGATTCCTATGCTAACTCTCTTTCTTGTCCTCCCAAACTCTAAAACAAAAAAAGAAGATATATAACAAATGTAGTATTAGTATATGATATCCTATAACTGAAAAATTGATTTTAAATGACAGTTATTGACAAAGGAAGAGAGAAGATAGAGGAAGTAACCCTTTTTCAGTCTTCCAATAATCTCTGCGATAGCAGCAGCTTCAATTACATTCTTCATACTATGGTCATGATTGGATTGCTCTTTACTCTTAGATATGTTTATAAAAGAGTAGGAACCATACATTTTTCCTTTTAAGAAACACTTCTCATAGCTTATTTCTCTTACATTAGGAGCATCAGAAAGTTGGCCATCATAGAACTCTTGGGATGGGAATAAGCTAATGGATGGATGCATTCTATATTGAACATTAAGCATATGTCTATTGTATCCCAATAATACCAGCCTCTCAAACAAGCTTCTTCCAAATTCAGCCTTATCAGCAATCTGGTACCCAAAAACATCTTAGTCATAGCCATCATAAATATTTCAATTACAAACTCTTTATATCATATAATCTAAAGTACCTTGCTTTTGACCATTGCAGGAAGTTGTCTCTCATCACCTATGAGGATACACGGTTGAGGCCTGGCAGCTGTAATGGAATTGCGGATTCACATTCTTTCAACTGAGCCGCTTCATCAATCACTAAAAACTTAAATGATTTCATTCCTTCTGTGTACAATTTACAAGAACTTGATGCTGTACAGAAAACTAGGCAAGCAAACAAACAACATCTCCTGAGCTATAATAGAGAAATTCAACCATCACTCAACAAACATTTATGTTAAAAGATAGCATTCCATTATCTTTCGAGGTAAGAACAGAACATAAATATACCTTAGTCGATGCCTGTTGCAGGCTGTGAAGAAAGCAGCAAACCCATAAACTATGCTTTTGAGAGCTCGGAAAATCTGAAAAAGAACATTTAAAAAAACTGCCAATTAGGAGAACTGTCTTTGAGGAAACCACCTACATCCAGAAAGTCATTGATATGATTCAATATACGAAAGACTACAAATCCCAATCTTCTAACCCTAAAACTCACAAATCCAGTATAATAGCAAAGAACATAAGAATAAGAGGAGTCTACCTAGTGATAGGCGTAAACACAAATCCACGACGTATTAGTGAGCCAAGGGAACAAGAAATCTCAAAGAGAAGAAAAGAAAGAAGTTAAATACCTGAAATCGATCTGTTCTCCAATGTAAAACATCAAATGAAACCCTCACTGAGGCAAATCACAACACCAGCAAATGAAACCCTCACTGAGGAAGCACGATAGCTCGTGGTAGGGTTTCCAGTGACGGCGCAGCAACGAAGTGGATGGTCGCTTGCGGTGGCTTGGCGGTCGCTCGCAGGAATGGGTTAGGGATAGGGGTTCTCTTCGGTGGGTTTTGCTTGCAGTGAGAGTGAGAGCCGTCGAGGGTTGCAACACAGTGAGAGAGCGTCGAAGGGTTTTGCTTTCCAGAGCGCGAGAATGAGAATGAAGAAGGTAACGCGTGAATAAAATTTTAAGGGTTTTCAATATCTGTTTCACAGGAGCCGATATGGATAATTGTAAATTAGAGTTTCCATATCGGTTAGAGCATGAACCGATATAGAAAATGTGCTCATAATTTCAAAAATGCCACCGCCTCTTCTTTCATATCGGTTATAGTGTGAATCGTTATTAATTGCTGATGTAAAATCCATTTTTTCTAGTAGTAAGAGTGAATATCCATGATACTATGTTGATAGCCAAGTTTGATTTACAAGAGAATAAATCTAAAAATGGATTTATTTATGAACAGTTGTCACTTAGAAATTATCTAAGTAGACTCGTATAATTACCTTATAGAGATTAAGGTTATTGATCAAATCTTGATGATATATGAGATTGAGTTTATTACTCAAGACTTTGTGATATATGAATTTGATTGACTAAGAGACGTTTTGGTCAATATTGTGTAAAGTAGCTACTAATAAACGAGAAGGATTATATCTTTAATTTATGTGAAATCAGAAGTGATTCTAATCAATTTTCTGAAACATCGAGGGGAATGAGACTTAAGCCAATTTAAATTAAAAAGTGATGGTAACCCAACCTTTGTGATTAGAGATCCCATGAATAAGGTTCAATGTGGTAAAAACAAGTCACTTCTTGATATTGCTAGCACTGAAAAATTAATTCAAGTAATTAATTTTATTGTTGTCCCTTCCTATGGTGTTATAATTGTGATAGTGTTAGCCTGCAGGGTTAAAAGGTTAAGCTTAAAGATTTTAATGATTTTCATAGCCCTTATGGGTGGTGTATGACTTGCATGCAGCATACACTTGATGAAATCACCTATATGAGTGTCAAGTGGGGCCGCTTGCATGAGATCCTGGCAAGGTCTCAAGAGCACTCATGAATACCGAGCACGCGCACGGCCTAGTAGCGCACCACCGCGAAAACAGCAAGAATTGTGGGGGTGTAATGTGATAGTAAAACCTCTAACATATAACAAGTGTCTTGGGTTTCATAGCTTGCTAAACCAATTCACTTTATGTTATGTTTTATCTGTCTAGGACTGGTTCCATAGCTTGCTATACAGCTCCGATGCATTATATCTACAATGTTAACCCATAAAATTTCTTTGATTGATTTCTTTCCCAACTTTTGAAATATGTGGGGGATTGTTGTAATTTTATTTTATAGATATTTCAAAAGTGGAAAATAAACTATATTCAAGTTTGATAAATTTATTTTAACTATATATATAATATATATATATATATATATATATATATTTGTGTTTATTATATCATTTAAAGTGAATATATAGTTTTGTTTTATCACTATAATATATATGCGTTACATTTGTGTTTATTATTATAATTATATATTAAAGTGATTGACTTATAAAAGTTACGTTGCAATTTTTTTTAAAGGCAACTTACGTTTCAAATACTTTTAATTCTAAAAACGTTTATCTGACCATGTTCAGTTTTTTATCATTATTATATATACGGTTCATTTGGTCTTCATGATGGTTTTAATGGTCATAATACATAATTATGTTGTTAACGGAAAAATGGCTTCGATCAATGAGTTTGGTTTTGGATATAAGAAAGAAAATGTTTTTTGGAACAGGGATGAGATGAGATAGATGTGTGAATTTTAACACTTTCAAAATGATTACTTTCTCTCTTCCAATCAAATAATCCTGGTTCATCTCTTGTCCGAAATAAAAATTTCATTCTTGCCAGTTCGGAATCCTCTTTTGTTACTTGCGATTGAGACGAACCGGTTGTATCTCGGGGAATTTGCGCTGTAGAGACGGATAAATTCTTCAGGACAAGTCACCAGACGCCTCCGGTTATTTTTCCTAACGTGTTCTATGTTCGCAGGTCTTTGATTTGTTGCTGTTTTGTTGCGCACATTACTACACCTTGATCCTGGAAGTTCAACTAAGGATTGTTTCCCAAGTATCTATTGCAAAGTGAAGGGTTTCTTAGCAGAAAACACATCATCTGAAGAACCAAGTATAAACTTGTTTCCTAGTTGTCCAATAATAAACACTGTAGGTGAACCCATTAAGGATGTTTTGAAAACAGAACCATATTTAGATACCCTTTCTTCTAACCACTCAGAACCTTTGTCTTTCCTCTGTTCTTTAAGAAAACTAAGAGCGTGTTTGGGAGTTTGGAGGGGAGGGGGAGGGGAGGACATGAGACTAATAATGTAAATCCTTTAGTGATAGGGAGAAAAACTATCCCCCTAAACCCTCCCAAACCCCCCTCCTAGTTCATTTTTGGAGCCCCTCCAAAATCCCCCAATTTTTGAGGGTTTTGGAGGAGATCCAAAAATGAACTAGGAGAGGGGTTTGGGAAGGTTTAGAGGGATCATTTTTCTCCTCATCATTGATAAATTTACACTATTAGTCATATCCCCTCTCCTCTCCTCCAAACTCCCAAACACACCCTAAGTGTCTCTCCTATTAGAGGATACCCTAAAGACCCTTTTGGAACATTTTTTGTTTGACTTTTTTGAGAGAAGTTTTGAGAGGAGAAAAACTAAAGGGTCTGTTTGATTTGCAAACAGGACAGTACTGGACTAGACTGGACAAGCTTTTGTCCAGTACACTGTTTGGTGAACCATGAACATCACAAGCAAAAAATGTAAATTTTACTATAATTCTATTTCTAATGATTATAATTATTTTATATAACATATTACAATAGAATTAAAAAATAATAGCGTCTGAAGGTTAATATGGAAGAGAGAGATAGAAGGAGAGAGAAAGAGAGAGGTGAGGGAGAGATGTCATGAGATGATACAAGAAAGATGAGAGGTAGAGAGGGGGGAGAGAAAGAGAGACGGATGAGATAAGTCATGAAATGAGGAAGTATTAGAGAGGTAAAGAAAATGATAGAGAATAATGGGATAGGAGGGAGGGAGGGAGGGAGGGAGAGAGAAAGAGAGAGAGAAGAGAGAGATAGGAGAGAGAGAGGGGGGGAGAATAGAGGAGAGAAAAAATTATTGAACAGGAAATAAAAATAATATTTTGGTATTTTTTTTTTAGTGATCAGGAAGTTGTATTGTGGGACAGAAAGTTGTACTGTGGTTTTGTGAGGTACAGGAATCTGAGTCTTTGTCCAGTCCCTTGCCCTCATTTCTGTCCAAAGATCATGCAGATTTCAGATCATCAAGCAGTCAACCTGAGTTGTCCACCCGTCACTTCTTCTTGTATGAATCAAACGCACCCAAAGTCAATGTTAATACACATAAGAGAATTAAAGGTGTTCCTATATCCATTTGTGAATGTTGAGGTTTAGAGATTTCAGATCATTAGAACTTAGAAGTAGTTAACTCAGGTGATAGAAATCATATATGGTCTTGTTTTTTTATGTGATGATGAAGAAATATCGGAGAGCGAAAACATTGATACAGAGTTTTATATTTGGGTTTTATTAGTCAATTGATTAATCTATTATTGATTGAGAGGGACACCATTATTAGTCAATTGAATGGAACATTGTTAATTTAGTTTGTTTTTTCGATTATCAAAAATGTGTTGTGTTGTGCCGTGTAGCGAAGTAATTAGGAGTAAGTGGTCCACATAAAGTCCACAAACAAAACAATGTTCCAAAAATGCCAATCTCTATGTAATTGCTATGTATGCAGAGTCATCTTGTCGATTTATATTTTCATCCATCCCCATATCAATGACACAGTTAGGTTAGGTTGAGAACATACACAGGTTCATCTTTTTTTTGCATAGAGCTCCCAACTTCTCTCTAGTTATTTCTGCAACTAGAGCAAAGGTAACTAGTGGTCCACACACGTTTTAATTTGATTAGTGTGAAAAAAAGAAAACAATGTTTCCAAAAATGGAGATATACTTTATTTTTCTATAACATTTGTTATTCCTTATTATTTCTATGTAGCCTCCAAGCAATAGCACAACGAAATTGTATTGTCTTGCATTGCATTGATTTTAAACTCAACCCTAAACCCTAACATAATTCATGGTTTGTCTATTTGTAGAGGAGCTCCTGTGATCTCTCACCTGCTGTTTGAGGATGATTGTTTCCTATTTTTCAGGGCCACATCAGGTGAAGTTATGCATATTCAGGCTGTCCATGATATCTACGAGAAGACTTCAGAGAAAAGTATAAATTTTTAGAAATCGGAATTCTTCTTTAGTCGGATTGTCTCCCTCAGTGATAAGGATTTGATTGCAACCCAACTTGGTGTCACTAGGTGTTTAGGTACTGGCAAGTACTTGGGTCTCCCATCTATGATTGGTAGAAGTAAGAAATCCATGTTTAAGTTTATCAAGGATAGAATCTAGAGCAAAATTAATTCTTGGGGTGGAAAAGTTCTCTCTAAGGCTAGTAAGGAAGTCATGATTAAATTTGTCCTTCAAGCTATTCCCACTTACTTTATGAGTTTGTTTATAATCCCTTCAACCTTGATTGATGAGATTGAGAGATTACTAAATGGATACTGGTGGGGTGGTTCTAGTGGTCAAAGTAAGGGAATCCGGTGGATGTCTTGGGACAAGCTTTGTGTTCCCAAGGTGTTTGGAGGGATGGGTTTCTGAAATCTAAAGGCTTTTAACTTGGATCTTTTGGGTAAGCAAGATTGGCGTATTCAATCTCAACCAAATCTTTTGATCTCTCATCTTTACAAGGCCAAGTACTTTCCCATGGTGACTTGTTACATGCTAATAGCAGTAGCAATGGTAGTTTTGTTTGGAATAGTATTATGGTGTCACAACGGTTAATTTGTGAAGGTGCCACTTGGGGTATTGGGGATGGCCATTCTATACGGTTGTTTGATGATAGGTGGATTGTGGATTCTACTATAATTCAGCCCCGGCAGCCTGGTAATTTTAATCTTCTTCGGGTTGATTATTTGATTGCTAATGAGCGTAAGGTGTGGAATGAAGCGTTGGTTCATTTTCTCTTGAATGAGCAATCCGCTAATGCAGTCTTACAAACTTTTTTACTTCCTTGTGTGACTGAGGATACTTTGTGGTGGAAGGGAGAGGGGAATGGTATTTACTCGATTAGAAGTGCTTATAGGTTGGCTACACAAACTATTACTAATAATGTCCATCTTCTTGTGGAGACTGGCTCGCATTATTCCAACTAGAGTTGTCCTTGCCCATCGTCATGTCGCAGTGCCAGTTTCTTGTCCACATTGTAGTGATTTTGATGAAACAAATTTGCATTTGTTTGTGAAATGTGTGTTGGTTGAGACTTGATTGAGCCTCTTGGCTCGCGGATTACAACTGATGTTGAGGCCGATTATTCTTGGTTTTTTCCAGTGTTTGAGGAGCTTTCCACAGACTTGCGCGTCGCATGATGTATGACGCTTTGGAGTATATGGTCTAGTCGTAATAATGTGGTGTGGAACAACATTCAGAACTCGGCTGGTACGGTTTTTGTGCGTGGCAGCACTTTCTGTCCGAGTGGACTGTTGCGCGTGCTGCCTCTGTTTCCACAATCAGCGCTGCTGCTGGTTACGCAGTAGGTGCTGCTGTTAGCTGCACTAGCCCAGCGTCTATGGTGCATGTGACGACCACCTTCGGTTGGTTTTGTTAAGTGTAATGTTGATGCGGCCTTTGACAATACCGGGAACAAAGTGGGTTTCAGAATGTGTATCGTGATGACAATGGCTCTTTTATCGCGACAAAAACTCATTCCTTCACCCCGGTTATTGATCCGTACAAGGGTGAGGGGCTTGGATTATTATTGGCCATGGATTGGGTTCGTGACCTCAACTACAAAGGCGTAATCTTTGAGCTTGATGCTAAAATTGTAGTTGATGATTTTAATAATTGTCCCTCTATTATTTCGGATTATGGTTGTATTTTGCACTTCTGCAGAGAGTCTATTTTTCTGAAAACTCTCATGTAGAGTTCTCTAAGAGAGAAACCAACAAGGTGGCTCACACTCTTGTCGAGGTAGCCTTGTTTTTAGTTTTGTCTCAGATTTTATTTGACATTCCAGCATGTATTACTGCTATTATTATTATTAATGAAATGAAGTAGATTTCTTTTGTCGGAAAAAAAAAAGCAAAAGAAACTAGTGGTCCACACACATTTTAATTTAAAATTTTAGTGTGAAAAAAGAAAGCAATGTTACCAAATATGGAGATATACTTTACTTTGCTATAACATTGTTATTTTTTATCATCCCTACGTAGCCTCCCACCAATAATAGCACAACGAAATTGTATTGTATTGTATTGTATTGCATTGCATCGATGTCAAACTCAATCTCAGGTAAGGTAGCTCAGTTGTCGAGCTAAGGAATATTGAAGGAGTGCACCAAATGAGTGCAAGAAGAAAGTCTCGGGTTCAAATCCCGAAAACTAATATTTCTCACACCCCCACTAACAATTGTCTATCTAAAAAAACTCAACCCTAAACCCTATCATAATTAATTCCACTTCTTTATATACATTACTTCTTCACTCCACCTTCTTTCCACACAATGACACAGTTGAGAAAGTAAGAGAATCAATAGGATACCTCTAAGTAAATTAGTGAAAACTAATCCCAACGTTTTTATCACTTGCTTACATCCTTATTTAAATTTTCTCTCTTCCTCACTAATTTACTTAGAGGTTAATGATTGTGACGTTAATGATTGTGCATGAACTATGCTCCTCTAAAAGGAACAAGAGCATGATACTAGTACTTTTTACCTATCTAATTCACCATTTTGTCTCTTCCTCACTAATTCACCTTCTATTTATACATCACTTTCATTTCTCCATTCTTATATCAACAACAACTTCACAATCTAATTTCCAAAGAGAGAAATAGAAATAGAAAAAAATACTACTATTTTTCAAACTGTGTGGTTTCCACTTACCACAGTTTCCACTTTTCACAAATTGGAATCTGTGGTAAGTGGCCACTAAGCCCCACTTACCACAAATTCCAATTTGTTGTAAGTGGCCACGGTCACGGGAGATCCGGTGACCAGCCACGGAGAACTCCGTGTGACCGGACGCTTGAGCTCATGGCAAGAACCACCACATATATATTTATATATTATATAATATATTTATATTATATCTAATATATTTATATATATATATATATATATATATATATATATATATATAATACAGATTCTAGTACCACTACCATTAGTATGCTATGAAGAGGATGCGAGTTTATACCCTCTGTTTATCCATACTAAAACATTTTGTCGGAACTAATGTTCCCATAGGAGAAAAAATATCTTCTATTTTACAAAATTTAAGATGTCCATCTTTAACTCATTTTAGATGGTATAAGGATACTTTCCTATCTAGGGTTTTTCAATTAAATGACCCCAATTCTATCCATTAGAAGGCAAAATTTGTTGATGGTCTTCCTTATCTCTTTTCCGAAAAGGTTAGACAATCTTTGAGGAAAAAGAATGATGGCATAAATATTAATTATGCTGATTTAACATATGGCCAAATTATTAGTTGTTGTATTAATGAAGGCTTAGCTTTATCTAATGACATAAAGTTAATAAATCAGTTGAAAAAGCCAAAGCTAACAGAAAAACACCAATTAGGTGAATTCTGTGAACAATTTGCCTTTGATTTAGGAAAAGAGCCTAAAGAAGGCAAGAGAGGTCAAAAATAAAAGGGAGAAAACCCTTTGATAATAAAACAAAACAAAAATTATAAAAGTTCTAGAAAGAAGAATTTTAGAAGAAAGAGTTTTCAAGATAGAAAACCAAAGGATAAGCCTTTCCAGAAAAAAGTAAAAAGAAAGGCTAAAAAGTTGGACATAACATGCCATTAGTGTGACAAAATAAGCCATTATGCCAACCAATGCTGGACCAAAAAAACCTTAAATGAGATAGAAGATGACCATTTAAGGACTAGATTAGAAAAAAAATTACTAATCAGTTCTGATTCAGAACAAGAGACTGATTCTTCTAGTGAAGGCATAGAATGTATTAATGATACCTCTTTTGAATCATCTTCCACTATTGATTGTCAGTGTAATGAATTAAATTATAGGAAATCCATTGTGGAAATGAATGGATTAAATGTTCTCACAGAAGAACAAGATGAAGCTTTAAAAGCTTTAGAAGCCATAACTGACGGCAATTTGAAAAAAAAAGATGATAAATACTCTTATGAGAGAATATATTAAGAAAGAAACTCCTCTAATTATAGAGGCTCCTTATCAAATGAGTGAGGTTTTATCTAGATTCCAAGAATCTAATATTAAAGAGACACCAGTGTCTACTACTGATCTAAGAAGAGAAATAAATCTCTTAAAATCTGAAATTGCTCAGATAAAAAAGAATAATGATATATTATTCCAGAGAATATCTTCTCTAGATATTCATAATCAACAGAAGATATCTTCTCTAGATAGTCTTAATAAACAAAAAGAGACTGCTCATTCTAGTAGCAGTTATTTGTCTATATTAGACAGAGTAACTTCACAAAAATGGTTTGTGAGAATTACTTTAGTTGTTAATAAAAAATTTATTTTAGAAAATGAGATAGCACTCATAGATAGTGGGGATGATCTTAATTGTATTCAAGAGGGAATTATCCCCACAAAATATTTTTCAAAAACAACACAATCTCTTACCTAAGCTGGAGGAGATAAATTAAAAGTTAATTACAAGCTTTCAAATGCTTATATTTGCAACTAAAATATTTGTTTGCCAACTCATTTTATTCTAGTTAAAAATTTAACTCATAGAATTATTTTAGGTACTCCTTTTTTGCATAATATTATGCCAATTAGAAATATTGATCAAAATGGTATTACTACTGTTATTGATAATAAGGAAATTATTTTTAAGTTTATTACTGATCCTCATACAAGGATGCTCAATGAGGTTAAGGATATTCTTCTTAACAAAGAAAAACAATTATGTTTTCTCAAAAGTGAAATTAATATTTTCAATATTAATGATCATTTGAATAAAGAAGAAACTAGAAGACAAATTAAAATAATTGAGCAACAGTTTGTCTCAGAGGTATGTAATGATCTACCTAATGCTTTTTGGAATAGGAAACAACATGTTGTTGCTTTACCATATATTGATGACTTTAATGAAAGTCAGATACCTACTAAAGCTAGACCAGCTCAAATGAATCAAGAATATCTTGATTTATGTAAAAAAAAGATTAATTCTCTTTTAGAAAAAGGATTAATTAGAAAATCTAAATCTCCTTTGAGTTGTACAGCTTTTTATGTTAATAAAAATGTTGAACAAGAAAGAGGTGTTCCTAGATTAGTTATTAACTATAAACCTCTTAACAAAGTTTTGAAATGGATAAGATATCCAATTCCTAATAAAAAAGATCTTTTAGATAGGCTCAATGATGCTTTAATCTTTTCAAAATTTGATATGAAATCAGGCTATTGGCAAATTCAGATTAATGAATCTGATAAGTACAAAACTGCTTTTACAGTTCCTTTTGGACATTTTGAATGGAATGTTCTTCCATTTGGTTTAAAAAATGCTCCTTCTGAATTTCAGAATATTATGAATGATATTTTCAATTCTTATTCTGATTTTATGATTGTCTATATTGACGATGTTTTAGTATTTTCTAAAACTATTGATCAACATTTTAAACATTTAAAAATATTTAAAAATTTGGTTAAACACAATGGTTTAGTTATATCTGCTTCAAAAATGAAACTTTTTCAAACAAAAAGTTAGATTTTTGGGCCATGAGATAGACCAAGGAACAATTGTTCCTATAAGTAGAAGCATTGAATTTGCTTATAAATTTCCTGATATCATATCTGAAAAGAAACAATTACAAAGGTTTTTAGGAAGTCTAAATTATATTTCAGACTATTATGAGAATTTAGCTCAGGATACAACCATTTTATATAATAGCTAGCTTAAAGAAAAACCCAGGGCCTTGGACAGAGAATCATTCTCTAGCTGTCCAGAAGATCAAAAGTAAGGTAAAATGTTTACCTTGCTTGGCCCTAGAAAATCCTAAGTATTTCAAAATAGTTGAGACAGATGCTTCTAATTTAGGATATAGTGGTATATTGAAGCAAGTCTTACCAGACAATAATAAAGAAGTTTTAGTAAGATTTACTTCTGGAAAATGGAATCCAACACAGTCTAAATATTCGACTATTAAGAAAGAAATGTTTTCTATAATTAAATGTATATCAAAATTTCAGGATGATTTATTAAACCAAAATTTTTTGCTCCGAATTGATTGTAGCTCTGCTAAGTCAATCATTGAGAAAGATGTCAAGAATCTTGTATCAAAACAAATTTTTGCTAGTTGGGAATTTTGATATACAATATATTAAAGGAGAAAATAATTCTCTTGCTGATTATTTAACCCGTGAATTTTTGCAGGGAAATGACACCCCCCAGTAGGGGAAGAGGTCGTGGCTATGGCCGTGGCCGTGGAAGCAACAATTTGTTGCCCTATCAGGAAACAAACACTCCTCTAATAAGGGATTGGACTACAGTCCATAGGACTAGAAATTTGCAGCAATTGCCTGCACCTCCAAAGAAAGAAGATATTCCTTCTTCTTCATCAAATAAGGCATCAACTTATAAAGATGCAGCTATAAATGAAACACCTCAAGAGGCAACTGATTATTATGAAAATCCTGTTACAGAAGACATAATGCATGTCGAAGAAGAAGACATCAATTTGACCCCTAATGATGGGTGGTCTGTTAAAACGAGATATCTCGAACCAAGGGGATATCCTGGTCTTTATGGTAAGTCTAGACCACATTTGGAAATACTCGTATTAGTTACTGAATCAGTAACAATTACACATCATTATCAAAATAACAATCTAGGAAGTTTTATAAACTTCAGTAAATGTCATATCAATAAGATATTACTGCCAAGAGAATGGGGACTAAACCCTAATGGGGAGAAAACAATTAAAATTGTTGAAGGCAAATATGTCTACTTTAATTATTGGGATTATATCCAAGCTTTTACATTAGCTTTTTATTACCAAAATCCAAAGAATAAGCATTCTTGGTTTTTCACCATTAATCCAGAAATTCTGGAAAAACCTATACCAAATTGGTTCTATAATTGGTGGATAAAATTTGGTCCTTCTATAGAAATTATACCAAAAAATATATTGGATTTATATGATTTATGGTGCAATCATAGTCCGTTGATTTGAAGAATGCTTCAAAAATGATTACAGAGCAAGGTCCTTGTTTATACTTTATCAAATTCCAAATCCCAAGGATTTGGAGATGGACAATTACCATTGTACAGGATAAATTTAATATTCCTATCCTTAGAAGAAATTTCTTCTACAAAATGGTAGATTAAGATGCCTAAAGAGGATCTTCAACATATGGAAGTCAAAATTGAAACAGCTATAGCTAAGGACCAATCCAGGCCAAAAGAACCAGGTTCTCAAGAAATGTCTATAGACAATCTGAAAAATTACTTTCAGAAAATACATCCAAATGAAACGGAAGAACAAATTATGATCAGAACTTTAGATCACATGAAAAATCAATTCTTCAAAACTTTTAAAGTTGAAAGTGATGATGTATCAATGAAAACCAGTAGTTCACAAGGATCACTGGACTCCAACACCTACAATTGTCTAGCTGGAGAATCTCAAGCGGAAGAAGAAGAACCCACACCTAAAGATTTCTGGGATGCAATGATACAAGGGATGAGTCACAAAGGACACCAATAATAAATTATTGTTGTCGACATATAATTTGAAGCTTCAAAAAAAGGCCACTCAAGTAATCAAAAATTCAAAAGGCCACTCAATTACTTTTGACAAACACATAGGACCAAAACCATTCAGATATGGTGGTCGACCAAGGGAATATTTTCCACTATTTTCTTTTTTGTTTTTGCAACTTTAGTCATTATCAATGTGTCAATGGGGCCCCAAGTGTACCCGACATTAATAATGGTACTTTGTCTTTTTCGTTTATAGGCTACCGAATGTAATAGTAGTCTTTTATCGACTTAAATAGTAGGCCTTAGTTTGTCTATATAAGGCACAATTGCCTCCGTTGTAAATCAGAACTTGAAACATAATAAAATTCCTTCCACTACTTCTCTTTTGCTTCCTCCACTAAGCAATTGGTTTTTCCTCCACTAAGTAATTCTTCAAGCATTCGTGTGCATATACTTTGACCCACTAAGCTACAACAGATTTAAGGATTTGCAGCGTTTTTTTGGGGCATTGGTAGCGTTTTAAAACGCTAGAGAAGCTGGCGCTACTAATGCGTACACCCCATTAGTAGTGTTTTAAAAAACGCTAGCCATTGACCCAGCGTGTTTTGGACATACGTAGCGTTTTATAAAAAACGCTAGCCATTGACCCAGCGCCTTTTTACAATTCCTAGCATTTTCTGTAAAACGCTAGGGATCCTATAGCGCCTTTTTACAATTCCTAGCGTTTTCTGTAAAACGCTAGGGATCTTCTAGCGCCTTTTTACAATTCCTAGCGTTTTCTTTAAAACGCTAGGGATCCTCTAGTGCATTTTGTCCATACCTAGCGTTTTCTACAAAACACTAGAGATCCTCTAGTGCATTTTGTTCATAGCTAGCGTTTTTTCTATAAAACGCTAGGTATTGAATGAATTTTTTAATTTCATTTCTAGCGTTTTCTCTCTAAAACGCTACCTATTGACTGAATTTTTTTTAAATATTTTTTTATTTTTGTTTGTTCTCCATTTTAATTACAACCTATAAATTCATTCCCTTCCAACAAAATTCATCAAATATCATTCCAATCCAATATCATTCAAACAAAATTCAGTCAACAAAATTCATCAAATATTCCAATCTAATATCATTCTAAGAAGTACTTACAACATAATATATATCCAATATATACAACATCTATAATAACTAACTATTATGAAACTCAAAACTTGCTAGAAACAAAACGGCACCACTCCCCCCTTACTGTTGTAAGTTGTTCATCAAAGTAATGCTGGATGTCTTTACAGTGGGGAAAATACTGAAAAATAAAATGAAATAAAATTAGAATTAAAATGTTTATTAAATGTGAGTAAGTATTATAATATCAATATAAAAAAGAAATCTAAGTAGTTACCTTCATTGGGATTACTACTCTGTCGTGAGTGATAATCTCTCTCATATACCTCATAGTGTAGTACCCACAATCATTATTATTTGGTTGTTTAGGACACTACAAATCAAAAGATTAGTTAATTAATTGTCACATTTTTATGACCAAAAATTCTATTAAAATTATAAGAATGATTTTTAAAAAACTTACAGTTATGAGTATCCATTTTGTTTTACTCGTAGATAATCCCCAGTATTTTGCAAAACACTGTAACGTCATACATATATATAACGTTAAGTTGAACAAAATACATATATTAAATTATACAAAATGAGGGGGTTACACATACACACCTGTCAACTATCTCTGCACGAAGTCTACGTAGACTTTGTAATGGCCTTGAAGTGAATCCAGGATAGTAGACGATGTATTTCACTTAGGGTTATTGCAAAAGAGTACCCAATGTTGCTGCAAGTAAATGAATCACGAATGAGTACACATTTACACTATAATACAATCCTCAAAATAAATAACCAAGTGATTGAAGACTAAATTTCTCACCTTATATTGAGTGGTGCCAAAAATAAAGATTCGTGATCAAAATGTTGGGCATCCCCAGCGTGAAAGGATATAACTTTCTATTTGACTCTTCCTAGCCATAATATCCTCTGGTTTACCTTGATCCCACACAATGATACACTCTGGGCACAAGAACAAAAACTTTTGTGTCCGTTATGGAAGGACCCGAAAACACATTGTACAAAAACCTATAAATAATATATATACAACTTTCAATCCTCATATATATACTCTAATATATACTCTAATATATACAACTATTGTGTACAAATAATTTAATACATACCTGCGGTATACTCTAATAACAACCACAATGGCGCATTCCATGTCATATCTGACTTTCGGATCCTCAATGTTGAGCATAATATCCTGTTCCACTCCCACAATTTGATCGGTCGGTAACATAATAAGGTCATCGGGCTTCATTTTTTGAGTGACGTGGACCTTTACATAAGTGATGAATTTCTCGAATTCATCAAGGGCGCGATTAACAACATGTTGGATGGTCAGTATTTCATTTCCTTTAATAGAAGGAGATGGTCGGGACACTTTGGTAGTGGAAGGGGAAGGTCGGGACACTTTTATAGAAGGAGGCGGTCGGGACACTTGGGGTACCTAGTATATATTAAAAAAATGATTAATTAGTTAGTTAACACACATTATATATAATAATGAGTCGTTAACTTATTAACAAAAATATTGTCACTTACAACGACAAGTTGTTCAGGCCACAAAAGTACTAAGTGCTTGATCCACGATAAATATATCGGCATTTAACAATTGGAGCAGGCAATGGTGCGGACCCTCAATTGAATAGTCTACCCTAACTCTCAAATGGTTTTCAGGCATGGGTAAATTGTGCATTGTGGCACTCAATTGGTTACATAACAGTCCCACAGAATATTCAAGACTAGATAGATAGGCCGTGCAAAACTCAATAGCCTCTTCAACTATGTAGCGCTCAACAATACAACCTCAAGTCGTGATCGATTTTTCACATATCCTTTTAATATCTTCATGTAACGCTCAAACGGATACATCCATCTCATGTAACATGGGCCACACAATTGTGTCTCTCTAACCGGATGAACTATTAGATGAATCATTATGTCAAAAAAGGAAGGTGGGAAATACATCTCAAGCTCACACAAAGTGACAGATAATTTCTCTTTGCAATGTTGGCAACTTTCTAGGGTCAATCACTCTACTACAAATCGCCTTAAAGAAGAAACAAAGTTTGGTTAAGGTCCGCGCACTTTCTTAGGCAAAATGGATCGTATATACCAATGGGTAGCAAATGCTCCATGAGAACATGACAATCGTGGGACTTTAGAGACTTTAACTTGAGGTCTTTAATCGATACAAGAGTCGCCACATTTGAAGAGTATTCCTCTGGAACTTTAACTCCATGAAGAAACTCACAAAAGACAGTCTTCTCCTTTCTAGATAGAGTATGAGTGCGGGAGGTAGATATGTATGTGTACCCTTCTTTATCGGACCCAATTCAGGTCTCAAACCCATACTAACCAAATCCAACCTTGAGTTGATGGTATCTTTAGTCTTACCCGACCTATTGAGTAAGGTACCAATGACACTTTCAAGACATTCTTTTCAACATGCATCACATCAATGAAATGCCTTACATATAATGACTTCGGTATGGCAACTCAAAGAAAATCGACTTTTCTTTCCACCCCGTTTGTGCAAGCTCTCCCGCAAAGGCTTCCCAAATTTAATGTTCAAATCTTCCACCTTTTCAAATACATGTTCGCCTCGTTAAAGCGCGGGGAGCTCTACGTGTTTCTGTATTCCCATCAAATGCCTTTCTCCACAATCGATAGTGATGAGTTGATGGCAAAAATCTACGATGACCAAGATAGATATTCTTCTTACCATGTTCCAACCACATCCAATCTGTGTTATCTTTGAAGTGATTAATTTGCACAAGAAAGGGGGGGATTGAATTGTGCTCTCTTTTTAACTTTTAATACCTGCAACCTTCTGTATTGTTTCTCAAGATGATTTGGATATCAGAAGGTTGAATGTTAGTTGCACAAACAATAATCAAATATGACAGTAGTTAAAGATAGTTGACTTTGATGATTTTAGATGTCTTTTTATTTTGCAAGGAGTGTTGTTTTCAAAAGATAATCAAATATGGTTCAGTTAAAATTATGATTTTGACTACAGAAGGTTGGTGTATTTAACCTTACAGTAGTTGAAAACTTTGGTGATTGTAAAGCAGTTCTAAAGCGATTAATAAGAAAAGCGGATAATAACACGTAGAGTTATAGAGGTTCACCAAACCATGGCTACTCCTCTCCCACGTCCACGTGAGAGTCTCCACTATTCTCCAAATAGATTTTACACTTGCTTTAGCCTCAACCGCCAAAGACTTTTCACTCCACTCACTTTTGATCACACACAAAAGACAAGTGCTAACTTACACTTCACCAAGTCATGTCTTAACCTACTAGAAAACTCTCTTCTAGTTTCCTAAAGGTATTTCCTTTTTGAACCGAATCACCAACACTACTCACCTTTCACTAGGTAGTGCATTTGAGAAACTTTCAAATAGAATCACCAACAACACTCACCTCTCACTAGGTAGCTTGTTGAGAAACTTGCACAATATTTCTTTACAATAAGGGTTTGGGTTTTGGGATGATTTAGAAGCTTGTTGATAGATAAATACAAAGTATTTCTAAGAGCATAACAAGCAAGCACACACTCAAGATAGTATTTCCCAATTCAGACTTGTAGTAGCTTTGAGTGTGGAAGAGAAGGTTGGATTTCTTTAGAGAAGCTTGACTTGTAATAGTTCCAATTCACTCTCATGGTTTGCATTTGAGTAGATCAGCATCCTATATAGACTCTCAATCTGAAATATGGTCATTGGAAAGAAGAAAAGAGCCGTTGGAAGTTGTTGTAGCTTTGTAGGTAGGCAATGATGATTTTGAGCTTTAGGTAGTAGCCTTTCAACCTTCTCAAGCAACCTTTGTGCTTTATCTTGTGTAGACATCTCTTCATGTCAAGCTTTTCATCATTCCCACAATTCAGTCCCTATTCATGTACTACACAATATTTTACATGCTTTAATTTGAAGCTTCTGAAGCTTCTTAACATGAACAAACATGCTTTTAAAATACAAACAAAAATCAAGGAGTTCTTTACATAAGATAATATTTCTGAAACTTTAATTCCTTGAATACTCATTTGATGCATTTTAGATTGAGATTTCGGATATGTACATGTTTCCCAGAAACAGAAGCTTGAAATCTTCAGTCCTCTTTTAACCTTCTTGAACAACCAACCTTCTGAGCAATATTCCATAGACAGTCAACCTTCTATTGACTTCAATCAAACTTTCTGTTGACTATTGGTCAACCTTGTGTTGACTTTTAGTCAACCTTATGTTTGACTTTCAGTCAACCTTCTGAAGAAAGTTACTATTTCTCTTAAGCTTCTTTAATCAACCTTCTGATGGTGTAACTTTCTGAAATCAACCTTCTTTAAGGTAACCTTCTGTAGGTAACCTTCTTTTGGCATAATTGAGCTTTGAAAAACACTTGGTTTATTTGTAATGCCAAGATCTTTGCTATGATTCTTATTTCCTGTTCTTTCATACACTTGATTGAAACTTGTTAAATCATAATAAGTGTTTTTAGAAAACTTAACTCATTCCTTTAAGTTTGTATCATCAAAACATGGAAAGAGATTTTCATTTCTACAATCTTCACATATAGGGCATGCACACTGCCCTTTGTTACTGTACCCAGATAGATTGTCGTATGCAGGAAAGTCGTTAATTGTGCCAAAGATCATAGCCCTCAGGGTGAAACTTTCTTCTCTGAACCCATCATACACCTCTACCCCAGTCTCCCACATTTGCTTCAAGTCTTCAATTAAAATAGCCAAGTATACATCAATATCATTTCCTGGTTGTTTGGTGTAACACCCCCTTTCTATTTACTATTAATTAATCGATTATAAAATCAGAGTTTTCAAAAATATATATTTTTCCCCGCACCACGAAGAGAGTGCTACATTTCTTCAAAACACCTTACGATACTCCGAAATACTAATTAAAGTAAAACTCCAGTATATGATACATAGCACCAACAAGACTGAGAATAAAGTAGTACAACAGTGGAATAAAATAACAACTACTAAATATTCCCCCCCCCCCCCCCGGTGCTACGTATCAGAGCCCACTCGACCACACTAGAAGAAGGATCTCTAAACACCTTTAGTCACCGTCACCTGCAGGTTGCCGGCATACGAGGCAACACGACGCAGTAGGGTGAGTCTCTTTACATAAATAATAACAAGTAGGATAAGTATTATATTAGGAAGACCACTAGTAACACAACAATTAAGGCATTTATCATTTAATTATAACATCAAATAATTAATATTAACAGGTCAACTAGCAACACAAGTTTTTTTCTATGAAGGCATGAGTATATGTATGTGTGCAATATGCATGTGGATCCATTCTCTTCACTTTGGCCGAAGCCCACTTCACTTTGGCCGAAGCCCACTTCACTTTATATGCATGCTTTATGTGACCCCATGACAATGCATCACAACACAACACAATGCACTTGCCACAACAATTGTTACTCATCACTTTTCACTTCGCAATTCCACTTCATTTACAATATTAGGCCGAAGCCTACACATCACTTTATCTTCACTACATCATCACACTTCATTTATCGAACTTCTTCACTTCCTAAGGACTAAATTCCCACCTAAGGACTATTTTGGTGCCTAAGGAATTACTTGCCACATTATGATTAATTTGGTACTTAGAAAATTATTTCGACATATTAGAATTAATTAGACACTAAGGGACTATTTTGTCACACCAAGGATTAATTTAATACTTAGGAACTATTTTGTCACACCAAGGATTAAATTAATACTTAGGGACTAAAAACACCACTTAGACTCCATTAGACACAACTAGGCGCCAAGGGGCAGCCATTTTGGCGCCCCCACCTAGCGCAACACAAGCACATGGCACGCAGCACACTCACAGCGCCAAGTTCCTAGCAAATCGCGCCCAGTGCCACACACACACACACCCACGCGCTGCACCGGGCGCCAAGTTCCCAATGTGAACCGACCCCTCACACACACGCACGCACCCACCGGACACGGTACCCACAGCGCCACTTTTCCCGACAAGTGGCGCCCCGCACTTCAAAGACACCAAACCGTGCACTGCGCATTTGACTAGGCGCCATTTCCTTGGAAAGTGGCGCCCCAAACACTATTCACTCACTTCACTCATAATCTCCCAACAACCTTACCATCCCAACAACATTTTTATCCAATAATTCATTACTCAATTCAACAATACTCACTTAAACATTTAATTACATTAATGAAATTAACCTACGCTCATGTTTCATCACATTGAAGCATTTCATCAAACACTTTGCATGCCCATTTAGCAACACATTTAATTCCAACATCAAGTATCATGGTATCACCAATTTAACATCAAATACAACAACAAACATATGATAAACACAAAATTCACACAATTAAACATCCTAGAGCTATTCCACACATAACACATATCATACAAGTTATTATATAGGTAAAGTAGAGCCCCAACCTCAAAATTGAAGAATTCTAGTGTTCCTCCTTCACCACCTCAAGAACCATTAAAACTAGCTTCTCCTAAACTTTGAGCTTCAAATCCTCTCCCATGGCAAAGTAGAAATGAGAGGGAATTAGTGATTAAAACTTATACTAAGAGATAAAGCATGAAAAATGAGGAAGATTGGTACCCAACTCACTTACCCAAAGCTTAGAAGATGAATTTCTTCTCCTCCCTTTTCTTTGTCTAGGTGTCATCGGCCTCCTCCTCTCCTCTCTTCTAATTTTTGTTCTTTTCTTTTGTTCTAAGGAAATGGAACCCTACCCCTAACTTAAGTCATAAATTTGGGCCTATTGGGTGGGCTTGGGCTCCTTATTTACACCCCTTAAGTACTTCACACATCCTTCCAAAATAAATAAAATACTCACCATTTATTTACTACACCTATCCTTAAATTAATTACTTACTCTATATTTATTTTAACATAGCCAACTAAAATATTACTTAATTAAATTAATCAAATAATTACATTAATCAACTTAATTAAATAGTCACCTAATTAAATTGGTTAAATACTCACATAATTAATTTTGGGGTGTTACATTTGGGCCCAGAAATTAACAAAGACAGCATCATATATTTGCGTTTCATGCAAAGCCACGGCGGTAAGTTATAAATCGCCAAAATCACAGGCCATGTACTGTGGGAGCTACTCTGGATACCGTGCGAGTTAAATCCATCAGCAGACAATGCAAGGCGTAGGTTTCTCGGGTCATCCCCGAAATTAGGATACTCAATATTAATTTTTTTCCATTGCGGAGAATCTGCCGAGTGTCGTAGCATACCATCTTTAATCCTTTCATCCTCATGCCATGTCAAGTGTTTTGCATCTTCTGAACTACGATACATGCGCCTAAATCGAGGAATTATAGGAAAATACCACAACACCTTTTTTGGAGCGGACTCTTTCTTCTTCTTATCTGCGCGGTGCATTACATTTAGGACACGACTTTAACAACACATGTTCATTCAAAATAAAATGCAATCATTCGGACAAGCATGTATCTTCTCATAGTTCAAGCCAATAGACCCCAACATTTGCTTTGCATCATACGTTCGAGAAGGAAGCACATTATCATTCGGCAACATTTCTTTCAGAAGTGCGAGTAAATCGGTAAAGCTCTTATCCAGTCCATCCGTGGCGAGTTTTCAAGTTATACAACTTGATCACGACCAATAATTTTGTGAATTCAATTACAACCCGCATACAATGGTGTCTCTCGCATCGCTTATCAACTTCTCAAACATTTCAGGACAATCATTAAGATCCTCTTCAACCACCTTTGCCATCTCTTCAAATTCGTTCGCATCAAATGAATGTGTCCCGTTGTCAACCGTGCGCGCATATCTCTTACTAATATCATTCATATTTGAAGATTCACCTTTTTTCTCACCGTGCATTATCCAACAAGTGTAACTTTGATCAATTCCATTCGCCTTTAAATGTCATGCCAACTCCTCTACAGTAACTGATTTTACATAACAACACCTTAAACAAGGACATTTCATACCACTAGAAGTCCCTAAACGTTCAACAGCACAACTCACAAAATAATCCACTCCAGTAATATACTCCTTGGACGCATTTATTGGCGGACATCCAATTTCTATCCATAATTTCCAAATATTTATAATAAAATCCTGAGAAGAGATTTTTAACATATGACCCATCAAGCAATTCGAATATAATGAAGAATCAATTCATATAAAAAAAACAAACAAAATTTCCTCTTTTAAATTTTTTTCAATTGCACTCCTTATTTTCCCAAGCTATATCTATCTCATATTCTATTTCTATTCTCGGTCCTTTGGTCAAGACAAAGGAACCATAGTCTAGTCTTCCAAATAATTAATGAACTTAATTTATGTGTAACAAGAAGAGGCTAGTGGTAAAAAAAAAAAAAGAGTCTAGTGTGCACAAGTGACAAAACTAATATATTTCTAAACTAGAACCCACATTTAATATCTAACAAATTTCCTAATTGTAATTTACAAGAAAAAATTGCAACAAGAGACTATTGTAATTAGAGAAAGGAACGAAATTAATAAAGGAACCCAAACAGAGAAAAAGGAGCAAAAACTCACCAATGTTGTCCGAGTGAGAGACCGAGAAAGATGATGTTCACCGAGAGAGATGATTTTCGTTGAGAGAGATGATGTTAATTTGCGTTAGGGTGTTAGGGTTTTATGCTTTTAGGGTGAGTGATTTTGCGTTTACGGGTGAGTGTTAGGAGAGAGGGAAGTAGCTCAATGGGAAGCGAAAAAAATTATTTAACCATACCTAGCGTTTTCTAAAAAGCGCTAGGATCTATCTAGCGTGTTTTCTAAATACCTAGCGTTTTTTGAATAAAAGTGCTAGGGATCTGTCTAGAGTGTTTACTAAATACCTAGCGTTTTATACAAAACGCTAGGGATCTATCTAGCGTGTTTTCTAATTGGCTAGCGTTTTGAATAAAAGCGCTAGGATCCGTCTAGCGTGTTTTCTAAATACCTAGCGCTTTCTAAAAACGCTAGGGATCTATCTAGCGTGTTTTCTAATTGGCTAGCGTTTTGAATAAAAGCGCTAGGGATCTGTCTAGTGTGTTTTCTAATTGGCTAGCGTTTTGAGTAAAAGCGCTAGGGATCTGTCTAGCGTGTTACCTAATGGGTAGCGTTTTACTTTAAAACGCTACTAATGGTGTAGCGTGTTATTAAAATGGGTAGCGTTTTTTTTATAAACACTACTAAAGGTGGCGATCTCTTTTTACAATTCTGGCATAGTGAAGGTATTAAATATATATATATATATATATTTGCATCCCTTTCTTTTCTTTCAATTTTTTAGATTCTTCACCTTCTAGTTTTAGTGCTTGTAAAAAAGATTCATTAATTTAGTTTAGTTTTGTTTTTGCAGAACAAGATTTAAACGCAATGAGAAGGTTATCAAAATAGTTAAGTTTAACCAATGGAAGATGAAGTGAATAATGAATTAAGTAGTATGCAGTGTTATCAAACCCAGACCAGCCGGTCGGACCTGGCTCCGGTGGCTTCACCGGGTCGACCTGCATGCTGGACCGGTGATGACATTCTCAGGCCGGTCAAATCTGCCCTTGTCTTGGTCAAACTCGCTGCTGACCAATTAAAATAGGCGTACTTTCACAAAAAAAAAAACTAGATTGGGGATCGAACCCCCCTCCCTATAGGCGTGCTTTCACAAAAAAACTAGATTGGGGGATTGAACCCCCTCCCTTGGAATTAACCTGCCAAATCTTTAATAACTAGGCCATCAGCAAATTGTTGTCGTTGTCGCTTTCTTTAAATATATTCTCTTCCATTAATAGTTTTGATTCATAAACATGTTTGTTTTTTCAATAGAGCTTTCTATATACTTTTTAATATAACTTTCTTTATTTATCTCTCACATAGAAAATAATTATATAGCCATTAAATATATCATTGCATATTTATATATATTCCACAATATTTTATATTTAGCCCTTATATGTATATATTTTTTAATAAAAGTATACAAGTCAATTTTTTTAAATAGAAATATCTTATCATCTAACTTAATTATAAATAATATGTTACTCAGAATTTTTTGATGACTTTGTTATGTATAAACTTATAATATCAGGTCTATTTTTAGCGTGTTTCGGTCGATGACCGGTCCGGTTCTGATAACATTGGTATTATGAATGGTTTTTTTTGACAATATAAGTGTGTAGTGCATATATGAACTTTTAGTTAGTTTTAAATGCTTAATTTGCTGATAATATATGTACTCAGATAATGTATCTAGGAGAGTTGCTTTTAATTATTGTATATATTATTGTCTCACTTTTACTTGCATTTTGCTATAATATTTTAGGATATAACCTTATGTAATTGAAAAAATAGCATGAGCATATTTTTTTCAATATATTTTGAGTTGATTTGCTTAAGTGTCAAAAACATACACGTTTCTATATATTTTCAGTTGATTTGCTTAAGTGTCTTGCAAAATTAATTTAATTCTCATCAAACACTGAATCAAGCACTATTACAAAACAGAATTAAGATGAATCAATAGATGCAATCTTCGAGTTAGCTATATATTGTACACACAAAAATAAAATGTGCAACATTGAATCCTCATATTACACGTAGTCAGTGACAAATCTTGAATGAAATTTTTGAGGGCCAAAGTAGTGTAGATAAAATATGTCACCAAAATCGTAATGATTATTTGGCGTAATATTGCAATATTGGTTTATTTCACCTAATACAGTGCAATATTGGTACAATCATAGGATAAAATTATACAAGAGAACAAAGATATTAAAGTCCACACAAATAAAATAACGATTCTCTCATGACTCATAAAAAGTATGCGATTAATAGTAGATATACTAATTATTTTCATTTTAGATACTTTTTTATCAAGTTTTTAAGATATTTATTTATTAAGAAACAAAACTTAATAAGAACAATTGAAAGGTAATATTTATTGAACTATACAATTTTAAAAAGGATTTTATAAGTGTTTTCTATTTTTTTTATAGACGAAGTGACAAATAGTCACTTGAAACTCACATATATACAACTACGAGGTGCCAGATTCGAATCCGAGACATGATATTCAGTCTAATAATTTCGCCAGTTGTTAATTCACCTAGACCTTACTGATTAGTTTTTATTAACATTATCAATTATCTAGAGATATTCTCTAAAATATTGATTAATATATCTAGATCTCCAAAACTAAAATAAAAATGTTATTTTATGGTTTTATATCTTCTAGTTTAACATTTTTTTCAAATTCATGTACCAAATTATTGAATGTAAATTATCCATTATCTCTAAAGATCTTCTATCTCACTCCGGTATTCAGGATAAAGAGACTTTGTCTAATCCTAAGTTCGATTGGAAAGTATGTAAAGTTTGGCTCTAAGTTTCTATCGTTAGGAATCAAACTCGGGTACTAGCCGAGTCTATTCCTTTAGTTGAATTTAACCACTCGAACCCAATCCTGGAGTAAACATCAATTACATTACATTTGGATTACAAATGTATAAAAAAAATATTTTGAAAGTCTTATACATCATTTAATTAACATATGCCGCTTCTATACATATAAAACATCCACTTATAATCATAATTATGGATAACTTTAATTTTGAGTATAACATCCGCTTCTAATTAACATATGCCGCTTCTATACATATATAACATTTAACTAGTTTAAATTTGAGGAAGGTAAAATATTGTCTTCTATGGTGCATACGCAAGAGGTTGATTTGATTCAGAAGTTGCCCACTGCTTCTACTCCTAGTAATGCTAGCGGGGTTAGTAGTCACCACCAGGCAAGATTCGTTATTTGCCTCTGTGTCTGACATGGTAGCTTCTGACATGAGTATTTCGGGGAAGCTTTGGGGGGATGTATCAGACGAAGTTGTTGATTCTATGGCCTATGAAACTGTTGCTGAAATGTCTGAACCGCATGTGTCTACCACCCGAAAGAAGAAAAATAAAAAGAAACTGGCTCAGAAAACAGTTGACTATAACACCCGCTCTAAGATGAATTTTGTCTCTGTCTCTTTTTGATCTAGCTATTGTTAGTGGATCCTTCGTTTTTTAGAAAATCAGATTTTGTTTTATATGTATAGATAAAGATTATTTTGTTAGTTGCTTTTTTAGATAAAGTCTTATACATCATCTTTATTTAACTTTTGTTAGTTGCTTTTGTAGTTTCTTTTTAGGGGCCTCTTGTAGGGGCTCTCTCTTACTGTCTGGGCTCTAGCTCCTCTTTTGTCAAGGATTTTGGCCTAGTTTTCTTATGCTTTTTATTGCCTTTTTTATTTCTTTTTTTATAAATTCTGGTATGATGCCTGTTTAATTCAAAAAACTTTAGCCAAATTTTTCCTAAATAAATATTGGTGGCGGCTCTACTATTTTCCACGTTGTCAAATGAGAATTCCAAACCGGATTTTTCGGGGCGCAACAGCGGTAAAAGAGAGAGAGAGAGCTCTAGGAGAGCAGAGTAATAAATGAGCGAAATGTGTGTCACATACCGTGGTAGGGGGGTGGACCTCTATTTATAGATTAAACGGGCGTACCGTCGCTGTCGGATCTATAGGGGAGATCCTGACCGTCGGTCAAGCGTGAACCGAGCGGGTTGCGTTGAGGGCTGCTTGGGCCGTCGTGGACAGAGATAATTGGGCCGGCCCATCACATTCTCCACCTTAATTTAACCACGGTGATAATTAAGGTGGAGAAATTGCCTAATGAGACTTATCAATCGTACATTCTGCACATTCTCTCATTGTCTTACCTACGGTTAATACTCATACTGCAACTATTGTAGATATTGTACCCTCATAACTGTAGAAATAGTAGTTAGCATATTGTAACTTATTTCAGCTATCTTAGTTTGCATTCTGTTTAGTTTTGCTTTTTCTGTTTGCTGATGTATAGCTAGTTTATATAGCTTAGAACACTTTTTGTATATATACTTTTATACACAGAAATGAGAATCTGGAATTTTCTCTCCATTTCCTTTTGGGTTGCTGATTTCAACATGGTATTAGAGCAATTCTTCCTTTATGGCTTCTAATTTTCCTTCATCGCAACCTACCATTTCTGACTAATCATTATTGCATTCTTCACCATCACATTTCAACCTAAATTGTTCGATTCTTGATTTCTGAAATTCGCAACTTCTACAATTTGTGATTTCTGTGTTTGCGATTTGTATCTCGCCATCTGTTCCGACCCGGGCTACGAAGCCCCACTGGACAATTGGGCCGGCCCAATTATCTCTGTCCACGACGGCCCAAGCAGCCCTCAACGCAACCCGCTCGGTTCACGCTTGACCGACGGTCAGGATCTCCCCTATAGATCCGACAGCGACGGTACGCCCGTTTAATCTATAAATAGAGGTCCACCCCCCTACCACGGTATGTGACACACATTTCGCTCATTTATTACTCTGCTCTCCTAGAGCTCTCTCTCTCTCTTTTACCGCTGTTGCGCCCCGAAAAATCCGGTTTGGAATTCTCATTTGACAACGTGGAAAATAGTAGAGCCGCCACCAATATTTATTTAGGAAAACATTGAAAAAACCTTTTTTGGAAAAGCGGATGGTCTTTTGAAAACTCAGAGATGTAGGTTCGGGGGTCGGTTACGCATGGGGAAGGTATTAGCACCCCACACGTCCTTTCTACCGAAAGGGAACCATTAACTTGATGTGTGGTTTAGGAAAAGTTGATTTGAAATGATTTTTGTTCTACTTCTTTTCTTTTCTTTTTATTTCATTTGAGAAATTGTTTTATTAAAAACGGGGAAAAAGAATATTTTTGGTATCTTTCAAAAGCGGAACAAAACAAAGATTTTTTTAAAAGGGTGCTTGACGGGACATGAACCCGGTCCTACATTCCCTCACGGGGGTGAGGGATCAAAGCTACGTAGTTCTCGTTTTTTGGTTTTGAAAATATTTTTGTGTTTTATTTTATTTAATTTTTTTGGAGCTTTTGAAATAAGACTCAAGTGTTCACGAATACCAAACAAACAAGGGCTTCGAGTGGCGTTCATTACTAACTTGAAAGAAAAGAGTTGAAACCAGTAACCAGTAAAGCAAAGGCTTCGAGTGATTACAAGTAACAACGTTTTATTTTCTTTTTTTTTTGAAATTGTTTTGAAAAAGGGCGGGCATCGGTGATAATTATCACTAATAGCTCATGTTGTTTTTGAAATTTGAATTAGTTTGTGTTTGATTAAGGTGTGGGAGCTTCCATAATAGTCAAAAAAGCAGAGGCTTCGAGTGACTACCACTAATAACTCCTCATTAGCGATCAAACAAGCAAAGGCTTCGAGTGATGACTAATGATTTATTTAAGAAAATGCCTTAGGGTTTTTTTATTGTAAAAACATTTGATTTTGATTTGAAAACTAGTTTAGAAAAGAGTTTGATTTGGAAAAAGATTTTGGAAAACAAGTAAAACACTTCAATCAACTCCAAATCCATAACCAAATGCAAAATGAATGAATGAAGTTCAAACATATTCAACTAATCAAGCAATCATGAACATGTTGATCATCAACTAAGATTAAGCATGCCAATATAATCAAGGGATTTAATTGTCAAAGATGCAAGATAAAGTTCTCAAAACAATTGTGCGTGTGTGAGGAGGAGTGCATTTACCCTAATGACTCTATGCTACAACAAGCAAGTAGGCTTACGTCTTCATTAGGAGGTCATACACATGGAGGGAAGGGCACACAATTAAATCAAGACAATTTAAGTAGCATCAAAACAAGTAAACAATTGATCATAGGCATAGAATGTTCTTAGTTAAACTAATGAACATGTGAGCAATGATTTCTCAATAACATGAACAAAAGGAATTGCATCAAGACTAGGGTAAGCCTATCCTTTGCAATCAACAATATGAACAAGTGCTCAAAGGCTAATAACACAATCAAAGAAAAGGGAGCATCAAGGTTTTGGGTAACCTATCCCTTGCAATACCCCACGAACCCTAAACCATAAACCTAACTATCTCATCCTTTATTCATTAAGAAATTAAAAGGGGAAGGTTGAATCATCTAAAACCATCTTCACCGCTTAGAACATGATGCACTAGGCATAAGTGGGAGTCATATGATTTATCATCAACAATAAACAATGATCAAACTAGAATATAAGAACAAGTAAATAAACACTAAACAAAGTTGAATCACATAGAACAATCCTCTCACTTGAATCAAAGTGCCCTAGGCACAAGTGAGAATCAACTTGTCTATCATCAACCTAATTCTTAAGGCAAGCATTAAAAGTAAGCCCTAATTTTGTTTGAAGTGTGCGCATGAAAGTTGATTAATGCAATTAGGTAAAATGTCTTTATGAAATGAGATGAAAATGTTTTGAATGAATGAGGGTAAAAATGATTTATGAGATGAGAGTAAAATGCAATGAGAGTAAAATTTTTTTATGGGATGCAATGCTTTCGGTAAAACATTTGAGTAAAATTTAAATGAAAGGGTAAAAGCGAAGAGTAAAATCTTTTTGGAGTTTTTGTAAATGTTTGAGTAAATAGTAAAATCTTTTTTGGTTTTGGTAAATTGTTAATGAAAGGTAAAGTAAAAAGTGAAAAGTGAAAACACAATTACACAACTTGTATTTACAAACACAAGATCAAATCAACAATATATGAGCAACAAATTGGTAAAAATTGAGGCCCTTGGCCGAATGCATAGCAAGGCAAAATCAAGCACAAATTTCATCATGTTCTTGCAACCAAATCACATCAATGAGCATATGAACATAAACCCTAGGATCTACTCATACATTTGATGCTCAAACAATTGTCATTTCATCATTTATTTCCACTCAAAATCAAAGGAAATGCAAGAACAATAGAAACCCTAACTTCTACTTATAAACCCGAGAGCATAGTTGGCTAGGTCCACCTTTTTATTCAACTTGAACACAAGAAATGGACGAAGAAATGCATGAACAACCAAAGACACTATATGGCCGAAGCATTTTTGAAGGAAAATGATGTTTTATTTCATGAAATTTAGTGAAAAATGTGTGGAAATGCAAGGGAAATTATTCAAGCACAAAAACAACTCCTTCAAGGCCAATGACCCATCTCAAACACCCAAGGCTCCCTAAGTCCTTGTCCATAATGTTTGAAATGGATCCTCAAAGCAACAACAACAAGCAATCAAGAAGAAGTTGGGAGTAGAAGAGAAATTTACATGGTAAAAGTGAAAGAAAACAAGGATCTAAAGCTTACCTTAAGAACCTGCAAAAGAAATGAAGAAGAAGATCAAATAAAAACCAAGAACACTTGAACCTCTTCTTGAATCCCACGAAAATCTCTTGATCTTGAAGAATTATTGTTGAAAGTTTGATGATAATGCAAGATTAGAAGTAGATCTAGTGTAGGAATCAAGAATATTGAAGTTTTGATGGTTGATTTTTTGAAGAAAAGTGGATGAGAATGGGTGGAGGTGCTCACGGTTTTTGAGAAGCAAGAAGAGAGTGTTTGTGTGCTGAAATTGGAGAGCCAAAAAAAAGAAGGGGCATGATGTGGAGAGCTAAGCAAGGTATATATAGGAGGCTTTTAGGTTTAGGGGCATTTAGGTCATTTTTCATTAAGTGAGCCTTAGGTTTGGACATATAATTTGAATGGAGGGCTAAGATTCATCATCACATGGATTGAGGACATTTAGAAAGCACAATATGAGAGGAAATGGGGCTGAAATTCGCAGCCATGAGTGAGTGGAATGGGTTGGCATTTTACAAGTTGTCATTGTACTATTTGTCTCCCACTACCTTTCTAATTATCCTTTCATTTTCTTGATTATTCTTTTCTAGATAATTCCCATAAAAATCATGCCATTTTGGGCCATGTCCTAGGAATAAATGATTGGGCTCAAATCATGAGATCACCATTCCCAAAATTGATATGGAACCTCACCTTGTAATTTTTGAAGGAAATTCCCTTTTTGCCCTCTTATTTAAACTTACATTTTTATGCAATAATCAAGCGTGCATGCGCATAAAAATACATGACCAAGCACATTCCTCCTCAAATAGTTCCCTTAAGATCGCCCAATGACTTGTGATGAAAAAAAAACTGTCTTTTTTGGGAAATGACCAAAATACCCTTTTGCACTAAAAAACCACTGGCTTTTGCTAAAAATGCAATCTCACTTTAAAATGACCCGAGAACCCTAGCATGACTTTTGAAAACCTAAAATGCATGCAAAATACTCCTTATGCCTTACAAAATGATTTCACACTTCATAGGTTACTATTTTTGTGGAAAATTAGGGTTTTGACCTTAGGCGGACAAAATTGGGGTATGACAACCGCTTTCCTTTACCTCGACCACATACTGACTTGAACGTCGGAGTGTCTTGCAGGTACCCCCCACCCGACGTGGATCTACTCGGAATGCTTGAGGATCTACGCAACCCCGAGCTCAAGGCAAGATCAGCCGAGCACCCTCTCTATTCTTTCCTGGAACTCTCAAACCAAGTACCCCGGACCGAGGATCCCTTCCGAAGTCTAGGTACCAAACAATGGCGACCACAGTGGGAGTGCAGAGCGCTGTCTTCCAAGACTCATCTCTACAATCAGCCCCTTCGGCACCTCTCAGTGGCGTCCTCAGACAAATTCTACTTACAACCGAAGTGACCAGACTCGTCGCTGAATAGCCTAATCTGGCTTCAACAGCTCGCTTCCGAGCTCGTCGCTGAATAGCCTAATCTGGCTTCAACAGCTCGTTTCCGAGCCCTTGCGGAATGGCCCTCGGCGGCCTCAACGATTGTTGCACCCTAATTTTGTCTGATCTTGTTTTAATTTAAATAATAATAAAACTAAAAAATACATAATTATTATAACTTAAAATTGACCTTTTATTTAACTACCTTTTTACATAATACGCAAGAGGAGTGCTCAGATACAAGTGCATTATTTTAGGATAATTTTGGATGAAGGGCATACTCTTGGTTCAAGCTTAAGCTTAATAAAAGAATTGCAAATGGCTATTTCATTGGTGGCTTCAAATCGATGAATACTAATTGGAGCTCTACACTTGATACTCCTAACAGCCAAACATCTACAACTTTGAGCATACACATGTCATTGAACAACACTGGCTGTTAATTATAATGTATGGCTCAATGCATCTTAGCAACAAAAAGTCACGCCATTTTCCAACATGATCCAAGATTGTATGCCATGGCGTTTTTGATGGATGGAAGTGCAGCCTTTGGTCTCAGCTTGAGTTTTGTTGTATGAGCACTGAACCAATTTGGGATGGAAATTTGGAGGAGCAGGTAACCAGTAGTGCCCATCGGATGGGTGCTTCTCGTCCCATTCATGTGGGAAACACTAGCAATGCGTGGTACATGAAAAGCAAATTATCTTTCCTAAGTTAACTTATTTTAGTCCCACATCGAAAGTTTTAGACCAAATAGCGTGGAGTTTGGACTATAAAAGAAGTATTTGTCTAAAAGGGAGGAGATCATTGCCGGGTTAAGTGATCTTTTGGGTCAAAGCGTTCGCGGCCCATTTCACTAAAAGTCCGTCTTTGATCATTTGGACGTTTTGAGTCGGCTTTCCGATTCTCAAAGCGGTTCTTGCGATCTCTTGGGGTCAAAATGGACCGGATAGAGTCCGGTTCGCGATTGACACAGTCGATCGCTTTCGGTTCGGTTTGGCACTCGCGTCGAGTCGAGTTAGTTTTGTATTTATTTTGTTTATTTTTATGTACATATTTATTTATCATTTATTTATAATATAATCTATTTATTTATTTATTTGTTTATGTATATATCTATTTATATTTATTTATGTATATATTTGTTTATTTATTTTTTAGCCTAGTCTTTATTAATTATCGCTTTTGTCTTTTTTTATGCACAAATTAGTTTATTTCTTCAAAAATCAAATAAAGACTAAGTCGGTTTGTACAACCGGGTTAGTCATCATCCTAGGACCAATGAGTACATGCAGATTCAAGAATCCTAAAAATTTATAAAAATATAAATAAATCATTTCTCCCAAAAATAAAAGACTAAGTCGGTTGTACAACCGAGTTAGTCATCATCCTAGGACCAATGAGTACATCTGATTCAAGAATCCTAAAAACTTATAAGTAAATAAATAAATCACTTTTCCTAAAATAGGGGACTAAGCTCGGTTGTACAACCCAAGTTAGTCAATGTTCTAGAACTAATGAGTCATGCAGTTCGAGTTCTTGAATACCTATTCTAAAACCAACTCACCTCAAAAATACTTTCAAAAGTAGGGGACTAAGTCGGTTGTACAATCGGGTTAGTCGTCATCCTAGAATCGATGGTATGCATGTTCAAGGAATCCTAGGACCCTACACTAAAAAAATACCAACCCACAAACCTTTTTCAGAAGAATCTGCGTAGCTTTGATTCCTCCATTGCATCCGAGAGGTACGTAGGAGCAAGAGTCCACTCTTGTCAAGCTCTAAAAACTAAAAATTTAATTAAGTCTTTTTCTCTATAAATAAAAGGGTAAAATATTAATAAACCATAATTAATTAGACAAAGGATGTCCTGGGGTGCTAATACATTCCCCACGCATAACGACTCCCGAACCCTAAACTTGCCTTGTCCTAAACCAAAAGGGATTTTCCGAATTTGCCCTATAAACTAAAATTTGGTGGCGGCTTCCTTTCGAACTTCGAAGAATACTTTCCCGGATTTTTCGGTCGTTACAACGATTATCTGGCTTGTTGAGTCTAACACTCCACCAGAGAGTCCGTCCAGTTTGCCCTTCCACCCGATGGAGACTGACGAGTTCCGTCGGGGGTCGAACGGTTTCCCAATTTTGCTTTACGCGAGCTCAGCCTTCCCTCTTGATGCTTGAACTGACGAGTTCCATCAAGAGGCCAAAGGAAGGAGACACATTGTGCGGTCTCCGCTCCGAAGGCCTGTCGTCTTAAGCGACACCGATAAGAAGGCCGGATGTCCCACGCGACACCAGTAAGAAAGTCGGGCGTCTCTTACGACCCCGGTAAGAAGGCCGATAAGCCCACAGCGGCCTCGGTAGGATGAAAGTGATGGACGGGCACCCCAACAGCTCTGGTACCAAGACCGATCGCCCACAGCCGGCATTAGTAAGAAGAAGGAGAAGGGGACCCCCAACGGTCTTCCTATCTTACAAAGGCAATGAGCCTGCTGTTGTGCGAAAAGTAGTTGTGCAAGTGTACACAATCGCAACAAGTAATATACTGATAAGTAGAGTTCGTCTCCACAGGGATTGATATTAATTTTAGAGTTTAAAAAGGAATTACACTTTAGAGGAACAAGTAGCAAATAGTTTGAGTAACAAAGTTTCAGTTGAACAAAGGTTGTTAAGGTAACAAGTTAACAGTGAATTAAACTATAAGAGAAATAAGTTGGGTTGCCTTCACTATGTAAATTCCCATAAACAAGACGCTATAACGTCACACGCTATAGCGTTAAGCGCTGTTGCAAATATTTTGTGCCTTTCAGTCACTAGCGCCAGGGTTTCATTACAAGATGCCTATGTCTAGGTTCTAAATAAGTTCACCCCTGTATATTCAAGATCCCACAGTTTAAGCTTTATAAACTATTGCAACTTCTATGTCTAGAGGAAGCAAAAATTGGCTAAATGTCTTTAACCAACCTTCTCGTTTATATTAATCCTTGAGTTCTTTCTATGGTTCATGTCTGAATCCACAGAAGTTCTTGCTTTACGTGGCCAAATATAAAACAAGGTTGAAAGTATTATAACACAAGGATTAAAACACAAAACGTGAGAAATTATATACGTAATATTAATGGTTCATTACAAGCTTATAGCAACCCAACTCAAAGAGTTTAGCTCATGTTGAGCATCATCAAAATAACACAAATACAAATACTTGCATTACCGTAGGTAAGGAGGAAATTACAAGTGCAAAAGATACAAGCTTGAAATCTCCTAATCATCCACGCATAGATGGTACATCATCATCAGCCTTACACCTTGAGAAATACAAAGATTACAAAGAAAGAAAACTAAAATTGCAAAAGCTTCAAAAGTGTATCAATGGAGAAGAAGAAAATGTCACGTTCTCTCTCTCTACTAATCCTCTCTCTAACTCTCAAAATCCTAAGGTATGGGAAGGGAAATCAGCATCTCTAGTATATCTAGCATGAGGTACATCTCTCCTCCAAAAGTCAAGAAAGGTGATGTTTGCTTTTTCACCAACTCCAATATTCCTTTACTCATGCAATGACAAGTGTCCACACAAATCCAATAAAATCCGCACATGTCAGCAAGCATTGTGGACACAAGATATGGAACATGGATTAATGAGCTTGGCGCCAAAATTTCACTTTTCCTTTAGATGCTCAGCTGCGCTACCCTCTTGACGCTATAGCGTTAGACGCTATAGCGCTAAACACTGCACTACTTCACAAAATACATCAAAATAATCACAAGGGCACCAAATGTGCCAATTTCATAGCAAAGCAGTGTTTAGCCCTTCCTTACCTAATATAAACAGTAATACAATAAATACTATACTAATATTACTTGAGAACTTACTTAATTCAATGATTAGAGGCATAAATAACTCATATAAATATGAGTTATCACCTGCCGCCTCGGCACTCATCTGCTGGTCGTCTCGACCTCTCATTCTCTCTCTTAGCCAAGTTCATGCACTTGTACTACCCTGATCACTCAAATTCCCGAGCGGCTACGAGCCTCACCGCGATGTCAGATCGCAGGTACGCAATTAAACATACATTCGTATTTGAAATAAACAAAATGCAATCAAAATTATGCAGGGAATTAAAGGCCAAAAAAATGAGATGGCGCTCGATTGTACTTACAACTTGGAAATGGCCCCGGACAAGCCGAGGCCATTCAAACAAATTGTTTTAAAAAATCATAGGAAAGACAAGGATCCTAGTTCTCTCCCATCTCGCCGAATTTCTCTTTCAGGATCTCTTCTTGGTTCGCATCAGGAGTCTGGGTGTTGCCACCGGTTGCAGGGAGCGTCCTCCTCAACCTCAGTTGCAGAGTACACGACCTTCCCCTCTTTGGACAAGATCTTTCCCCCTACCACTTTCTGAGTGAGGTGCATGTACTTCGTCAGAAGATTTGGGTCGAGCACCAGAGCCTGAGACAGGCACCGAGTATAGCCTAGCTTGGCCATTTCCGCATTGGAGTTCTTCAGATCTTGGCATTTCTTCTCCAGCTCAGCCACCTGGGCCTTGGCCTTAACCTCGGCAGCTTGCTTTCTAGCGGCAACCAACCTCGCCAGCAGCTCGGCATTGTTATCACAATCCTCCTGCAGACGGCGATTCTCCTTCAGCAACTCTGCATAGTCATGACGACGCATGTGTTTCAGTTCTCGCCGGGTCCGAGCCAATATGTTGGCTAAATAATTGTTATACTCTTAGGTTTCAAGGTACATACCTTCAAGCTTTGCAGGAGTGTTGGCCAAGACTGCCGCCTTCATCTTCTTAATGGCCTAGGCCCCCAGCTTGGCGACCTTAGCCACAACAGCAAAGTCGGCCTTGGAAAGATCCTACACCATCGCCTGCGCAGATTTCTATTTTTTAGCTGCGTGCAGCGTAGCCTCTCGGTCTTTCTCAGCATTTCCCCGGTTTGCCACTTCAGGACGATCTTGTCGGCCCTTTTGAGTTGCAGCGATTGAAGACTTTTCATGATCCTTCCGCTTCTTCTTCGGATCAGTGTTCTTCACGGCGCTGGAGGTGGTCGCCGGTTTGGACTTTGGATCCGCTCGGAAAGAAGAAGTTTGTCCACCCTTCTTCCGGGGTGGTGTGTTCCTCGGCGCAGAGGTTTGCGAAATCTCAACATCCATATTAACAGTAGATTCACCCAGGATCGTCTCAAGCTCGTCCAGGTGGTCCATACTTTCTGCGAAAAGAAAAAGACTCAACGTCAGAATTAACCCGACTAACAGATAAATATTAAATAATACACATGCAAAGGTCTACGTTTATCCAAATATTCTTTCAGCCTCTTCTTGGACTTAGCCAACTCGTCGAACATCGTGCCACAGTTCAGCTTCAAGTCCCTCTCGGCTAGCATCTAGCCCCATTTGTCTATAAATCGGAAGGACTCTACGTCGTCCCCAAAGTACTACTCGTCAATCGTAGTCAGCATTTGTGATAATATGCCCCTCGCTTGTAAAGTGATGGGCGCGTTTCCAATTGAATGGGAAGTGGGATTTCAGTAGTCTCCCGTCGGCAATTTCCGCAATAGACTTCTTCGCTGCCTTGTTTACCGCCTGCACGAAGAAGAAATTCTCTTTGAAGTTCTTGTTTGAATCATTCGTCGGGAAGAAGTACGACCGGTCCAGCTTGTTCTTGAAACCAATATGGCCATATCTATTTCCTCCCACGCCGGGCTCACTCTTGCGTGTGACGGTGAAGAGGGTAAAGAAGACCCGGGCCGTCGGCCTCCTCCCGAGGTACTTCATCGCCAACTCAAATCCTCTTAAGAAACCCAGCAGTTCGGCAGAATTTGCGATGGAGAAGCCCTTAGGTATCTCAGCACTTGCTTCTGAAACGAATTTAGTGGAAGTCGGACGTTCATTTCTTCAAGTGCCGCTCCATAAAAGAAATATCCATAGTAGCTATGCTCGCTGCAGACTGGCACATCTTGCACCAAAGTGATCCTCCACTTCTCGCCCACGGGCTGGTTTAGGTAATACTTTTCATAAAATGTTGTAGGTTTGTCCGGTTTCATGCGCGCATAAATGTTGCAGACTTCAATCGACACCCAGTCGTAAGTTTCTTCATAGCGCTCGGAACGATTCTCGATAGTCACCTCGGCGGTAGCCAAACGCGACGTCGCCTCGGTATCATCTTCAAAACTCGGAGTGGGAGGCCTTTCCCAACCGGATACAGGAACGGAGAAACTTGACTTCGCAGACATATTATGGTAGGTCGTCTTGAGCAAAGATCAGAAGCCCTCTGGCACCGACATTGGACACCCATCTTCCCTTCTCTTGAGGATCGGCTTCCCCGGCAGAATGAAGCTTTTTCTCTCCTCACTCTTCGTTCGGACCATCTGCAAGGGGCACACACCACTAAATCACTCGGCTCTAATTGCTACGCTTTGCTTTATCTACCTCGGGTCGGTCGGGGCCAAGGTAAGACAGATGGAGGCAATCCTCACACGAGGAGCCTGCCTCGGCTATCTACCCTACTCTAAAGGTACGAGCAACCTAAAACTATTTAACAACAAGATAAGTGCTTCGAAACTAACCTTTTGCAGCAAAGACTTGAGCAAACTCGGTCTCGGAGCGGCGGTGATATGAACTGGCACGGTGGTGTTGAACTCGGACAACGGCCAGAGAATCCCTCTCTCAAAGGCTCTGCGCTGCTTCTCTCTCTAAGATCTCTCTCAAAAGCAACGAATGAGGAGGAAACCTCCTCTCACTCCTTATATACGCTCCGTTAATGTGCCCGCAACGAAGCGTCGCCCCCTTTAAAGCGCTTGCCCGACATCATCAAGAAAGATCTGCCAAGCGACGCCTCGAAATAATCAAATGTCATATCGATGTCTCCCTAATCTCCATCTGACACGTGGCTCAGTGAAGGCGCGATTAAGACTCAGGTTCCACTCAAGCCAAGGCCGATCTCGGCGACCGACCCCAACTTAGGGGGCCACTGTTCCGACCTGGGATGCGAAACCCCACTGGACAATTGGGCCGGCCCAATTATCTCTGTCCACGACGGCCCAAGCACCCCTCAACGCAACCCGCTCGGTTCACGCTAGACCGATGGTCAGGATCTCCCCTACATATCCGACAGCAACGGTACATGGTGTATGGAAATCACATACACTTGTGTGCAAGTATACACTGTCCAAAAACAAGTAGTAAAAAGATCGAACCCACAGAGATTGAAAAACTCACTTTTAAAATCAATATAAAGTAATAAAGTGTAAAGTAACAAAGTAACAAAATAATTTTGGATTTTGTTTGATGATCACAACTAAGTTAGAAAGCAAAGTAAAAAAAATGTTGATAGTGTAAAAGAGAAAAGCTAGTTGGAATGTCTTTATCAAGTAATTTACTTATAAGTGTTTGATGCAAGATGTGATGCACCAGACCGAATCTTTGTTGCATTAGCTATGTGCCTTGCGGTCACTTTCTTGAGTATCATTACCACTCTTATGATCCTTGTTCTATGCAAGATAAGAAAGGGGTGTTAGTGCCAATCTTGCCTCCTAACAATTATCCAATTTGCTTAAATAAATTCACTCTTGTATTTTAAGTACCCACAATTATCCTATGGACTATACTATCCTATCTCTAGGACTTAGCATGGTTTTCACAAAGTTTTCTTTATGTAAAACACTCACCCATATTAGTTCTTGAGTTCTTAATTGTAAGCCATTTCTGGTCATTTACAAATCTTACTTATTCTAAGTGATCAAGTTCAAAATAAGTTTGGAAAATTATCAAGCAAGAACTAAAGTACAAACATACATACATGCATCATACTTACTTAAAAGCTCATTAAATGATTAGAACATTCCAACTAAGAAAGGTTTAGCTAACAAGAGACATTGCAAGATATATATAAAAACCGAATAGACCATGTTTATATATATATAGAAATCACAAAAAGAGAAACAACAAGAGTAAAGTTACAAATGTTGAAAACCTTTGTATGAAATCTTCTAGCAATGCACTAGCATTACTCCTTAGCACTATACAAACACTATGAAAATGAGTTAAGGAGGATTTATGAATTCCTTCCTCTTCCTCTAAAAATATAAAAACTAACTATGTATATTGAAATTTTGATCTAACTTATGGATTGTGATATATTTCCAAATGAAGATGTGAGGTCCTTTTATAGCCTTCTGCTGAGGTGCTTCCTTTCTTCATGTTGAAGTAATCTTGAGTGGATCATAGCCGTAGTTGCTTTTCGAGGTTTATCCCATGTTGAAATCTTTGACTAATGACATAGGGCGGTTCCATGGTGATAGAACATGTGTCCCTATGTTGGTGACTCTTCAAAGCTATGCCTATAGCTATGTGTGAATGGTAGGCGCCTACTATACAAGGTGGGATGGCATCGAGAACCAGCGGGAGAGGTCATCACTTGCAAGTGGATGCATATGAAACAGTCGCTTATTCACCAAGTAGTGCGATTTGATGCGTGGATCGGTCAGCAGAGCACCGATGCGCTTAGCATTGAGATCGCAGAACAAAAACATCAAACATACCACAATATATCCAAAATGGCCTCATCAACCAGCAATAAGGGACACTTCGGCCCCGGAGACAAACGGAACCAGTAATGCTTAAAGTACTTATAGCTACTTTTGTACAAAGCCATAAAGGGGCGGCGCTGGTGGTTACATAGAGACATCCACCTCATTGGATCCTTCACCGACGAGCGGAAGAAATACAAAAACTTGCAAGCCGAGACTTCTTCCCCAAGGCATTCACAAAGGATTTCGAAGGTCCTCATATGGGCCCACCCGTTGGGATGAAGCTGCGTCGGAGCCACGTTGAGCATCTTCAACACCTGGCAGTAAAAGGTGGGGAAAGGCAGCCGAACCCCCAAATGCTCAAACCAGGTCTGGTAAGCATAAGTATATACATCATCCCCCGGAACGCACTCATCTGAAACGGCTTCCCCCAAGGAAACCAGACTAGCTGTGGCCGATCCTTCGTCCAAGGGGTGACATAGTACCTGCCGAATGCTAGCAAGGGAGACCTCGGTGCGAAGCTCTGAGTACGAATCAAGCACCTCTTGATCCACCCAAGAAAGCCCCTCGCTCCCAGATCGTTCGCCGCTAGGACTCTCATCTTCGGCCATAACAGAAAAATCAGCCGATCCTGCGGAATCAGAAGGGGAATCACTGTTATAAAGCTCGCCTATTTCCCTTATCACCCAGCGACAGTTGCGCAGCGAACAATAGCCACATTTAACGGCGGCAGCACAGTTGGGATTAGGACACTTATATTCAAAGGTCACCTCACTCTCACTATCGCTACTTATCTCGACTATCAAAACCATCCCTATTTTTGCAGGAACGACAAACGCAGCAAATGCGAACCCAAGAGACAAGCAGAAAAAGGCAGCCGACTATACACACCAAAGCAGAAAATGAAAGAGTAATGCGAAAAGCCACGTACCTGAAGAAAGAAATCTAAGTAGTCACGAACGCCACCAAAGGAAGAACAAGGCACAAGAGAACACAGGAGAAGATGGATGCGGAAAGGAGACGACAGCGGGAATGGAAGGGAAGTGAAACGGAAAAGAAGAGCAAGCGAAGAGACACAAAGGTAAGACCCTTTCGGAGTAAAAATGATCCAACGGCTCACGAACTCACCAAGAAAATCAACGGTGGGGACTCGAAGCGGTTCAAATCCCAGGCAGTAGATTCGCGGCACGTTCTTACCCCCAATGGAGCACTTAAAAGACGTAACGGTTCCCGATGTAACGCCCCAAAATAATTTAATTCATTTATCTAAATTAACTTGCAACATTTATTTAAGTAGATTAATTAAAATAAAGTTTATTTCATTTAGGAGGTGTTTAAGTGATTAGGAGTGGTGGGAGTAATTAAAGGGAATTAAGTCGTGAGGAAATATTGGAATTAATTAATTAATAGAGTTTATTTTGATTAGGAGTTGTTTAAATAGTTAGGGAGAGGTGGAAGTAAATAAAAAAGAGAGGTGTAGGAAATAAGAGGCCATTGGCCCAAATCAATTGGGCCTAGGTAAATGAAAGAAGAAGAGGAACAGTGAGAGGAGTGAGGAGGAGCCGTGAGGAAAAATGAGAGGAAAGGAGAGAAAGAAGAGAAGGAGAGAGAAGAAGAGAAGGAGAGAAGAAGAGAAAGAAAGAGAGAGAGAGAGAAACCGAAAGTTCTCTAGGGAGAAGAAGAAGAAGAGGTTTCGCATGGAGGGCTTCATGGAGAGGGAGGAAAGCATGTTGTTGATTCCTCATTGATCTAGAGGTGAGCGTGGCTAGGGTTTCAAAGGGAGAAGGAGAAGCTCCGTTCGTTGTGTTCTTTGGGTTTTGTACGTGATTCCTTCTGCGTTGTTTAAACGCACAAATTCGAGGTAAGGGTGAGCGTTTTGGTTGACATAATTGGGTATATATGGGGTTTTGTGGGATTAGATATTATTTATGAGGTTTTGGTAAATTTGATGTTTTGATGAATATGATGTTTTGATGAACATGAGGTGTTGATGATTTTTGATGATTTTTGATGAATTTGATGGTTGATGAGTTTGATAACCACTTGATGATTTAATTGAGGAACAAATGTGTTTTTGGTGTTAATCATGTGTGGGAAGGATTGTTTGATGTTTTCTTGGTGAGCTTTGATGATTTTAATTGATGAAAAATTCGTATTTTTGGAGTTAAAAATCGAGTTGGGTGAAAAATTCGCACATTTTCTAAAAATTCTCGCATAATACATCATTACACCGATCGGCGCCTCACTGTGCGCTGCAGTGGCGCTTCACACGCCAGTGCAATGCCCAAATTCTGTGTGTTTCTGTCCAATGGCGCCTCACTCGCGCCTCACTCGCGCTTCATGCGCGAGTGCCTGTTTCTCACTGTTTTTCACTGTTTTGTCACTGTTTTTGTAAATTGAATATCTTTTGAACCGGAAACCCGATTGAGGTGTTCTAAGATGCGTTGGAAAGCTTATTCAGAGGCCTAACTGAATATTCTACTTTTAAGGCAAAATACAATGTTTATTGTTTCTGTATTTACTGAGCAAATGGTGCGGTTTTATGAAAATTGTGATACTATGTTTATATAAGTGAATTGTTATGAAATGCTATACTATTAGTACACTAATTGACTATGGCTAGACTGTGGTTTACCACTAAGGCCAGAATTTCTTCGCTGGTGTATTTGCTCTGTTTGGCTACCACGTGAACCTCACCAACTTTCTAAGATAAATTCTTACTCGAGTAGTCAATACCTGTGGTGAGTTGTAACCTGGTCCAGAGTAATCCCATAGTCAATCAGTCTACTATTTTATGGCACCCTAATCTAAAAGACAAATGAAGTATATATATGTATTGAATGATGATGAGGATATGTGTGTTATGATGATGTAATATGAACAGCGATGTTTTTGCGAAGAGTGTACTCTATGAGTAATTGCTTGATGATGATGTATTATGATTCGTGATGAGTGATGATGTGTAAACTCTATGAGTATAATATAGTGATGATGTACAAGGATTGTGATGATTTGCGAAGGAATACACTCTATGAGTGTTTTATAACGATGACGAGGAGCACTCTAGGTGAGTTTTGGTGAGTTGCACATGTGTTTCATAGAGTCTCATGGCATGTGCATTATTTTGCGATGTTTAGGCTTCGGCCACTTTTGCGATGTTGAGGCTTCGGCCACTTTTGCGATGTTGAGGCTTCGGCCACTTTTGCGATGTTGAGGCTTCGGCAATTTTGCGATGATATGGTACCATCATGCATATGCCCTCAGTGGGGTTGCATCTTCATGCATAATCATGACTGTAATATCGCTTGTTGTCCGTGATTGGGCCGGTGTTGCGTGATTGCGATGTAGTGATGATGTTAATATTGTGTGATTGCATGTGCCTATTTCCTCTACTTATATACATTCGATTATGTTTATCTGAAATTCTCACCCCTTCTGCTTGGAATGTTGCTCTATCGTGGCAACGCTGCAGGTGATCGCGAAGGAAGGAACTACTGCCTTCCTTGTTTAGTCGTTGGGAAGTCTTAGAGTCGCTCTGATCTTCGTAACACCTAGGGCGTACTTGGAGTTATTAGTAGTTGAATAATTATCTTATGACCATGTTTATGTCATGATACGAGTTTGAGAGACATAGTGAATTGTTGTTTAATTATAACTGCGACCTCATTATTTTGAAGTTTGAAATTATGTTGATTGAGTATTAGCACGAATTATAATGGTGCGAAAGTTGAGTTTTAACAAGTGATGATGATGTGGCATTCCTTTCCTACTAAATAAATATTATTTTCGAAACGAAATTACTCTGATAATGATGTGTATGCGTTTGGGGTAGAAAAGGGTGTTACATTAGTGGTATCGAGCGATTCGGTCTGTCCGCCAAGTTGTCCAAAGATCGAGTCTAGTCATCTCTCGAGTCTTGGTACTGCGTTCTAACCATTGTCCGTGTAGTAAGTGATGTTTCGCAGTGTAGGACAAACCGAGTCTTCTTTGAATGGTAAGTGAATAAGTGGGGAGATACCCATTGTGATAATGTGTGTTGTATTGTGTTTCCAATGTGTGAACTCTGTGTCTTCTGTTTTTGAATTCCCTGATGGTTTGGAAAATGCTTGGTTTGCGAAAGATGCGTTAGTTACTTCTTTTGAAACCGAAGGAAAATATATTTTTTTTTTTGCCGCTCTAGGCTTCAATGTTCTTATAAATAATTATTACATGATTTTAAGAGTTGAGGGCACCTTTCATTTACGAAACTCATTTCCAAAAAGTAAATTGTTGATTGTGTTGGAAAACAACTTTTACTCATTTTTCGCACTTCTACTTATAAATATTTTTCGAAGTAGAGATGTCGCATTTATTGATACGTAGATTGTGTGATTGTTATTTGACTTAAATTTGGTCCATGACCTTTGTTGTTGTTGTTGTTGATGGGTCAATGTGACCAAAGCGTTGTTGTTGTTGTTGTTGTTGGGTCGATGTGACCAAAGTGTCGTGTTGTTGTTGTCGGGTTGACGAATAATGTATTTGTGAGTTAAATGACTGTGCATTAAATGATGAAATTGCGGTGTTTAGTGTAGAGATGAACTATGAACATATGTTGCCTACAAGTTGTTTGACAAGATACCTTATGAGTTTTGAAGGTGAAATTACTCTGCTTAAGTAGTATATGATGTTGAAATTGGTATTTTGGTGGTTGGGTGAATTTGGGGTGCCGGGATGATTTGATTAGATTGTAGTCAAAGTGTTGCATGTAAAGTGTTGATAAAATGTATAAGTGAAGTTTAGAGTGCATGTAGGTGTTTGACCAAATATCAAAATGTTGATTGGATGCCCAAGTGTTGTTTGATGACATGAATTGTTAAATTTGAGTGTTGTTTGAGATTATTGTTTCGTGACGAAACATGATGAATTTTATTTGTTTACGGTTTTGTGCATTTACGACCTCGCTTGATTGATCCAAAAAAAAAATTATGTGGCTGATTGTTTTGAAAAAGGGATTTAACTCCGGTCGTTTTGCCACTTGGTTTCATAAAATTTCAATAAGAGACGAAAGAAAATTCGGTTGCAAGTTGAGTAAGAAGTTACATCAAGTTTGGTACCTAAGTGCAGTATTTTGAAAAATTGTACCAATTGGCTACTTATTTTGAAAAATAAAACTCATAGATAGAAACTACACTCGAGAGCTTTTCAACAAGTATTTGTTTGTCGAAATTCGATGTCGCTTACTATTTTAAATTAATTCGTCAAAATAGACGCATAGTTGCGAATTTTCTGCAACCGAGTTTATGAAGATTTGCAAAAACGTTTTGAACTCGGATCTTCATATGTTGTGGATTTGTAATTTAAAAACGGCGTGATTTTTGAGGTTGCTTGTGAACCTTTAACAAACAATGTTATGGTTGGGTATTAATGTGAGTATTAAATTTATTTTCAACAAATGAGTACTCACCTTGTTGTCGTATGTTCTCCTATGTGTTTACTTATGTGGCTAAATTAAACTATAGTCTCGCATGAACTTGTTATGTGGTTGATTTAACATTATCCCTTTGACTAATAGAATTGGGGAAAGTGTAGCATGAAGTATAATATGAATTTTTACTGTAACATGTTCTTGATTACGTGGTAATGTTGGATGCTAAATGCGTTGTAGATTAATCTTCTATTTGTGTTAAGATGCTTCATTGTCTTGACCATTAAGAGTGATCCTTTGTAGGTGACCCCGATTTGTGTTTATGTGTTGTGTGTTATGTGTTAGGTATTATGTGAGAACCATTGTAGTAGCGAAGGAGTAAATGTAAATGATGAGTTCCTTATAGTAAATTGAGTAAATGCATGCTTTGATGATGACGTAATTGAATATGATTAAGATTGATTGATGATTTGTTTAAGTGTGCTAGGACAATGAAAATATTTTGCTCACAAAACTTATTGTGTATGATCATGAGGATAGTTTAATGATACGGATTAATGAATTGATTTTATACCTGACAGTATGTGGTTATACATGATTGGTTGAACTCGTGGGGTTGATGTGCTGGCTTGTTCCTTTCTAACTAACTAGTTGATGTGATGAAAAGTTGTGTCGTTAATTGTTCAGATAGGTATGGTTAAAAGAGTTTTAACGATGTCAAAAGAGTGGGAGTCGTGACGACGCCTTCGCACCCTAGACCGCGTTAAAAGCCTTTTAGCGTAGTGTGTGTAAATTGGAAGGATTGTAGTTTTGTGACCTCAATTAATTGGTGGCATGAGTAAGAGGGACTGATCACCCCAATAACTCATCCCCAATGAAAGAGGCGACAATAACTCGTGGTATTATAAATTTTGGATATATGTGTTAATTTTGATTTGGGTAATTAAGTGATGTGCTCATACTTGACTTCATGTTAATTATTACATGTGTATATATAAGTGTTCTCAATACGTGATGTTGTGAAAAATGCTTGATTTTGAAGTCACGTGTAGTACTACAAATTTGTTATTCATTTTAGTACTTGTGGGCCGTATAACTGATTATGTATTTTTCTATGTGTGGTCCTTGAGAATAGAAGGTTAATTAAATCTTGTTTTAAATTTCGTGCCTTTATTGAGTTGTGGGTAGTAGTTGTGTTTGGACTGAAAGTAGATAGTTATGTGGTATGAGGAATTGAATCAATACCTTAAGTTGAGACTCATGAGGAATAATAAGACCATACATTATAAGAACTTTTGGGAATGTGTCCTTATGGAATTTGATATGAGTTTGATGATGTGTGAGTAGTTGAGTAGGACTTTGATAACCTCATGATTAGAACATCTAAGTGGAAGTAAAGATGTAAAGAAAAGTGTTTAGTATGCTGCTAAGTATATGATGGATTAAGGGCAATGATGGTTGGAGTTGACAAGAAGATTTGGTATTAGTTTCGTGAGTTTGGTGTGGATTTTCGAGGACGAAAATATTCTAAGTGGGGGAGAGTTGTAACGCCCCAAAATAATTTAATTCATTTATCTAAATTAACTTGCAACATTTATTTAAGTAGATTAATTAAAATAAAGTTTATTTCATTTAGGAGGTGTTTAAGTGATTAGGAGTGGTGGGAGTAATTAAAGGGAATTAAGTCGTGAGGAAATATTGGAATTAATTAATTAATAGAGTTTATTTTGATTAGGAGTTGTTTAAATAGTTAGGGAGAGGTGGAAGTAAATAAAAAAGAGAGGTGTAGGAAATAAGAGGCCATTGGCCCAAATCAATTGGGCCTAGGGTAAATGAAAGAAGAAGAGGAACGGCTGAGAGGGAGTGAGGAGGAGCCGTGAGGAAAAATGAGAGGAAAGGGAGAAAAGAAGAGAAGGAGAGAAGAAGAGAAGGAGAGAAGAAGAGAAAGGAAGAGGAGAGAGAGAAACCGAAAGTTCTCTAGGGAGAAGAAGAAGAGGTTTCGCATGGAGGGCTTCATGGAGAGGGAGGAAAGCATGTTGTTGATTCCTCATTGATCTAGAGGTGAGCGTGGCTAGGGTTTCAAAGGGAGAAGGAGAAGCTCAGTTCGTTGTGTTCTTTGGGTTTTGTACGTGATTCCTTCGTCGTTGTTTCCGGAACGCACAAATTCGAGGTAAGGGTGAGCGTTTCGGTTGACATAATTGGGTATATATGGGGTTTTGTGGGATTAGATATTATTTATGAGGTTTTGGTAAATTTGATGTTTTGATGAATATGATGTTTTGATGAACATGAGGTGTTGATGAATTTTGATGATTTTTGATGAATTTGATGGTTGATGAGTTTGATAACCACTTGATGATTTAATTGAGGAACAAATGTGTTTTGGTGTTAATCATGTGTGGAAGGATTGTTTGATGTTTTCTTGGTGAGCTTTGATGATTTTAATTGATGAAAAATTCGTATTTTTGGAGTTAAAAATCGAGTTGGGTGAAAAGCTGCACATTTTCGGAAAAATTCTGCATAATACATCTATTATGGTGATCGGCGCCTCACTGCGCTGCAGTGGCGCTTCACACGCCAGTGCAATGCCCAAATTCTGTGTGTTTCTGTCCAATGGCGCCTCACTGTCGCGCTCACTCGCGCTTCATGCGCGAGTGCCTGTTTCTCACTGTTTTTCACTGTTTTGTCACTGTTTTTGTAAATTGAATATCTTTTGAACCGGGAACCCGATTGAGGTGTTCTAAGATGCGTTGGAAAGCTTATTCAGAGGCCTAACTGAATATTCTACTTTTAAGGCAAAATAAAATGTTTATTGTTTCTGTATTTACTGAGCAAATGGTGCGGTTTTATGAAAATTGTGATACTATGTTTATATAAGTGAATTGTTATGAAATGCTATACTATTAGTACACTAATTGACTATGGCTAGACTGTGATTTACCACTAAGGCCAGAATTTCTTCACGGTGTATTTGCTCTGTTTGGCTACCACGTGAACCTCACCAACTTTCGGAAGATAAATTCTTCCTCGAGTGGTCAATACACAATGGTGAGTTGTAACTGGTCCAGTAATCCCATAGTCAATCGACCTACTATTTTATGGCACCCTAATCTAAAAGACAAATGAAGTATATATATATGTATTGAATGATGATGAGGATATGTGTGTTATGATGATGTAATATGAACAGCGATGTTTTTGCGAAGAGTGTACTCTATGAGTAATTGCTTGATGATGATGTATTATGATTCGTGATGAGTGATGATGTGTAAACTCTATGAGTATAATATAGTGATGATGTACAAGGATTGTGATGATTTGCGAAGGAATACACTCTATGAGTGTTTTATAACGATGACGAGGAGCACTCTAGGTGAGTTTTGGTGAGTTGCACATGTGTTTCATAGAGTCTCATAGCATGTGCATTATTTTGCGATGTTTAGGCTTCGGCCACTTTTGCGATGTTGAGGCTTCGGCCACTTTTGCGATGTTGAGGCTTCGGCCACTTTTGCGATGTTTAGGCTTCGGCCATTTTGCGATGATATGGTACCATCATGCATATGCCCTCAGTGGGGTTGCATCTTCATGCATAATCATGACTGTGTACTGTTGTTGTCTGTGATTGGAGCTGGTGTTGCGTGATTGCGATGTAGTGATGATGTTAATATTGTGTGATTGCCTGTGCCTATTTCCTCTACTTATATACATTCGATTATGTTTATCTGAAATTCTCACCCTTCTTGCTTGGAATGTTGCTCTATCGTGGCAACGCTGCAAGTGATCGCGAAGGAAGGAACTCACGCGCTTCCTTGTTTAGCTGTTGGGAAGTCTTAGAGTCGCTCTCGATACCGTAAACACCTAAAGGCGTACTTGGAGTTATTAGTAGTTGAATAATTATCTTATGACCATGTTTATGTCATGATACGAGTTTGAGAGACATAGTGAATTGTTGTTTAATTCTGCTGCGACCTCATTATTTTGAAGTTTGAAATTATGTTGATTGAGTATTAGCACGAATTATAATGGTGCGAAAGTTGAGTTTTAACAAGTGATGATGATGTGGCATTCCTTTCCTACTAAATAAATATTATTTTCGAAACGAAATTACTCTGATAATGATGTGTACGTTTCGGGGTAGAAAAGGGGTGTTACACCCGAGAACGTCATGATGACGCCTCCCGCCAAAAATCAAATCAATCAAACGCCGCGTCACATCGCGTCAATCAATAGACATCGGCCCCCAAGTCGTCGGCCAAAAGGGAAGTCGGAGGGGCCACAATGTCATCGGCTAGGAAAGAGATCGGAAAAGAAGGGAGATACAATCGGTCGCATGACAAAAAGAAAAGCCAGATAAGCAGAAACAACAATAAAAGGGAAGGTTTTAGTACTAATTAAGTCTGTTGTGTTTTATTTTCAATACAACACTACATTACATTACATTACAATGGCAGCGTGGATTCAAAATCATTACAAAAGAATAAGCTACTAATGTGTGCTTGGTGTCGATGACTTTGTCGCAGGTACCACCGAACTTTGAAGCATCTCCTGATGAGCTTCCTGGCCTGATTGCTACATCCGATGTTCTGAATCGGCCCTAGGAAGCAAGAACGGAAGACGACCTCCTTGACGAAAGTGGGAGAACTTCAAACCACGGCCAGGACGACCTCTCCCTTCATACCAAAAGCAACACCAAGGCCCACTCGAGGATTGCCAGCCAATTATGACAAGACCCTGCATCGAGTGGCCGAGGTGTCACCTTCCACGCACGGTCGGCGAGATATCCCAGCCGATCGCTTTTTGAGTCTTCTGAACAACTCCAACATTCAGAGATAAAGCCATCTGCAAAAAGAAAAAAGCCAGAGCTCACGAAGATCAATAACCCCCACTTTAAACCTCTTGACAACCCCCACACACCTGCGGTAGATGGGGTTGTTCAAAAGACTCAAAGAAGGGGATGCGACCTCACAATAGGAGGGGGAGCATGCAAAAAAGCCATGAACAACCAAAGCGACGAAAAACCCCTATTTATACGAGGGAAGAACGAAAACCCCTGGGGGTTACGTTTATGATGTAACAGAAACCCATGCAAGACAGAAGCTGACCAAGTCAAAGGAAACATGTTTATGATGCAACAGAAACCCACGCGAGTTAGAAACTGACCAAGTCAAAGGAAACGCAAAAACCCACGCAAGACAAGGACCCAAGACGCTAAGACAAAGACAGGCGGGTTACCACAGAGGGACTACGGGAACTGAGGATGAGTCAAAATACCTTGGAACGCCTTCGCACAAAGTGCTCGCCGCTCGAGGGATTGTGTTCCCAGCCGATCACCTAGGAAGGCTCGGATACAATACGCCTCCTAGCCGACTCATCTGGACCTAGAAGACGAAGACCAAGGCCACCTCGCCCTTATCACCGAAGCATCAGTCGGCGACACACCAAGGCCGACGTACAGACATCCCTCGGCCAAAGGGCCGACATCTCTTGCAGGCTCGGCTACGGGTGAAAGTCCAGTTAGACATATTAGGCAAGCCCGAGAATCTCGCCTGAGATCCCGCAGCATTCATGTACCTTTATGAGCATTGATGAACATTAATGATACCTTGTAATATAAATATAAGCCCCTGAGGCCAATGAAAGGGGATGAACATTCTATTTTCCCACTCACTATATTCTGTGTTCTTGCTAAACCCTACTCAAGGGAATAGTTAGGAACAGAAAGTAATAATAAATGTTGTATTGAGATTCTAAAGTGATAGTTGATTTGAGACAAAGAAAAATTCCAAATAAGACATTTAATATGAGACGGAGGAAGTAGTAGATAGACAGATAGATATTATATTAGATTAGACTAGTAACTAGTAATGACTTTGGCTAAAAAATTATATTATTATGTAATAAAATGAAATAGGAAAAACCTATAAAAATATAAAATAATATTTTTTGACATAAAAAAAAAAAGGAATTATTAATATTTTGTTGCAACGTGAGGAAGAAGAAAGGGGAGAGAGAGCAGATTTGTGCTGTGTCTGTGCGCGTTTTTGTGAAAATCGATCGGAACACGGAGAATAGAAGAGAACGGCCACACAAATGCAAGATCCACTTTCCAACACAAACCCCAATCACAATGACACGGCGTCATCAACGCCCTCTACCAACCTCTTCATCCGCGGCAGCGGTAACGGCTCTTCCGCCGATCCCGTTCCCGGTACTGGCGCCCACCACCGGAGAGCTCACTCGGAGGTAAGCTATCGGTTTCCGGACGATATGATGGATCTCTCGGCGTCAGATCCGATGAACGGCGGATCCTCCACGGCGAGTCTGGAGGAGATCGGATCCGAAGACGACCTGTTCTCCACCTACATTGACGTGGAGAAGCTTGGAGGAGGTACGAACGGTTCTGGTCGAGGAGGAAATGGATCGGATCAGAGCGGTTTCGGCAACAACGCCGGCACGAGTGGCCATAACGACGGAGAGAAGACGCCGAGGACGAGGCACAGACACAGTTGCTCCGTTGACGGTTCGTCGTCGTCGAGCATGTTTGGAGAGATTATGGATGCGAAGAAAGCAATGCCTCCTGATAAGCTCGCTGAACTTTGGACCATTGATCCAAAGCGTGCCAAGAGGTTTTCATCCATCATCGCTTGAACTTTTCTTCGTTGAAAATGCTTCATGATTTTTTGCTGTTCAATTTTGCTTTCAAAAACATTGCAATGGATTAACGTTCATGTTACGAAAATCCCTCAACACTTGGTTTATAATCTAATTGTCATTAATTCATTATTGTTTTGCATTGTGATTTTATAATTACGTGTTAACTATGAAAATTGAGTTAGTTTGCGAATGTAATTAGTTGAACTTAATTTACGATTGTCTCAGTTGACCTTATCTGATCTTGAATTATTGCTTTTGTAGAATCTTGACGTGAGAATCTTAGTATTGGCAATTTGGCATTGATATTTGATGATGATTGCAGTTTTTTGCGGTTGTGTATAGTTTGTTTGGATTTGGATTCTGGAGACCTCTAAAACGCTGTCAGCATTCCTGTTTTGTGTAAAAAATTATGTTAAATCTACTGATATTATAATGATTAATTGATTTTATAGAGTGCTGTCTTGTAATTTCTGAATAAACAGAAAATTTAGATTATTCCTTTTTTGTGTAAATTCTTTTAAATCTAGCTGTGTATTTGTAATATCTAAGAGCTAAATATGCTTTTTAATGTTGTGTTTAATTGAGGATGAGAGGCAGCAGTGAGACTTATGCCAGAGATGCTCCTCTTGCTCTAGTTTCATTTTATTTTCAGTAACTGTATTTTAGTTATTGCCGTAGATTCTTTTCAATTATTACTCTTACAAGTATTGTTGTTATGTGTAGAATACTTGCAAATCGGCAATCTGCTGCACGCTCGAAAGAGAGGAAGGCCCGCTATATACAAGAGCTTGAGCGAAAAGTTCAAACTCTTCAAACTGAAGCGACAACTCTCTCTGCCCAATTGACATTATACCAGGTTTGTGTTGACTTATATCCAAAAGCACTTGGATGTTTAGTCTATCTTTGATGCAACAAGCCAGAATTTCCTTTGTAGGTTAGCTCATTTTGCTTGTTGGACTTGGAGCTTTTTATGCCAGAAATGTCAATAAATTAGTAAACTAGATTTTGATATAGTACTGTAATTTTTTCTTTTTACTGCTTTTGATTGTTACAAGATAACATTGTAGCCTGCAAAGATTTCTTGTTTGGTCTCGTGTAAGCATTTCTCAGCACTTGGTTTAAGAATGCACTGTAATTCTATTAGGAGGAATATCTTTATTGCTATTGTTTTTGATGATGAAAATATAACATGTTGGTAATTGTACACACTCTTCTAGTATTTCTCTTCACAGATTCCTTTTTCTTTGGTATACGAATCTATATAATTCTTCATCATGTTATGTCATAATAATTTAATTTAGCAAATTATTTTAGTAATTCCGGTATAGATGCTGGATTTTAATTGAACTTCACCATTCGTTGACTTTTGTTGTTATGCACAAACTTGTGGCTGATAGGAATTTTACTCACCACTTACTGATTTTTTTTCCAGAGGGACACAAGTGGTCTGAGTACTGAAAATACTGAGCTTAAGCTCCGTCTATCAGCCATGGAGCAACAGGCACAGCTTCGTGATGGTAACTACTTCTAAGTCGATAACTTTCTTATGATACAATCACATGCATTTTTTAAATGACAATTTTTGAAATGATTTTGCTGAAGTTAAATAATGTTATTGAAATTTGTTTCTGATTTGATGTAGCTCTTAATGATGCGTTGATGAAGGAGGTTGAGAGGCTTAAGTTTGCTACTGGGGAGGCAATGAACCCCTCTGAATCTTTTAATATGGGAATGCACCAGATGCAATTCCCAGGATCAAATTTCTTTTCAATGCCACCACATTCAGGTCCTTCTGGTCACCAGAACATGCAATTTCCTTCATTTAGTCCCTCTCCATCTAGCATGCCAAAGCATCAGCTCCAACAAACCAATTCTCGCCAAATCTCAGACATGTTGCAAAATGACCAGCTCGGTCGTTTACAAGGACTTGACATTAGTAGCAAAGGATCAACCCTAGTGAAGTCTGAAGGCCCCTCCATATCTGCAAGTGAGAGTAGCACTACATTTTGAATTTGACCTAAACTGCTTGACCTGCTGACTTATCTATGGCGTTCCCTTCTCTTCAATTGTCTATAATGTTGACATGTAGTCACCTAATGAAGGTACTCTTTCATTAATTATTCCATTTAGTTTAAGAATTAATTCTTAATTGTTTATTCTTAGGGATGCTCCCCAAAAAGGGGAAGCTCCCTCGTGGTTTTGTTGTGAAAGTTCACACAATCATGTTGAAGCGTGGCATTCTGGTGTTTGTGGGTTTTAGAGTATTGGGAATGAAAGGCCATTCTCAATCGCACATCTATGTATGTTGGGACTTGGGATGTTTATTAAGCCCCCCTTCTGTCATATGTATCATTATCATCATTTATTTGAACTGTGATTTGTTGTTGTGTTCCATTTCAAAGATATGTAAGATGAATTATCCAAAAAAGAAAAGGATGTGTAAGATGGACTTTTATAAAGTTCTTTTTCCTAATCCCCTCTTTATTAAGGCAGTAACGTGAAAAATCACGTTTTGAGCGGCAAAAATTTCTTTCTCCACCATTTACCAATATATCCCTCATTTTGTCTGCACACTGCTTACCAATATACTCCACTCTATATATTTTGACCAAACATATTATCACTCTATATTTTGTACTCCACACCATTTACCAATATACCCCTCATTTTGTACCTCACTGTTTACCAATATACTCTCACTCTATATTTTTGGACCGACATACCCCTTAAATTTTTTTTTTGGTCTAACATTTTTTTTTATCCATTTTTGGTGGGAAAATTTTATTCCCATCATTTACCAATATACCCTCTCATTTGTACTCGCATCATTTACCAATATACTCTCCACTTTATATATTTTTGGACCGACATACCCCACTCTATATTTTGTACCCCACCATTTACCAATATACCCCTCATTTTGTACTCTCACTATTTACCAATATATCTTCCCACTCTATATTTTTGGAATCGACATACCCCGACAAATTTTTATTTGTCCAACACTTTTTTTTATTATCAAAATGTCACTCTCATTTTGTACTTGATTCGATTACCAATATACCCCCACTCTATATATTTTTAGATCGACATTGTTGCATCTTAAATCCCACCAAATTTATTATTTGTCTCTTCGCCTTATATATGTGTGTTGCGTATTTTTATCTTCCTTATATAATGTTGATATTTTTCAAACTACATCCGTAGGCTCTCATTATCACCATCAAGTGCATAAGCACGGCGCGTGTATCTAGTGTTGTTATTATTATTATTATTATTATTATTATTATTATAGTTTTATATTAGCGCCAAGAAGAGTTTTGAAGTCAACTTGTATTAGCCACTCAGATCAGATCAGGTATTAATGAACTGCTGCTATCATGACTCAACTGATTGCATGTTATTTTTATAACTCTAATAATAAAGGACTGCCTCAATCATTAATTCAGAGATAAGGTTACGAAAGAGGTCGTCCATATATTACGATTTTGACTTTCCTAATAGTAGCTGTCCGTTGCCTTTGAAGTTTTGGAGATAAGAATGCCAACCCCTTGGCCCTTGGTTCACTCTCTACCGTACCTTTTAAGTTGCTGCCTACTCTTCTTTTTGTCTTACAAGACATTAATATTTAAAATCTGACTGGAGGGTCCCAAATACGCTAGAAAAATAGTATAAGACAGAATTGTTTTCTTAGCAGCTGTCTGATCTGAAGTGTTGCAGTTTTTCTTTGTAGGTCAAATTTCAAAAATAAAAATCATTAGCTAAAATGGGAACCGAATACAATAAGGTTAGTCTTTTTTTTTTGTCAATAATGCAATATTTCATTGAAATCGCAGCCAACACGTAAAACATTACACAGAGTGTGGTAAATCTTTACACGAAAAGCAATCATAAGTCCTCTAACGACTAGCAGGACAAGTCAAACACAGCAATACATTCTAATCAGGTATATGCTGAAACCAACTAATAATAAACATTGAGCCTAAGAGCAACACCTGAACAATAAAACTTCTAATGAAACTAATAAAAAGCAAAAATAAAACGCAACCTAAACATCCTAATGCAGCCAATAATCAGAACCACAGAGCAAAAAGAAAACCTTCATCACCACAGGCCAGAGCAAATACCGCCGGCAAAAATCTGCAACATCTGAACATGCTCCACCGGAAAGTCAAAACTCAAAAGCTCCACAGAGAAGCAGTACTGCTTCCCACGAAATTGGAGTAGGAGGAGAAGCGGAAAGACCAGAAACTCCTCGTATTTGAAGGCCAACTGGCCCCGGGGACAAAGTATGAACTTGTAGAACCAAATAGAGAGCAGAACACATTTAGAACTACTAGATCTTGAAACCCAGCAAGATGGCAGTTTAACCCATGGAAACCAGAGGAAACAGGGACCATCGTCTGTGGATTTGAGATGAACGCTACAGAAGGAAGAGTGAAAACAACATTCAATCGAAGAGGGGAAAGGAAGGATGGAGGACGGTGGTGACTGGGAGGAACGCGAGGTGGACGGCGGCAGAATGGAAGGATGGCGGAAAGGGAGGGGGAATCATCACTCTTGGTTGAAACGAAACTCACCTAGTAAGACTGGGGAACTTAAGCGACAAGCGCAACTTATTGTGCAAAAGCAAACGAAAGAGGGAGGAGGGGGGAGCTCCGGCGGAGGAGGAGGGAGCCCCCCCTTTGGCGGCGCAAACTAGGTTTGCCTCTCTGGAGTGTTTCGGCAGAGAGAACGTTTGTGCGGTTGTACAAAAAGGTTAGTCTAACCGCATACAATTTTACCGAGAATAATGCTGGATGTCGTGAGAGTGTTCGTGAACACACCCACGAACCCCTTGTAGTGTTATGTAGTGAGGGGTGTGATTTTTTTTACAAACTCTGCCATGTGTCATTAGCTGGATTTGTTTTTACACTTCTCAGATGTGGGCGCGTTATTCGTGGGTAGTTTCCATGAAAATCATCTGCTGAAAATAGCATTCCTCTTTTACTGATGATAATATGGCTAACCATTATTAAAAAGGAGAAAACTTAGATGAAACAAGTGCATCTTGTTGACGGGTGCTGCATCTTTATTTACAAAAACACAACCGAGTGATAGATATCCCTCTTTCGAGCAGAGGAATTAAGTGATGTTTGGTTTTCGGCCCTAAAGCGTAAAAGTATCTTCTATGTGTTCTTATTCTTTAATTTTCATGTTCATTTTAACCAAACCTAATTTACTTAATACGATAATTGCCCATCAAAACAAACTTAATAAGATAATTAATTAAAGAGATATTCTTCTTCTTTTTTTTGACAGCAAAGAGATATTCTTCTTGATGAATGATGATATATTGTTTTACAAACCGGATCGTTACTACATACGATCAGCATACACTTTATTTTTCATTATTATTTTTTGGCATTAATACACTTTATTTTCTTGCAAGGCTAATATTTCCGGTACTGTACTAGTGACATCTGATCACAAGTAATATCTTGCACCCTCTGCTGCTTGATTAGTTCACCCTGCACAATCATATCAAAATCAATAAAAATTAGTGTGAATTTCAAATAATTTCTTACCTAGTAGTTATGTTTGTAACCCCAATAACCACGGAAAAATGAGTTTAGAAGACTTTATTTATTAGTTTATTTTATGACATAAATATCAGAAAAACTTAAAAAAATAATTTTTAAATTATATATGAATACATCTAAAAATTGTTCTCAACTTATTTCCATGAAATAAGCTTTCTCATAAAAGTTTATGAAATAGCTTCCTATAAAAACAGTTGATATATATATATATATGGATGGTAGACAAAAAGAAAAAAGGCTTACTTAGAGCAATCAGTGGAGGGATAAACTTTGTAGGGACAAGTAGTACCACATTGACCAGCAATTGCATTAACACGATTATAGTCAATCCCAGGGATATAAGCTGCCCTATCCTTAATACACTGACATGCAGCTCTTCTATCATCACCATTTTTATATGCTGCATTAATAGAGTGAATACCTTGACAGCACAAAGGTGACACACTCCCTCCCAACACTGCATAGCTTATGCATGGAGTCAGCCAAATAGTGACTTGATCACATGTCAAGGTTGCTTGATTAGCATGAGTTCCTGTTATGAGCATACAAGCCATCATTACAGTAACCAATGTAACCTTATAATAACCCATTCTTAATTAATCTACTCTTGTGATAATTAAGTACTATAAGCAAGTTTGATTTAGTGTGTTATTAATGATGGTTTATATAGAGTGGAGTGTCCCTTGACTAGCTACACGTATATCTAAAGGCTGCGAGAATTTTCTTGAAAGAGGCTTAGGTTTATTATCCTTAATTTGCGGGTGATTATTCATTGGGAGAAAATTCAAAGGACTAATTACCATGGAATTTCAAATAACCAAAATTCTATTGGCGGTGGCGCGGTGGTATAAGCTATCATAGAACACAGAAGATCGACTCAGGAGTGGAGCTAACATAAATTTTATGAGGTAGCTAAATATAAAGAAAAAATAATAATGACTTTTAGTTATAAAAAATGTAAATTAAAGTACCAACAAAGAAAAAAATTGACATTTGTCAAAAAAAAAAATTGACAATAATGGTTTTTTGTTTACCATGTTATTGTTGCGCAGTATCGACTAGTTTTGCCTGTAACTAATAAAATCTGGCTGACTAGTGTATCCGGCTTTGCCGGTCCGTGTGGTTCTCCCATACCAACCGAATTTTTACCACATCCAAGATTTGAACTTGAAATCTTGGGATGGGATATATTTGGGCTAATAATAAATTAATGGATTTGTTGTTGTTATTGTATATTTTTGGACAAATGAAATTATTTGAAGTAGCTAAATATTATATTATTGTGGTAGCAAAATATAGAATATATCTATGTATTTAAATTAATATATTTTTTGGTGGCCTTTGACTACCCCATTAGCTTCACTACCCTCTACCCCTGGATCGACCTTGTATTCTTAGGTTTGATTCCAGCAATGATAAACTCAATATTGGTTAATGCGGAATTTGTCTCGAAACACGAATAGAGATTAATCTTTCATTAAAGTAATTGGGACACTTATAAGTAAGTACTCACAATGGCACGAAACAGTGACGGATCTTTATAGGGGCTTGACAGGGCCATGGCCCGCCCCAGAAAAAATTGTGAAATTATTAAATTAGTCCTAGTTTTTAAATATGACTACTAATATATTCCCGTTTTGCGCAAACTTAACCATGTTAGCAGTGCGGTTCAGTGGTCAAATGGCGTTCTGGTGAATCATGGGTCTTAGGTTCGACTCTCTTGTCATGAAATTTTATGTGTTTTGTTTTCTTATTTTGGAATTAATTTCTCAACGAATTGGTGCCCCCAAGCCTTGGAAATTGCATAAGAAAAATTATATGTATACACATATGTTTAGCATATAAATTTTGTATGTTTAGCATATAAAATAAAATTTATATAACTATAATAGTTTATCAAAAAGGAATTTATTCTAATAATTTTTTTTGGACAAAAAATTTGCTCGAATAATTAATAAGTACAAATTCTTATGTTTATTTTATCATTAGAAAGTTTTATGTTTATTCAATAAAAATAGTTCTTATATTTGTTCATATTTTTAATATTGTATAATAACATTTTGTTATACCTTTTCATATTAGCATTAGAAATTATGAGTAAACGATTGATAATTTTTGACAAAAATATTTTCAGCATTTTAAAATTAAAGTCAAATAAATGCTCGCGATTCTTCATCACTATTAGTCTCTGCCTCGTCGTTCGTTGCTCGTCTTGCCTTCTCATCACCACCGCTACGTTTGATTTGTTAATTGATTTTCTTTGCATCTTCTTCTGATTCTCGACATCATCTTCTCATCATCGTGTGAGTTTCTTTCATTACGGCGAATTTCTGAAGTTAAGCTTTTGCGTTTTTGTGTTTATGTTTGTACACTAGTATTTTACCCGTGCATACGCACGGGTGACACTGTATTTGTTATAATTTGGTATGAAGTATAAATACGTTGAAAGTTACAAAATGCAATAAAAAAAGGTAAAAACTTGATAAAATGCTATATTTTCAAACTTATTAAAATAGTTTTGTATGAAAAAGTTTAAAAAAAGTCAGTATTATAATGTTAATAATAGAGTAAAAATGAAATAAAAATGAAAATAAGATTTTAGGTAAAATATGCATCTCTGTTGGCCCTCCCGTTTGCCTCCCCGTTGACGATCCCGTTGGCACTCCCGTAGGCACTTTAGTTGCCGATGCCATTGTTAGTCTCTCGTTGCCACATGTTGACTCATATTTTTCTATATGATCTAATAATAATTAAATCATATTTGTTTAATTATAAGTAAGTTATTTTGTAATATTTGGTTGTGGTTAATTATAATTTTTTTTTACAAATCTTAGTGGTTAAGTTGATTGATTTTAATAATTTTAATAAAGAGATTATAATAAATAATAAATTTTAGACAGAGTAAAAATGAAGAAAAAACAAAATGAGATTTTTAAAAATATACACCCCCGTTGGTGCTCTCGATCTCTTTGTCGCTCTCATTGAGGATCCTTTATCAATCTCTTTGTTGTCGCTCATTTCGTGTTGCCAATGTATTATGAATTATTTTTTCTATATAATTTAATCATATTCATTTAGTTATAAAAAGTTATTTTGTAATTTTTGGTAGTGGTTAAAGTTTCTTTTTTTACAAATTTCAGTGGTTAAATTCAATAATTATAATAGAGAGATTATAGTAATTAGTAAATTTTACATTATTTAATTATTAAGTATAATATTAATTTAATAATTTATTTTTTAAAAAAAAATTAATTTGAAAGTTATGTTAGAGGTACGTCTTTTTTTGACAATAGATATGATTAAAATGATTAATTTGATCATTGTAAAAAATGATCCCTTTTAATAGTTTGAATAGATTTTAACAATAGTGACTAATTTTTTTTAATAAAAAAAGGGGATGTTTTTTGATAATTTTGAAAAAAAAAACGGAATTCTTTTTTTAAAAAAAATTATTTTTGCAAAAGAAATAGTTTTTTTTTTAAAAAAAAAGTAGCTTTTAAAAACAAACAGTTTCATAAAACAGTTTTTATAAACAAACAATTTTTTTAAAAAAAAATAAAAAACTGAGTTGCTGATGCGTGCGTAAGAAAAAGTGGAAAAAAAATTACTTTTTTTTTTCCCGAAAAAGCTGTAGTTTTTTTTGCGTCAGAATTTTTTTTCCCTGAAAAAGCTGTTAAACGTTGCAGTTTTTTGTCTTTTAGTGTTAAATTGACAAATTTACCCCTATTTTGTGACAAATATCGAAATTTGAAGATGTCTAAAAATATAAATGTGCTAGCATATGATTTTATTAGATTTAATTAGATTTAAAGTAGATTTGAGTTTCCATGCCACTGGCACGAAAGAGACCATGAAACTTCAAAGGCGTGTGTGTGTAGAAGTTGATTATATGATTTTGAAAGCCTGAAATGACAGATGGGATATGTGTTTTTGTTTGTTATTTATTTGTCAACCTCATAAACTTCGAAGCCGCCTTAATAGTTATAATAATTAACGGTCATGCTAGAGATATTAATATCTCTTGTTTCGTAAATGACTTATAAGATGTTCCCACGTTGTTTTTTATGACGTCAAGCAAAATGAATTTATGAATTTAAGACACCACTTTGAAAAGTCATTATATACATATCTTGGTTTTCTTTTTTGTCATAATGCATTGGTTTGAATTTAACTCCATTTAATAAGTACTTCCTCCGGTCCCTATTATAAAAATAAAATACAAAAATAATCACTACCAATTAGTTCATTTAATTCTTATCTTTTTAAGTAGAGTTAAAAATATCTTCCACTTAACTCCACACGTGAAATAACTTCACTACTCCCACTCACCATAAAGACTGAAAAGACAAAACATTTAATGAGGGTAAATTTGGTATTTAAACAATAAACATACACTAAAAACTAGAATAGTTTCTTATATTGACCAAAATTAACTCCAATAATTTTCTTATAATAGTGACCAGAGGGAGTTCAAAATGATTCAAACACATTCAATTTGATTTTGAACGGTTCAACTAGAATACAGTTTAAATGGATTAAAGAAATTGCCAAATTAATCAATTCTCAATTCAATAAGTTAAATAATCAATCTGATTCTCACAATTCTAGTTAAAGGTTTGGTTGTCACGTCATTAGTGTGTGATTAACCTACCCTAGAGAACTTGACTGACCAAGAGTATTCGTGTGTGCCAACTCGTGTGACTCTCCCCTCCTAACAAAGTTTTTTTCCCACCCACGATTTGAGCACGAGACCTTGGAGTGAAATCCAAATCAAATTACCGCTCGAACCAATACATGTTTATAGTATTTCTCAAGTAGGAATATGATATGTAAGGGGATTTAGTCAGAATGATTTATCTAATGTGCAATCACCTAAATTGCGATACAATAAAAGTTGTACAACTCATATTGTAGAGGTGAACGATAGTGCTTTACTCGTAATAGAAAACATACTTCAAATTAGAGATGACAAAAACAAATAATTAGGCAACCGTTCCGCTAAAATTTCTCAATAACTTTTATAGTTAAATAATAAATACAGTTACAAATATTTAACTATCTTTCATCTCTTTTTATTAACTAGTATAAATCAACAAATATTTAATAGGATAAATACATAGTTTTTATTATATGAATAGCAAAAACAATATTACAATTTTTTTTAATCAACTGAAATTGCCAAGCCAATATTACACACTACACACTACACACTACAACTGATCACATCTGAGTTCAGACCCAGAAACTGACGATCCAATATCACTGAAATTGCCAAGCCAATATTACAAAATTTAATATAATGAGCAAAATTATTGTGAATTAAAAATATATTTAAATTTAGTAAATACATGTGGACACCCACATGACAACATTATTTAGGAAAAAAAATTGTGGGCGCCTGCAAAAGTTAGGACGGGTACAAGAGCATTTTCACCCAACAAGATGAGGAGGACGACTACTACATGCAAAGTTGGAAATATATATTTAAAGACAAAAAATTGGAAATATATATTTAAAGACAAAATACATGCGAATGAAAAGCTGAAACTTTAAGTTGATGTTGTAGATTAGGTACTACCTATGAAGCACAAACTCAAACACCGACACCGGCACGACGCATACACTCCGTTAATGTCCAAAATTAGGACATCAGGACACCACATGTAGATAAGTAATTACGAAGATAACTAAATCCATAAACACAACATATATGGTCAAGATGACAAAATTCTAAATTGAGAATTAGACTTATCTATTCACACTTTAAAAACAAAATTGATAAGCTTTACAAGATTTGTTTTGAAAATAAAGTGTTTTATATCATAAGAATGTGTGTCATAAGAGTGTCTACAAGGTGTCTAAAAGGTGTCTAGGAAGTGTCCAACTCAAAATATCTTTTTAAGAGCTACATCGTAAAGACGTGTCATGTCGGTGTCCAATGAGTGTTGGTATCCCACACGGACCTGGACACGGCATTCGGAAGAGGTGTTCATGCTTCATAGGGTACTCCATATATAGCTAAAAAGAAAACAAGAAAATGTTAGACTAAATATTTACATGACTAACATACTCTCAGCCCATCAAGGAGTAATCGCATATATACAGATGAAACAAAAAGCAGCATCAAGTAACTTCATTTGATTATATATAGTACAATTCGGATCTCAAAGTTTGCATGACTTCTTTCCTTCTCGAGCTTGATAAACCTGAAATTTAGACCTTGAGTCAATAAACCTTTTCTGGTAAGACACAGAACTTCCTCCCAACCATTAGTCAAATGCTTTCAGCAGCAGCTTTGAACAACAGTGCAATACAACAATACTAGGTTATTTTCGTTAATCAATATAATGCAGCAAATTATATCGGAGATATTACACATGGTACCCTGACTTGCCATGATACATGCACATCAATCTGTTCTCTATCAGTTACTAGTGTTTTCTGTTTATAGGGCGGACGTACATGCTATGAAGTTCCATATGGAATGGTTAAGTGGGAAGTGGGCCATGATAGGTTCTTCAGCAAGATAAAAAAAATGGTACCATTGTAATTAATTCTCCCATCTTTCCATCTCTTCACTCATAATTATTTAGGAAGAAATTTACAATCGCCTTGAGCTTTTAAGATACAGGAATTCAGTAGAAGTTACACATCAAGACGAGAAATCTTATTCTTCAATGAATTACTAGAAGATGTAATGGCCAGAAAACTTTAGATATGAGTGCACTATATACATCATTACTATTAGAACCTACACTTGAAGTCTAACCTTCAAATGAGCCCTTGAAACCATAATGCAGAGATGAATGAGAAGTGTCTTGCATAGATTCTGGGTTACTAGTTGATCCTCACTCCTTGTTAGAAACTGCTATAAATCTGCCATCGTATGAAGAGTGTAAATTTTTTGCAGATAAGAATGTACTGTAAATATGTAATGCTGTTTACCCCATAGGTTAACTTGAGCCCGCGACTAACTATTTAGTATGAACCGAGGAGAAAACAGACCAGGAAAGGGCAAAAAACATTTACCATAGCCAGTCATGCAAGATCACACAACTAGAATAGATATCAATTATGAATGTCATATACCAACTCCCTATACTCTACTTTTAATCACATTTAACAAGCTTTGTATGTTACAATCGTGGTATCTTACGATTCGTATCCCGATACAAAATCAAACAAAAACAATACATATTTTAGTGTGTATCTTGTTTGCACCTAAATCCCATCATGAATCCCGATTCGCTATGTTGAATCTTATGATTTATGAATTTTGTTGAATCTTATGATACAAAGTTACACTACTAAATTGCATGCTCAAGTAGTTTTTTTTTGGAAATTTTTCTTAAACATGGTATATAATAAGCCAAAAGCAATATACTTCTAAATACCCCAAGTTAGATCGACTAACAAACAAACCTAGCACACTAAATTTTTACTCTGCACTCCCTCCTAAAATACGATTTGTAATAAACTTTCTGCCTATTATTGATAACCATGATTGGTTCCCCACCCCTCTATTATACTATTGATTTCTTCTTCTTTTATTTATTTGTTTCCTAAGTTTTTTCCAGCAGTCATTTTCTTTTTTATTGGGTGTGAAGAGTAGTTAGATTTTGTTTTTATTGAAGTTGAATCAAAGACGTGTTATGTTTATTTATGACTTGAATTATTTTGAAGATCACGTGTTTTTTTACTTCTACTCAGAATACTCAAACAATGAATCATCTTGATATCCTCAATATATATATATATATATATATATATATATATATATATATATATATATATATATATATATATATATAGGGATGTATAAGGTGAGAGAAGAGTTTATTGTGAGAGATGAGAGGAGTAAATCGGGACCCTATAACACTACATGGGTGGTTGTGATTAAAAAATGGGTAGTTACCAAGTTGACTTTTTGTTTTAATCTCAACCAGTGTTATCAAATCGGGATACATATCGTGTATCGTTAGGACCATTTTCTGAATCGTGTATCGTATCGTAAGATACATGAACAAAAAAATTATATAACATTTTTGACTAAATCCAAGTAGAGTTAGCAAAAAAACATGAACTTCAAAATAATTCAAGTCATAAATAAACATAACAAGTGTTTAATTCAACCCCTCCAAAAAACACATGTAACTATGATCTACTCTTCAACTACAATCGGTGCAATTTCTTCATTTCCTAAGTCAACATCGCTCAAATCATCTTCATTCCCAAGAATTTCAAGCTCTTCCTCCTCATCTACATCTTCCACTATGTCTTCCATCTCATTGTCATCCACTATTAAGATTGAATTTCCCTTATCTTTCCTTGCATTTAGGTTTCTTGGACCTATATATTAAAAACCTAATAAGTATAACAAAGAACAATACTAAAATGAAGTGTTAACTTTATGTTTTAAAGTTTAAAATATATAGGATTACCTCTCTTCCTTTTCTTGCTTGGAGCTCCTTCTTCAGGAGTAAATGACTCATGTACATCCATCCATGAAGTATCATTCGGACCCGTGAAGCAAGGATCCTCTACTTGAAATCCACTCATCATCCGACTCAATATCGATAAACATATAGGATCATAAGTTTCTCCTTTCTCCTCCTCGGACTTTTGTCTCATCTCAAGTTGAAAATTATACTTGACATAAACAAGAGCATTTAATCTTTGTTGCTCTGGCGACTTCTTTTCTTGGTATGAATTTGCTCAAATACGCTCCAATTCCTTTCACATCCAAAGAGCACTACATGTGAGACTCAAAACTCGCATTGCTATCTTTTGTAGTTCCTTACCTCCACCACCAAAACTTTCCCACCATGAGCTATCAAAATTCAAAAGAAAGTTCACATAGTCAAGATTATATTTTTGATACAATATATTGATATAATCTTCCCTTATCATGAACAATAATTGAATTTGAAATAGGTTACTAACTGTGTTGTTTCTTGTCCCTAGTGTCAATTGCCATTGTCCTTCCAAAGAGTCCCTTTGCGCTTTGAAATTATCTATTTGTTTATCAATTTGAATTCTAGTTCTTCTATCCCACACCATTTTCTCAATAACTTCATGTAAACCAACTAAAGCTTCATCATCCGGAATGAAACCCTGGTACATAATGGTACCTAATGAAATAAATGATGAATAGTTACCTAATGGTACCTAATAAAATAAATAATTATACAATCCTTCAAGAATGCAATTACTTACTTGGGGTTAAGAAAGAAAGCAAAGACATGGAGATACCTATGTAATTGCAAATCCCAACGGTGTCAATTATCTTCCACACCTTCTTGTACTTCTGCTCTTGGCCATTGAAATTTGCAACTATTTGCTCTTTTGCTCTATCCATAGCTTCATAAATATATGGCACAACAGTTTCACATCTCCATCCACAAGTCTTAAAATCTTCACAAGTGGGGCCACACTTTAAGCAATATTGAATAGATCTCCAAAATCTAGCATCACCCAAAACAATGTTCCCACTACTTTGCCATCATCCCTACTGGCATAATTACTAGAAGCATATTCCTCTCAAGCAAATGTAGACCGAATAGCATTCTTTTGTCGCATAATACAATGTAGAGTGAGAAAGGTTGTGGCAAACCTCGTGGATCACTTTTCAGCCAATTCCTTCCATTGGAAAACTTTCTATATAGGCTTAGAACCCATGCATGATTATAAATAAACTTTGTGACCTTTTTGGCTTTCGCAATGATGATCAAAAAAAAAAGTAGTAGTCGCTAATGTCTTCAAGCAGCAAATCAAGGCGTGAGTGCATGAGAGACCAATATAATTTTGTTCTCTTAGCCTCTAATAATCGTCCCGCAGCTACAAGATTAGAAGCACCATCTGTCACAACTTGTACCACATTATCCTCTCCTACTTCTTCTACTATGGAATCCAATAAAGAAAACATTCGGTTGGCATCCTTAACCACATCACTAGTGTCGATTGATTTCAAGAAAAAGTACCTCTTGGACTATTAACCAAAAAATTGGTAAGTTGACCTACCCTTTCCATCCGTCCACCCCACACACATCAAAGTGCATCCCCATTTTTCCCAATCCTCTTGTATAGCTCCATATTTTCTTTAACAATATCAACAACTTTCTTTAAATAAGACACCTCACCTCATGATAAGTAGGAGGTTTTAAACCCTTCCATATTCACCAACCGAATTAAGCATTTTAACAAACAAAGCACTTCTTACTAAATTAAATGGCAAGGCATTACCATATATAGCGTTGCAAATATCTTGAATCACCACCTCTCTATTTTTAAGCACCTCATTCATTGTCTTTTGCCTAGCCATTTTTGTTGGTAGCTTTACAATAGCTTGTTCAGCCTCTCCCTTGATTAGTGCCTTCTTTAGCTTTATCTTGCAAAAGCTTCATAAACATTTCTTTCAGGTTCATCCGAATCAGAGCACAAGCACTAACGTTCGGATTTGTTCCCGCAAGGTGTGTTTCATTCGTGCAATACCACCCCAACAAGAATGTGTGCAATATTTGCAAGTCGCATACAATCTATTAGGTGTGGTAGATGCACAATGCTCCCATGTAATATCTACCTCCTTTTTCTTCTTTGCTTGACTCATAGTGAAAAGCAAAGGAAACTGAGGAAGAAAAGAAGGAAGGAAAGTAACTGTGAAGGAAAGCAAAGGAAATCGAGGAAGAAGACGATGCTTGTAAGGATGGAAAGAAGGAAGGAAAGTAACTGTGACACGTTTCTGATTTTCAGTGGAAATATCAAATGAATGAAAACGTGCGGTGGAAGCTGAGCCAAAACGCAGCGTTTCCTTTTCAGCACAAAAATATGTTTTTTTTTTGGCCAAAACGCAGCGCTTCATTTAACCAAAGACTTCAAAACATCTGCGTTTCATTTAACCATCATTTTCCTAAACGCTGTGTTTCGTTCGTCTCTCCCAATCTCGTCTTCTTCGTTAGAAACCCAAAAAACCAGAACGGCGCTGAAAACGGGTCACGATTCATACCCGGTTGAAATTTGTTGAACAATCGTGCGATAGACTTTGGAATCGCGATTCCAACGATTCCGACGCGATTCATACGATTCATACCACGATTCAAACACAAAAACGAGTCGGCTTACGATTTGCATCGTTGGCCATGGATTCCGACTCGTATCGCGATTCGAATCGCACGATACTAACGATACTAACTACACTGATCTCAACCGCTCATGATTTGATCTATGGTCATGGTTGATTCCTCTCACCCTCTCATTATAAAAGTCCTCTCATTATATACGTTTCCTGTATATATATATATATATATATATATATATATATATATATATATATATTCCCTGGTATATATTTTGTTTTTTGAATATGGTTGTCAAGAGTCCACAATTTGCCACAATGCAATCAACGATAGTTTCATGGCAGGATTTTGGTTTGCTGTCATCATGCATTGATAGTACTTGATTAAAAGCAAAGCAACATTCAGATTACGAATTTACCAGTGCCAGGGAAACACACACTAGTCATTTTAAAAAGTCATGCTTACAGCTGCATTTGATGAAAATTAACATAAGATACCAGAAAACATGATTCTTGAGTTTAAAGCACAATTGTTTGCCCAGATTATGGGTTTGCTGGTACCAGAGAAAAAGCAATTAAAAAAGATGAAAACATAAACACAGTAAGAATTACAAATTTACAATACTACATTCACCCAATACCATAATGATGAATGCAGCCATAATCATAAAGCAAAAATAAAATCAGGCAAGAATGAAACAGAAAATGTACATATAAATATCAACCCTATTGATCCATGAAATACAATTTCAAAGGACAAACGCAGGAGGAAATACCTTCCTAAGGTGTGTATATGTGAATGCTTAAATAACTGCCGTCTCACCGCATCATATTCCTCCACTTATCCTTAAGATCAACCTTAAAAAAGTTACAATTGGAATGATATTAGTTAAATGCATAAATCCAGAGAGAAGCAACACAGATTTTCAGTGCATAGATTGCATACTGTATTTCTAAATTCAAATATGTTGCTGTAATAATTCCGGATTGTTGTCCAGTTTCCTTCTCCAAACCTGTATAAGAGATATAGTAATGAAATCATAATACGTGAAAATGCTCAATAAATTAATTTTCCTTTCAAGTAGAACTTGTACCCATGACAGTTTACTAGGAAATTTATGGTTTGAGTAGTTTTGGAAAAGCACATACATATTCACACCAGCCCTTAGTGTCTCCTCTTCCAGTGAAGTCCACCTCCTTTTCTTCCTTCTTGGATGTTTTTGCGGTGAGTTATCAATTGAATCATTCCACTGAAAAAAGAAGGAAATAATTGATGTGTCAATGCAAAGTACATATAATACAAGTACAAACTTAGTACCACAACAACAACAACGAACAACCAAAAACAAGAAACTATTAACCATCTGATTGATAAAACACAACGTTGCCTGTGGATGAATATCTGCAGAATACACAGACCATTGCATCTGGTGGTAGCATCTTTTAAATCATGTTCCATAACATTCCAGTTTTGGCAGCTTCCATAACCGTATCACAACCATAGTTACTACCACACCAACCACTTTTTCTCATAATTTAGTAACCAGAATTCGAAATTCAAAACCACAGGTGTTGGTAATTCTATGGGGAGAAGAGCTTCCTCCAAGAGACAACAAGCATTTTTACATGAAAAAATATTTTGCACAAGATGCCATCTTTTAGAACCCTTAACCCTTGCTAACAACAGATATATATATATATATATATATATATATATATTATAAAGAATCTACCCCCCAGATTACAACAGATAATCACAAACATTACCTCATAAGTAGTAGCAGAACTTTTTCGCTCCATTATGTTGGGGAGATGAGCATTACTACAGTCAACGGAAGGCTTCTTCCCAAGATTGGCATCATTAGGCTGATAAAGTACAATACGCATGCAAACATCTGAATTAGGTACATCTACATCTCCACTGGTTTTCAATTGGTGGCCCAGATTTAAATCATTTGTTGCCAATTTGGATCTTACAACTTCAGATGTATGCAACGCATCAGGAAGAGGATCCTTGACCAATGCTTTTAACTCCATCGAACTTGATTTAAGGGATTCTCGAACTTTATTAACTTCAGTACTAGGCAAGGGATCATATTTGCTCCCTAATTTTTCCGGCTCCTTCTCCTTAGGACCAGAGATGTTAACTCCCCTATGGCATGTTCGAAGTGCAGAATGCTTGCGTCTGAGATGAACATTGCCTTTCTGAGTTGCTATTGGGAAGACAAATATGGTCAAAGGAATATAAATAACAATCAAATAGGTGCAGCCTTGTAGGTATAACAATTCTTGAACAGTGTCGACACTTTCTGAATAACGAATGAACTATTTTTTCAACAAACATAGCAACACTTTTAAATTTATATTAGTTATTATATGTCACAACAGTCCTGTAATTGGTGGGGAACAGGTAGCAATAACACCGAAAAAGTTACAATCATTGTAAGGAGATACTGTGTGCCTATTCACTGTTATTGTTGTTGTTGTTAATACTTAATAAGCCAAACAATCAAATTACAATTTTTTTTCTTTGACAGAGAAAGTCTATGACTAAAGTATAATCTCTCGCACACTAAAACAGTCATATCCCTACACAGGTAATAAATAATGAATCAATAGTGCATACATTCAGAAAATGCTCGCAAGCAAAAACAAAGAAACCCCGATAGAGAGACTCAAATCATGCAGCACAAAAATCCAAAACTAGTTGGATGATTAAGCAATACAACTAACTACTATCCCACCACTTTAGCCGTTAAACCTTTAGAACTTCAAACACACACTACCAAACATATGTACCTAAAAACAAACATAATTTGTTTGCAGCACAAAAATCCAAAACTAGTTGGATGATTAAGCAATACAACTAACTACTATCCCACCATTTTAGCCGTTAAACCTTTAGAACTTCAAACACACACTACCAAACATTGTACCTAAAAACAAACATAATTTGTTTGCAACACCAAAAGAAACTTGACATCAAAATTCACAAAGTAACACTCACAGTTTAAAACAGAAAGTCTAAATTTTTCAACTCCTTAAGTGTTGTTTTGAAGGGATTGAAACTAGAAAATAAAAAAATAAAAAACAGACCTTTAACTCTCTTTGCAGAGTCACATTCATTCGCTTTCTGAGTTGCATCAACAGAAGATTCACCTCTCTCTTCCAATTGTTCCTTGCCCTGATTTTCACCCATTGCTGCCACACCATCCATGCGACATGCACCGTCGTCGTCATCATCATTCTTATCACCGCCAGCAGAGTTCCTCTCTACCCCTCCATCATACATCATCAACGGTTCACCAGTCAAAGCAAATTCACAAACACCATCAGGGCGCAAACTTTTAGCCTTAGACATCATAGCCACCGAATCAACTTTCTCTTCTAATTGCTCCTTGCCCTGATTTTCATCCATTGCCGCCACATCATCCATGCGACATGCACCGTCGTCACCATCATTCTTATCACCGCTAGCAGAGTTCCTCTCTAACCCTCCATCATACATCATCAACGGTTCACCCCTCAAAGCAAATTCACAAACACCTTCAGGGCGCGACCTTTTAGCCTTAGACATCATAGCTACAGAGTCAAGAAACGAAGGTCCCATACTTTCCCACGCTTCCTTCAAATACTGCTTCACCTCATTTATTGCGGTCAACCTAGTGTTCAAAACCGCAAGCCTCTCCGAAACCCTAGGATCCAAAAGCGCGGCCTCAACATCGTCTCTCCACTGCAAAAACTCGTCGGAGATGAGCCCTCCCCGGCTTCCCTCCTCCGACATTGAAACGAAAGAGCCACGCCAGATCCGACGGACAGCAGAAAAGTACTCGCCGGAGGGGTATTCGGGAGAGGGAATGAGGTATTTGACGGTGGAATCAACGGCGATGGCGCAGTAAGCACGACGCATTGCGTCGGAGACGGGAATGGCGTCGTGACGGTCGAGTTCCTGGAGATTTTCGAGGATTTGGAGAGAGGTTTCGGAGAGGGAGGCTTTACGGAAATCTGATTGGAGAGTGCGGAGGAGGGTGGTTTTCTTGAGGCGTCGATCGGCGTCGGAAAGTGGAAGTATGTTTAGGGTTTTCTGGATTATGGAATCGGGTACGGAGCTCCGAAGGAGAAATTCCATGATCCATGATGATGTGTCTTTATCCAATTTTTCCATTTCAGATTTCCAAGTTTTCCGATTTCTCTCATCAATTTGGCATTTTGGGTTTGATCGGTACTGAGAATACTGTGAGCAGAAATCATGCGAGGAATTCAAAGAGCTTAATTTATACGCACAACCCCATCTTTATATATTTTAATGATTTTTTCTAAACATAAACAAATGTGTTTATTTATTTTTCTTTCTTTTTTTATGATTTTTTTAATTCTCTATATTGACACATTTTTTCTTGGGTAAAATGTGTTTTTGGTTCCTATAAATATAGCGAATTTTGTTTTTAGTCCCTCTAAAATTTTTTGGGCACTTTTTGGTCCCTACATTATTTGTCGTTTGCACTTTAGTCCCTGCTGTAAATTTTGTCTAACAGAGCTGACCTGGCATCGCTTACGTGTTTAATTTTAATGTGCTAGAAATTACACGTCATTGCCATGTCTCTCTCGACTCTTTATAGTCATTCCCTCCTCACTGAATTAAAAACATAAATTAAAATGAAACCCAAAATCCCTAAATTCCCTTCTTCATCTCTCTAGCGACTCCATTGCAACTGAAGGGAACTGGTGAAATGACTTTGGAATCATGTCTAAATGTGTAAACTGTTACTGCACAACAGAGCGAATTTGCTTTGGTGATAAGTCGAAGAAATATCGAGGGATGTTGTGGTGGGTGAAGTTTAGAACATCTAGAGGTGATAATAGAAATGAAGAATTTGATACTTTGTCATTCAATCTCAACAGGTTCTTCCTACCTAGTTGATGATCTTGAGGAAAATGAGATCCAAAGAGTAGATTAGATTTTCTTGGATCTGCACATTCTGAGACCCATGACAAACAAATGTTCTTCTTGCTTTTACCATTATACAATTGAATTTAGTTGATTTACTTGATTTAACAGTTGAGTTTAGTTGATTTACTGAATGTGTATATATAGTTTTAGTTTGCACACTTAGACATTAATTCCAAAGTGCTTCCACTAGTTCCCTTCAGCTCAAATGGAGGAAAGTAGCATCAGAGAAGAAAGACGATAGGATTAGGGATTTTGATTTTTAGTTTATGTTTTTTTAATTTGTTTTTTATTTCCAGCATGTAGCTGATGTGTATTAAGTTGAGGACATGCCAATGACATGTGGCTGCCAATACACTAAAAATTGGCACATAACCAACGCCACATCAGCGCTGTTAGTGGAAACTAACGGCAGGGACTAAAAGTGTAAACGACAAATAATGTAGGGACCAAAAGTGCCCAAAAAATTTTAGAGGGACTAAAAACAAAATTCACTATATTTATAGGAACCAAAAAGATATTTAACCCTTTTTTCTTATAACCTAATTTGGGTCATAAGTTTTATCCCTTTTTTTACTAATTTCACCACTTTAAAAAATCATTTTATAGTTATACTTATTCTCCTTTCTTTGTACTTGGAATGCTAATAGAGGAATGGAAATCGTTCTGAATGTTGATGGGAGTAGCCTTGGCAATCCTGGTATATCCGATTTTGGTGGTCTGTTTTGAAATCCTGCTGGTGCTTGGATCCATGGCTATGTGGGTAATATTGGTTTTTCTAATATTCTCCATACTGAGTTATTAGCAATTTTTCATGGCTTAAGTTTGGGATGAAACTTTGGTTTTAAGGATATGGTTTGCTACCCGGATTCTTCTTTTTTTTTTTAGCAAAAGAAGAGTTTATGGTGTCTCGTTAAAACCTTCTGATGGAAAGCTCTCCTTAGGGAAAAACCATCAAGAAGGAAAGAGTACCCCCTGCATTTTATTAATAAAAAGTGGAAAATATACTTGGATTCTATGTTAGCCTTTAAGTTAATAGCTGAACCGATCAATGAATGACATCATTGTGCAATTGTACTTCAAAATATTAAGGATCTCTTATCTAGAGATTGGAGAGTTCACCTAGCTCATGCTTTGAGGGAAGAAAATTCTTGTGCCGACTTCTTGGCCAAAGTTGGTGCTCGCTGTCATGAAGGGCTCAAATTGGTTGCTGATCCTCCTCTTGGGCTCCACATTTTACTACTAGCCGATGCTAGTGGAGTTATTTTTTCTAGATAGTCTGTTTTTTCTTTTTCTTTTCTCTTTCTGGCTTCTTTTCTCTACTTGTACCAAAAAAACCACCACCAATAACAATTCATGGAGTGATTGGTTATCAATTGACCAACTTGTGGTTAACAATTGACCAATTTTTTTTCATGATGTGTTAAACTGCAATTGATAGATAGTGTAAAACATTTATACTCTCATTGTGTATATAAATTAAATTCATTAAAATCAGTAAATTACATAGAAAATAATCCTAGTTAGAGTTTAATTTATCCTTAAAAAATAGTAATATTAACAAAAATGTTGTTAAATAATTATTGTCAACCCAGACGTGTGTGTTTCTCTATCTCTTCTTTTTTTTGTTACTGTCTTATTAGTGCACAGTATCGTTTGTTGTGGTTCTCCCCTCCCAATAGAGTTTTTGTCACACCTAAGATTTGAACTCGAGACCTTGAAGTGAGATCTGAACCAATTACCGCTCGAACCAACCCTTGTTGTTTTCATCTCTCTCTCTCTCTCTCTCTCTCTCTCTCTCTTTGTATATGTGTGTGTGTGTGTGTGTGAGTTAGGATATATTGACATCAGTGTGAAACTTAGTGATTTACACCAATTAATAATTCCGCATATAAAATAAAAATTATCAATCCGATCGTTAAGTAACATGATATTATATTTGAGATCATATTTATAAAATTCAATAAAATCTGAAATTATTTGACGGCCCATGACACTAATCTATTTTGATAGCTAATATGTTATTTAAAAGATAAGAATATATGTATTGTTAGATAACACACCTATAAATATCCATTCATATTTTCTTGAAATTTGATATACATAATCATATAGATAATATGACATTATTCAACAGTCGGATTGATACATTTCGTTTTCTATATGAAGTTATTAGTTGGTCTATGTCGCTAAGTTTGACATCTGGTATCAATATATTTGATTATATATAACTTTTGTATTTTTTTTCTCATGCTGCTGACTTTTTTTAAAAAAAACTTTTTGAATATTTGGGGTTTCCTTTTCTTTGTTTTGATATTCTTTCCTTGGTTTTTTTTTTCTTGAATCATCAATGTTTTCTTAATATATGCTCAATAAGCAACATTTATGCTAGCATTTTAAAGAAAAAAAACATGTATGATTCAAGTTTTGGTGTATGCAAACTATCCTTCTAATTTTTAATATCTACTAACAGTATATGGGTCCGTTTGGATTAGTTTATTTTTGAACTTATGAAAAACAACTTATGGAGATAAATTAGTTTTTATGTTGATTTACAAGTTCTAACTAACAAAAATTAAATCTCCATAAGTTGTTTGTTCATAAACTACCTTGACAAGCTTATGAATAATATAAAAACTTATTTATTTCCATAAGCTCAAAATAAGTCATATCCAAACAGGCCCTATATCTTTTTTAAATGTTTTTTATCGAGTTGTTTGGTACGTGATAACTCTATTTTATATAAAGTTATTCATATAATTAAACTTAGATTATTGCTCAAATTCAAGTAAAATAATATGCTAAATATAGTTTTATAAATAAAGAACAACATTCAAAGTATCAAAGAGGATTAAAACAAAGAACTAAACATTTTTGCATATATCTTGGTAAGTTTGATGTATTTGCTCAGTGCAGCTGCAGTTGGAGCACCTACACCCGAATCAGCACCTGGTGTACCTACACAAGATTAACACAGTGTACCTACACTTGATGCTCCTGCTCCGGCAACCGACAACAAATGCACAAACCATCCAAGGACCATTTTGATGCACCAACACTTGACATGTGACGTCATGCTTAGTCATGAGGAGCAGACCAACTTGCAAGTTTCGGCGCCTACTATTGGAGACTTTCTTTGAAGAAATCATTCACTCAAGGACATGTGGCTCTTCACCATTGGACAACCCCATGTGATATCATGTGAAAGATCAACTTGCTCATGGATAGTCTGAAAAGTAACTATGGTTAACTGATTTTGGTTAACTTTGGCGTCAATCAAACCTTCCCATGAAGGAAAGCTCATTGCCTATATAAAAAAGCACTACTTCTCACTTCAAATCATCTCATATCTCATCTTCTTGTAGAATAGTTCTTATATTTGTAGTTTTAAGTTTTAGATTTAGTTTTCTAGATAGTTTCTGAATTGTAAGAAGGTAAGGAAGGACTTGCCGCCTTCTTCCTTCACTTCTACTTGGAAGAAGCTAGTACAAGGAATTCATCTACTTGGAATCTCATGCAAAAGCTCTCCTATTCGTGTAATCTCTATATTATTGAGTTCTTTTGTAATATTACTCATTTGATTATGTTCTTTGCAGATTCTTTCTATTATATAATGAGTAATATGAGCTAAATTCCTTTAGTTGAGATGTTGTAGCCCTATAATGATCTTCTAAGTAAGTTCATGTGTTTTATGTAGTGTGTGCACTTTAGTTCTTGTGTAATAATTCTTTCAAAACTTATTTTGAAACTTGATCACTTTAGAATAAGTACAATTGTAAAAGTAGACATGGTTTACAATTAAGAACTCAAGAACTAATAAGGATAAGTGTTTCTAACAACATCTTTGTTAAATTGCTTTAATAAAGAGAAGAGTGTTAAAACCATGTTAAGTCCTAGACATAGGATAATATAGTCCTTAGGGTGATACAGTGGAGGCTTAAGAGGCAGGAGTGAACTTATTTATCATGCCTAGACATAGGAAGCTTGTAATGAAACTCTGAAGAAAGTGACTGAAAGCACATCTACGATGTAGTCGCATTTTGTGTACCTGCACCACATAAAACACTAAATTCTTAGAAGTGACTTATTAGGTGAAGACATCTCAACTATCATCTCTCACTGATTCCTTATACATTTTATTGCTTGTTTATACTTTGTTAATTCATTCTCAACACACCAACAAATTGTGAGTAGACACACCAATTTATGCTTTCTGAACACTCAAAGTTTTAAACAATCCTTGTGGGTTCGACCTTCTGATCACTATATTACTTGTTGCACTGTGTACACTTGCACATATTTACACACACCAAGTTTTTGGCGCCGTTGCCAGAGATTGTATTTAAAATTTTGTTGTTTAGAGTTATAAATTAGTGTTTTGTTATTCTGGTATTCTATTTTCTGTGCAGACACACTAAGTGCAAATGCATTAGCTTATTCCCAGAGATAGACCACCAGAATTTGAATTTGATCCAGAAATTAAGAGAAGATTTAAGAGATTGCTAAGGCTTCGAAAGCAAAGGCAACAAAGCTGCAGAAACATGTCTCATCATAGTGAAGGACAGAACTCAAGGCCAGCCTCGGTGAGAGGAGGACATGGTCCACAACAACAACCAGAAGTAGATCACAGAACACAATTCATCAATATGGGACCAATAGGTATGATTAATGATAGAGATAGGCCTATGAGGGACTATGCTCAATTTGATCACCGGCACATGCAAACTAGTATAGCTAGACCTCATATTGATGTTGTGCATTTTGAATTTAAACCAATGATGTTCCAAATGTTACAAACAATTGGTCAATTTGGTGGATCTCCTCATGAAGATCCCCATGAGCATTTAAAGCAATTTCTAGAAGTTTGTAGTAATTTTATCATTCCTTGTGTTAGTGAAGATGCATTTAGACTTAAGCTATTTCCATATTCTTTAAAAGATAGGACTAAATCATGGTTAAATTCATTGGAGCCCAATTCTATTCATACATGGAATGAAATGGCTGAAAAGTTTTTAGGAAAATATTTCCCACCAATCAAAAATGCTAGGATGAGAAATGAGATTACATCTTTTAGACAAAAAGAATTTGAATCATTGTTTGAAGCATGGGAAACGTGGAAAGAACTTTTAAGAAAATGTCCACATCATGGTATACCAGTCATTATACAGATGGAAACTTTTTATAATGGTTTAGAACCCCAAATCAAAGTAATGCTTGATGCATCATCTGGGAGTGTTTTATTAGAACTATCTTATAATGAAACATGTGATCTAATTGATAAAATTGCAACAAATAGCTCTAGTTGGCCTACTGAAAGGGTGAGTGCCCACAAGAAATCATCTGGGGTACATTAAATTAGTGAAATATCAGCCCTATCTGCTCAAGTAACATCATTAGTCAACATGTTCAAAAGCTTCACACAGGGGAATGGATAGCGCTTGGTGCAAAGTTATTGATTATACTGAATATTTATGATGAATATATACATAAATTTATGAAAATTTATCAACTGAAACTAATTTCTTTTTGGTTATTGAAAATGTTAAAACTCGTAATAAAAACTATTTTGGTTTTTAAATTTGAAACTAAAAACAAAAACTATCTTTAACAAGGCCTAAAAATTATAAAAGCGCCCAAAACCCTAAATCCTAATATCCACTATGTTTTCTCTCTGTCAAAGAAAACATAGGAAGCAACTCCTAAAAATAATTAAGTTGATTTTACATGAACAAACTTTGACACTAACAAAAAATGACAAAAGAAATTTTAAAATACTATTACATTCATGTACTTCTTTTTGAACTTTATTACATTCATGTAGTTGATTAAACTAGTTGAACCATATTATGTCTTGCATGCATAGAATATATTAATATTTTTATCGAGATTAGATTATATTAACATGAAACTCTGTTAAAATATTACACATGGTAAGTTAAATAATCACCAATAAGTGTTCTTTTAAGTGGTAATAATTGGGCTCGAATCGCACTCCAAGGTCTTGGGTTCGAATTTTGAGTGTGGTGAAAAATCTGTTTGGAGGGGAGAACCATACGGATTAGCAAAGCCGAGTATACACGCGGCCAGCCAGATTTCCCGGTGGATACTCCGCACCAATAACACACTAAAAAAATTAATGTGCATTTACAATGATTTAAGGATGAAGCATGTGATCTAATTGATAAAATTTCAACAAATAGCTCTTGTTGGCCTCTTTGAAAGGATGAGTGCTCATTGTGTGAAAACAATATGTGCAAGTATACACAATCGTAACAAGTAATAAAGAGTAAGTAGAGATCGTTCCCACGAGGATTGTTGAGTTCTTTTCTATATTTAATTAGCAAGTAAGCTAGTGAGTAAAAGCAAAGTAAAATAACAAGTTGTAGAACACATTTTTATCTAAGTAAGATAAATGATTAGTAGAAATTCAGAAAGAGAGTAAGCTGGAATGTCTTTCACTATGCAATGTCATCATAATGTATTAGTGTTGTATCTAATGCTGCAGCATTAGGTGCTGCAGCAATAAGACATATTTTCTCAAATACTTCACACTAGGTTTTCCTCACAAGAGTTTATCTCTAAACCCTAAAGGAGTACCTCCTAGGCTGCTTGTGCACCGGCAGTATTCACCTTATGGATTTTGTCCTTCTATCTCTAGGTTTTAAGCAATGAATATTAAAATCTCTTTTAATGAACACTATCCATATTATCCTTTGAGATCAATTTATAAACCATCTCTGAATCTATAAATGATACTTATATTAGGTGATCAATTCTAAAATAAGTTTGGAAATAGTATCACACAAAGGATAAAATGCTAAAACATCAAATACATGCATTAACACACTAAGATGCAAAATCTAAAGCCATAAAACTGACATTACACGGAAGAAATATACTAAGAAGAGGTAGACTGAAGTTTGGCTCCAAGAATAGTGATAATGGAGGTACAAAAAGCTCCCAAATCCACGAAAATCTTCAACTAAGTCAGCTCCTGTATTGTTGCTGCATCACTCCCAGCACTGTTGTGCATAATTTCTACTTTTATTGTGAAAATGGAGCTTGGAACGAAAATGGAGAGAAAGGCTATCTCTAAACCTATCCTCCTTTCTGAACCAGCCTCCCAAATGAGAAAGATGAGCCTCCTTAAATAGTACTAGGGTTTAGTGATCCAAGAAATATCTTTTGGAGGTTACTTTTGTCATTTCATGTGCCAATGTACCCACAAAAGGGAATATTCTGAGCATATAACAGCCTAGTACCAGCAATAGGGCGTGTTTGTCCTTTTTTGACAGCTTGCCTCATCATTTTCTCACTCATCTTTCGCAGGAACGCAATGATGTGACACCAGATGCTGCACCGCAATAAAATACACACATAAAAGCACAAAATGGGGCACAAAAGTGCCAAAATGACTTCAAACCAGAATTAAATCTTCTTTTACACTAAAAACCTATTTTAATTAATTAAACACAATATAACTTTAGAACTCCCAATAATTTAAGCTAAAAAAGCATAAATAACTCTTATAAATAAGAGTTATCAATGCCCACAAGAAATCATCTGGGATACATGAAATTAGTGAAATATCAGTCCTATCTGCTCAAGTAGCATCATTAGCCAACATGTTCAAAAGCTTCACACAGGGGAAATGATAACGCTTGTAAGAGACACGCTTCCTATAGTTGCAAACACGCAGGGGAATGGATAGCGTTTGGTGCAAAGCGCTACTTTTTGTTGAAAATGAGTTGGAGAATGGGTAGCGCTCTTGCTGTAAGCGCTACGTTTGCTGAAAATGCGCTGAGGCAATGGGTAGCACGTAGATGGAAACACTACTATATGAAAAATCACTGGGGAAATGGGTAGCGCGTAGATGGAAACACTACCTATATGTAAACGTGCAAGGGCAATGGGTAGCGCATATAGAAAAACGCTACCTATTGTTGAATTTTTATTAGTTCATTTTCCTCACACTCCCTCGCGTTCTGTCAGCTCTCAACGTCTTTCTCTCTCTCAGTGCTCTCAAGCCCTCTCTCAGCGCTCTCAACTCTCAAACCCAGAAATCGGCCCAAAGCTTCGCCTCCCACTCTTATTCCTCACTCATGTACCTCACTCTCTTCCTCACGTCTCTCTCTCTCTCTCTTTCTCTCTCTCTGTGCAACCTAAACCAAGAAAAACCCCTCACTCACTTTCCTCACGTCTCTCACCGACCCAGAGTCAGACGCTCTCGACGACAAGTTCTTTTAGAAGCTCATCTTGTGGATTTGGGTACCCTAGAGTTTCGATTTGTCTAGGAAGTGAAGAGTAGCTTGTTGGTGATTCACTAGTTTCTCTTAAAGGTGAGTTCTTTACCCTTTCGTTCCTTTTAGCTTGATTGTTTATGGTAGTTTTTAAACTGGAATGATTATCTGCTGAATTGGAAATAAAAAAACTTTGACAATTGTTTTAACATTCTAGTGTCCAGACTTGATATATTATTACTATATATTCTGTTGATGTTAATGGATGCTATTGCTGAGTTTCTATATGTGTTAGAAACCATGTTAGAGATAGAAAAAATAAAATAGTGTTTGTTTATGGAATTGTTACCTAAGCATCACAATTAGGATTGGTACCTAAGCATCACAATTAGGATTGGTACCTAAGCATCACAATTAGGATAATTAGAGTTCTTTACACAAGTTTCAAACTACCACTTGGTGTTCATAATTTCAATGATGATCATGTGAATGTTGTAAATGAATGTCTGGAATTAGTTATTTGATATGGATGCATATGTTGAGTTTCAAGTTTTTGTTGTGTTTGAACATGTTAAACTGTATATGTGTGGTGAATGAAACTAGCAAAGTAAAATCGAATATTCTTAAATCGAATATGTGAATTGTTTGTTAGGTTTTGCGAGTTTGACAGTCCTTTGCGTTCATTGTTCGAGTTCGTCCTGGTTCGAGAGTTCATTGTAGTTCGAGTTCACATCTGGTTGGAGAGTTTGTTCAAGTTCATTGTTTCTTCCACTTGTTCAGGTACTTTTATTGTTCTCTTGTATTTATTATATCAAGAATGGCAATATGGAAGACATAAAAGTCTTTGATTTCTTTAATTGAAAATAGTTGAATGTCTTAGGTTCCAAAAAATTGTACCTTGTGTGTTTTTCACGTATAATAGGTTTAAGTTCTCTTATCAGGATTTTATTATCAATTTTGGGAAAATATGGATAGAAAGTGGATGTCTGCCAATCGTCTGTCGAAGGAATATACCGATGGAGTGGAATATTTGTGAACTTTGTTGTTCAACGTTTAAGGACTTCTACTAATATCAAATGTCCTTGTTTAAGTTGTTGTTATGTAAAATCAGTTACTGCGGTTGAGTTGGCAGGACATCTAAAGTTATACTTGCTGGACAATGCACAGTGAGGAAAGAGGTGAAAAATCTTCAAATTAATTTGGATAATAGCACTGAGAGATGTGCGTCGGTTGACACCGAAACACATACATTTGATGGCGACGAATTTGAAGATATAGCAAAGGAGGTTAAAGACGATCTTAATGGCCATCCTCAAATATTTGAGAAGTTGATAACGGATGCAGAGACGTCGTTGTATACGACTTATACTAAAATCACAAAATTATTGGCTGTGATAAAGTTGTATAACTTGAAAACTTGCCACCGATGGACAGATGAGAGCTTTACGAAATTACTCGCACTATTGAAAGAAATGTTGCCGAAGGATAATGTGCTTCCTTCTCAGACGTATGATGGAAAACAAATGTTAGGGTTCATTGGCTTGAACTATGAGAAGATACACACTTGTCCCAATGATTGCATTTTATTTCGAAATGAACATGCATTGTTAAAGTCGTGTCCTAAATGTAATGCATCATAGTATAAAAAGAAAAAATCTGCTCCAGAAAAGGTGTTGTGGTATTTTCCCATAATTCCTCAATTTAGGCGCATGTATCGTAGTTCAGAAGATGCAAAACACTTGACATGGCATGAGGATGAAAGGATTAAAGATGGCATGCTATGACACCCAGCGGATTCTCCGCAATGGAAAAAATTGATATTGATTATCGTTTCTAATTTCGGGTTGGATCCAAGAAGCCTACGACTCGCATTGTCTGGCGATGGATTTAACCATGCGCATATTCGTGAGTATCTCCCACGATTACATGACCCGTGATTTTGGCGATCTATAACTTACCTCTATGGCTTTGCATGAAACGCAAAATATACGATGTTGTCTTTGTTAATTTCTAGACCCAAGTAACCGTGAAATGATATTGATGTACGTATACTTGGCTCCTTTAATTGAAACTTGAAGGTAATGTGGGAGACTGGAGTAGAGGTGTATGATGGATTCAAAGAAGAAAATTTCACCCTGAGGGCTATGATTTGGCACAATTAATGACTTTCCAGCATACGACAATCTATCTGGGTACAGTAACAAAGGTCAATGTGCATGCCCTATATGTAAAGATAACAATGATTGGATGTGGTTGGAACACGATAAGAAGAATATCTACCTTGGTCATCGTAGATTTTTGCCATCTCCTCATCAATATCGACTGTTGAGAAAGGAATTCAATGGGAATACATAAACCCGTAAAGCTCCCTTGGCTGTGACGGGGGGAACAACTATTTGAAAAGGTGAAAGATTTGGACATTAAATTTGGGAAGCCTTTTGCAGGAGAGCTTGCCAAACGGGGGTGGAAGAAAAAGTCAATTTTCTTTGAATTGTCATACTGGAAGTCATTATCTGTAAGACATTTCATTGATGTGATGCATGTTGAAAAAAATGTATTTGAAAGTGTCATTGGTGCCTTACTCAATATGCCAGGAAAGACTAAATATACCATCAACTCAAGTTTGGACTTGGTTAGTATGGGGTTGAGACCAGAATTGGGTTTGATAAATAAGGGTACACTATCTACCTCCAGCAATTCATACTCTATCTAAAAAGGAGAAAACTATCTTTTGTAAGTTTCTTCATGGATTGAATTGGCTATATGACTAGGAAAATTTCAATGTAAAATGGAAATAAACAAAAACAGGAAAAAAAATTAAAAAATAAAATATTAAATGGGTAGCGCTTCCAGGCCAAAGTGCTACTCATTCCCTTAGCGCGTTTAGGAATGGGTAGCGCTTTTAAGAGAAAGCGCAACCTATTCCAAAAAACACTAAGGGAATAAGTAGTGCTTTCTACTATAAAGCGCTACCCTTGGTGTTAGCGCCTTTTGAGAAGGAGTAGCGCTTTCACTGAAAAGTGCTACACATGCCCAAAATGCGCTAACATGATGAGTAGCGCTTTATCCAAAAACACTACCCATGTCTATCAGTGAGTAGCGCTTTTAAAGTGCTCCTGTTGGGGGACTCGCTTCAAGAAACCGCATTAACTTTATCCCGAAAGCACCACTGATTGGCAAAAAAAACGCCACACTCAAGATTCGAACCCAAGACCTTAGAGTGTGATTCGAACCCAATTACCACTTAAAAGAACACTTAATTGTGATTATTTAACTTACCATGTGTAATATTTGAACAGAGTTTAATGTTAATATAATCTAATACTGATAAAAAAATATTAATATATTCTATGCATGCAAGACATAATATGGTTCAACTAGTTTAATCAAGTACATGAATGTAATAAAGTTCAAAAAGAAGTACATGAATGTAATAGTATTTTAAAATTTCTTTTGTCATTTTTTGTTAGTGTCAAAGTTTGTTCATGTAAGATCAACTTAATTATTTTTAGGAGTTGCTTCCTATGTTTTCTTTGACGGAGAGAAAACGTAGTTGATATTAGGATTTAGGGTTTTGGGCAGTTTTATAGATTTTATAATTTTTTAGGCCTTGTTAAAGGTAGTTTTCTGTTTTTAGTTTTGAAATTTAAAAAACCAAAATAGTTTTTGTTCTGAGTTTTAACATTTTCAATAACCAAAAACAAATTAGTTTTCAGTTGATAAATTTTCAAAAATCTAAATCACTTTTAAACACAAACATAAAAACAAATATTCATCATAAATTTACGTAATTCAAAATAATATATAAATCTAGTAGATCAGCAAAATAGCGAGATATGATAGAGCGGTCACTTTTCTCACCAAATGGTCATCTATTCCAGGCCGAGTACGCTCTTGAAGCCGTTTGTAAAGGTAATGCAGGGTCGGCCCTTAAGGGGTTCAAGGCATATTATTGCATAGGGCCTCAGCCTAATTCGATTTTTTAGGGTCCCCCAAAAGAGTACTTTAGCTTACAAAGAAATTTTAGATGCTTATAAATACGATAAGTTTGTTACACAATAACCAGTTTGGTGGAAATAGAATTTGATTTCGTGATATGTAAAGTGTGACGTTGAGCAGTGCGTTTTGAAATACTTTAGAGTTCAAAAAAAAATTAAGTGTTCATGCAAAGTTTCTTCCTCAATAACCGGTTTGGTGAAAAATGAATTTAATTTTGTCACAAAATATGTAAAGTGTGATACTCATCAGTGTGTTTTTGGGTACTTTAGAGTTTAGAAAAAATTCTAAGTGTTCAAATACGTAAAGTTGTGGCAAAATACCGAAAGTACGCTGTTAAACAGTGTGTTTTGAAGTACTTTAGTGTTCAGAAAAACCTTTAGTTTTGACTTATGAAAACAATTAGTATATTATTCATCAAAAAAATTAGTTATGATAAAAGCATAATTAAGGGTCCAATTTTTAAGATTTGCATAGGGTCTCCAAATGTTTGGAACGGCCCTGAGGTAATGTTGTCGCTCGTGTTCACGACACCGACAATGTTGTTCTCGGTGTTGGTAAGAAATCCACTGCCAAGCTTCAAGATTCTAGATCAGTGAGGAAGATTGTTAATCTGGACAATCACATTGCCCTTGCTTGTGGAGGAATGATGCCCGCGTTCTTATAAACAAGGCACAAGCTTGTCACCGTTGGCTGGACTTACTAAAGCTAAAATTATTGCGATTGTGACCAAGATCGAAACACAAACAGAGAAAAAAGCTGTTGAGGCTTCAAAGAAAATCCTTTCCAAGGAGACATGATTTTATGTTACGTTTGGTTAGTGCTTGAATTGTGCTTGCTAGCTGTAGAGCTGTCAATTTGGGCCCGGCCCAATGGGCCGGCCCAATGGCCCGATATTTTAGGCGGGCAGAACTCTAAAAATAGTAGCCCAAAATCAATCGGTATGTTTTTAGCGGCCCGATTGGCCCGATGATGTTATTAATTCGGGCGTATGGGCCCATGGGCGCCCGTTTGTTTTTGTTTTTGTTTTTAATTTTAAAATATGATGAAGTCTTTATACATCTTTGTTTTTAATGTTATCCAATCAAAATATGACAACTCAATTATTTATTCCACGCCTTCGATTTTGGAGCTTAACTGGATCGTCCTTCGTCTTCTCTTCAAACCGCTTTTGCAACTCCATTCATAAATTCTTGAAGCGATTCGACTAAAAAAAACACCACCACCAAATACCGATCCATAAGCGTTCGAGATGTCTTTGTCTTCTTCTCTATTGAAATTGTCCTATTTCAAAAAAATACCAATTCGGTATAAAGGCAACCAACATCCTAATCTAATCCTAATCCTAATGAATCACACTCAAGAAACAAATAAATTAGAGGCAAAGCGAATAAGATTTGGTAACTCAAATTTTGAGTCGGTAATATCATGAGAATTTAATCACGAAGATATCAACTTTCCACCTTTTTTCATATATATGAAATCAACTTGATATGCAAGTTCAAGCATTTGTGTTTGAAGTTCTAGACATAGTGGTTGGAAATAGGACAATTTCAATAGAGAAGAATTTATTTATTTGAGCTATTTTGGATTATGGACAATGTGTTTTGCAAAAACTAAGATTTAATTTATTTATGTATCTTATTTTGGATTATGGACAAAGATATATTGTGTTCTTTGAATTTTGTTTATGTATGTTGTTCATTGATAGAAACAATATATACTTAAAATTTTAAAAAGTCAATGGCTTGTGGCCCGTTGGGCGGCCATTGGGCGGGCCATTGGCCATGGGCGATGTTAGGCGGGCTTGGGCCTACATTTTGCAAACCATTAGAATATTGATTGGGCGGCCCGACCACTCCCATATACATTGTTTGGCCCGATGGGCTCATGCGAACGGCGGCCGAGCCCGCCCATTGACACCTCTAGCTAGTTGGGTTGTTGATCTAAGTTAAAATGATCGCTTTATTGTCTTTCGTCATATCTTGTACTAGTTTTTTTCAAATTAATTGGACGTCATTATTAAAGTTCACAAAAAAAAATATTAGATTTGAAAAACAATAAAATATTACAGCTATATAATGTATTTATTTAATAATAATTTTAATAATAAAGCTTAAAAGTTGTAGTTGTCAGTAGACCTCTGTCAGAGTGGTAATCGATGGTGGGGGTGGTTGTGGACGTAGTGGTAGTTAATAGTGGAGATCAATAATGGTCATGTTGGTGGTTGTGACTAGTGGTGTCAAAGTGGTGATAGTGGTTAGAGAGGTGGTCGTTGGTGGTGACCGATATTGTTTAAAGTGGTGGTTTTTGGTGGTCGAAGTAGTGGTTAGAATGATAGTATGTGGTGATCGGCGGTGGTCGGTGGTGGTCAAAATAATGGTTGACAACACAGATTCTTGTTTCATTTTCCATTCCTTTCGGGTCGAAAACGCGGGCAATGTGAAAGAAAGGGCACCACATACATCTCGACTAGTTCGTGCCTGCGGAGCGAACAAAAACCTCTTTTGAATTCTCGATTCCGACTCAAAGTCCGGATATTTGGTTGCTTTGTACTCGACCCATGTGGTTCGACTTGTTGCGCCACCTCACTTAACCAAACATATCCGAGAAGAAGTTATACGGATCTACAAAGACTTGGCGCTTCATGCCCGGTTGCATCTGACTCTGCTGGTTCACCTTCTAAACGTTGGTCAGAGCGATAGTCGGTGGTGGTCAGATTCATGATAATAGGTGGATGGAGTGGTGATCAGCAGTGGAAAAGTGCTGGTCGAAGTATTGGTTGACAGTGATCGGAGTGATGGTCATAAGGGTAGTGGATAGTGGCCAAATTGGAGACCATGGATGGATAAAGTGGTGATCTGAGGTTGTCATAGTGGTGGTCGCAATGGTGGTTGATGTGGTCAAAAGTTGTGGTTGATGGTGGCATGAGTGGTAGTCGGTTGTGGTTAGAGTGTTGGTTAGCGGTGGTCGGAGTGGTAGTTATGAGTGGTCAGATATATCGATGATAAAAAGCAAAAACTCACAACCACCTCGAACGCCTTTTTAGATCCCAGTTGTTTTGAGAAGTTTTGCTATAGTAACGCCTTTTTACTAATGCAAATCTTTTTGTGTGCCGCTGGCTTTATTTGCACCTTAAGTAGATTTGTTCATATCATTTTTTATTAAATACTGTAATATTTTTCTCACTTTTTTTTGCTGCTACCTGGCTTTTGACTTTCCAGAAAATGATTTGAAACAAATTTAATTAACATCAAAATAATTTCTTAACTCAACCTTTTGGGTCAAACAACTATTTGGTGATGAATGTTATCCCTCATCTATAATACAAAGTCGCCTTTAATTTGCCATTTTGGTGGGAAAATTTTTTCCCACCATTTACCTACATACCCCTCATTTTATACCCCACTGTTTACCAATATGCCCCCACTCTATATTTTTGGACCAACATATCCTCACTCTATATTTGTGCCCCACCATTTACCTATATACCCCTCATTTTGTACCCCACTGTTTACCAATATACCCCCACTATATATTTTTGTACCGATATACTCCTGACAAATTTTTTTTTCTCCAACACTTTTTTTTTTATTATTATCAAAATGTACCCCTCATTTTGTACTCCACTGTTTACCAATATACCCCCACTCTATCCGATAACTATTAAATAATACACAATCGTTGACTTCCCCACTTTTGGTGGGAAAATTTTATTCCCACCATTTACCAATATACCCCTCATTTTGTACCCCACTATTTACCAATATATCCCCACTCTATATTTTTGGACCGACATACCCCACTCTATATTTTGTACCATACCCCCACTCTTTTTTTTATCCACTTTTGGTGGGAAAATTTTATTCCCACCATTTACCAATATACCCCTCATTTTGTACCTCACTGTTTACCAATATACCCCCACTCTATATTTTTGGACCGACATACACTTGACAAATTTTTTTTTGAATCAACACTTTTTTTTATCCACTTTTGATGGGAAAATTTTATTCTCACCATTTACCAATATACCCCTCATTTGTACCCCACTGTTTACCAATATACCCCACTCTATATTTTTGGACGGACATACCCCCACTCTATATTTTGTACCCACCATTTACCAATATACCCCTCATTTTGTACCTCACTATTTACCAATATACCCCCACTCTATATTTTTGGACCGACATACCCCTGACAATTTTTGTTTGTCCAACACTTTTTTTTAATTATCAAAATGTACCCCTCATTTTGTACCTCCTTGTTTACCAATATACTCCCACTCTATATTTTTGGACCGACATTGTTGCCTCATCCCACCAAGGGCTATTGTTGCCTCTTCGTCTTATATATATGTGTTGCGTATTTTTATACCCCCCTTATAAAATGTTGATGTTTTTTCGAAACTACATCTGTAGGTTTGTTAATCACCTCCCCGTGCATCGCACGGGTAACTGTCCTAGTGAACATTAATGAAAAACATAGTTTCTTTTTTACAACTAAAATTCACAATATTCACCCAAAACCAGAATTGAACTCATAAGTAGACTTCACAACACACAAATAATCACTTGTTAACAACAAACAACACAGAAAAAACAAACAACGAAAAATATTAGGACTCATGTAACAATAATACTTTTTCTCGTATTGATAATTTTCAAATTGATATTTTAATTAATATTTAGATTTTTTTATTACGAAATACATGGTTAATGCTTAATTATTATATCTTTTTGTTTGTCCAATTAATTTTTTCGTTTTATATATGATAAGTTTTATTTAATAATTGATTTTAGATATAATTAACTACTTCATAAGGATTTTTTATTAAAATATTTTATAAGGAAAAAACTTTACAATATATTTTAAATACCTTGAATACATATAGATTATTGCGAATATTTTAGGATCACAGATGGAAATATATCCTTCAAATTATAGAATTTATTTAGACCCATTATTTTTTCTTTATTTTGTTGATTTAGGACTCTCCTTTTTTTGTTCAGCTCTCCTTTGTTTTATTTAAGCATCTATAGTTGTATTTAAATTTAAAAACTGAACATTTCTAAGGATTTCTCAATGATCACACAATAATTTTTTTAGTAATCTGGCCAATGAAAGTTGGCTCATTCCCTACAAAAGCGTGGGTTCAACTCCCGCTGCCGATGTGAGGATCTCTTTCGTGAGTGATCCGTAAAATCTGCTCGATGTAGCACTCAAAGAGCCATGAGGTGCTTTCCACGACTCTGGTGAGTCCCCAGAGCCCAACTCACTTTAACATTTTATGTACCATGCAAAAAAAAGTAGTAATCTACTATACGATAAGATCGAATAAAATCCTAATAGAATCTACATGCATGAATCCAACACGAATAAGATTTTTGATATCCAACTCACTCATATCAATCCAATCAAATAAATTACCAAGATACTCTAAATTTACAACTTGAATGTCATAACAGTGCTTAATTTTCTAGATCCACACATAAATGGAATGACACTGAAGTGGAGTTTTATTGTAAAATTCCAGTTGGCAATTAATCACCCAACACAAAATATTATCGATAAACCAGACAACATGTATCAGCATTGGTGTATATATACCCAGAGATTTCGTGAAAAGAAAAGTCATAACAAAACACTTCTTATAACTTTTCTTTTTCCTCTCAATGACTAGGAGAAAGGTGAAACTAGCCTTTATAGTCAATGATTCTGCAAGGAAGACAACTTACAAGAAAAGGAAGAAGGGTCTATTGAAGAAGGTGGATGAACTCACCACCCTTTGTGGCATTGAAGCTTGTGCTATAGTGTATAGCCCATATGACCCTCAGCCTGAGGTTTGGCCATCCCCACAGGGAGTCCAAAGTGTGCTCTCGAAGTTCAGGATGATGCCAGAACTGGAGCAAAGTAAGAAGATGGTGAATCAAGAGACCTTCCTGAAACAAAGGATTCTGAAGGCCAAAGAGCATGTGAAGAAACAAAGGAAGGAGAACAAGGAACATGAGATGACCATGTTCATGTATCAGTGCCTTGCTGCAGGTAAACTTGTGGATGACAATATTTCTATGGCTGATTTGAATGAACTTTCATGGTTGATTGAGCATAATTTGAAGGACATTGGTAGAAGGATGGAAACATTGGATAAGAATGCTCAGGTCATGGCTCCAAGCCAAGTCCATGTGGTAGCGCCTGTAGTAGCACCCGTACCCGCAACATATGTACCCATACCTGCACCAGTAGTAGCCAAAAATGAAGAAATTACTTTGATGGATCAAGCACATGGACTGGGTGTTAATGCTGACACCATGCAAAGGCATATGTTTATGGATTGGATGATCAATGGTAATAGGGATGAGACAACTCCATTTGGAGATGCCAATCTCCAAATGGGATATTTTCCCAACCTAATACCTTGAACCAAAGAAAAGCATGCGCTTGGTTTGTAGTCCTTTGGGAGAGTCTCTTTAAAGTTTCAACTTAAACTAATGATGATTTGATTTTTATTTTGTTAAGAGTGGAGTCACAATCGTAAGTCATTACGATCTAATCTTCACATCTTTATTTTATTTCTAGTTTGTGTGTGAATAAGTCATTTCACGTGGTTCAATAAAATTTGAAGTCTATTGGTGTGACTTTCAATACTTTTACATTCGAGTCAAAAGAAATATCTTTGCATTAAACCTTTGTCCAAAATGTTTATCTCATGTTATGCAACCTATTTAAAGTATCATTTTTCATTTCTACAAGATCTTAAAAATATATAATCACACAATATTCGCTATGGTAGGCCTTCATGAAAATATAATCACTCTTTAAGATAAATATTTATAATTTGATTCATTCTGATATTATAGTTGAATTGATTTTCTTATTCAAAATTGAAAGTCAAATTGATTCAATTCAAACAGAGTTGCACGCGTGCGCGCCAGCGGGTTCAATTTTACTTTAAAAATAATTATGTCACTTACCTTTGATGATTATATATTTATGGTATTGGAGTTTTCCTTAAAGATTGTGTTATAATTTAATATATTTATAACTATATTGCCTTTGAATTAATTTTCTTATGCATATGATGCAGTTTTTATATTTATATTAATAAAAAATTCAATAAAATATGTAAAAAAATACCATTATATAAAATACAAGTAAAATGTTGTAGTTGTCACTCATTTTAGCCAAATAGAATTAATGAAGTCTCGTTAAAACTTTCAGATATAAAAATATCAAAAAAAAGATCAAAAAGAAAGAGCACGAAAGAGAACTAGAGGGGGGGGGGGTAGACCTACCCTTGGCAAGAGAAGGAATGCAAAAAAATTAAGAACTAATTTGCAATACTATAGTTGTCACCTTGCCCGAGCTCATTTTTATTGTGTAAAATGAATGAAAAAGTGTGAGGTTTTTTTTGTTGACAATAAGCACCGAGTGCATATCATTGATTATCAGAATTGTAATACATGAATGAATGTCATAGTTAGTACTCTTGAGGACTAGCTGTAAATAAGGTCACCCTTGCAAGGGAATGAGCAACCTTATTAGCATTCCTTCTAGTGAACTCTACATGAGAGTTGTTGCTAAAATAAGAGAACAAAGTCTTACAAAATGAAATTAAACAACCAAATTCAGAAATTTCTACTTTGCTAGAATTAAAAGCATCAACCACCATCTTCCCGTCCATCTCAAAAATAACATCCTTAAATATCAATTCACTAACCCAATTGATAGCCAAATGCAATCCCAAAGTTTCACCCAAAAGCACATCAGTCATTGGGGTAAACCAGTGAGTTTTGACTCGAATGAAATTCCCGAAGTGATCACGGATACATAAACCAATCCCAACCTTTCGAAATATAACACCAAAAAAACAGAAGTTGGGGATCGAACCCAATCCCCCACGCTGCCACCTCCTGTCGCTGACCATTTGAGCTACCACAATTTCGTGTTAGTAAAGCGTATTACATAATGTTTATCCTATTCTTTCTTTTATTGCAAAACCTTTTACCTACTTTTTATATCTATTTATTATTTATTTTGATACATATATATATATATATATATATATATATATATATATATATATTTTGTTATTATAAATTACATTTATATATTATATTTATTTGACATCTAATATTTTGTATCACATTCCATAGATTTTATTTTATATATTTACTTCTGTTTTTTAATTCCTAAAAAATTATCAATTTTTTAAGTTACAAGTGAATGTCGAACCGTGCTGACACGAGTGAATCATACTAGTGTTTATAATATATAATATAATATAATATGAACTGCTAAAAAAATATAATGTGAATATCAAATGTCTCATAAAAATTAAATTCAATCCAATCCAATCCAATCCAACCAGTTTCAAACACGAGTGATTTAGAAAAGTAAAGCAAATCATTAATAGGTAAACGGAAAAAACTAATGAAATTGACTTACATTTGCTTTTGTGTTGTTTTTTGTTTTTTGAAGTGTAGTAACTGGTAATCAGGGTCGGTCCTGAGGTTTTGGGGGCCCTGGGTAAACCAAAAAAATGGCGCCCTTTAAACTATTTGAATATCATTCTCCTTTATTTTTGTTAAAATCATTAATGATTTGTTCACAATCAAGATCATAAGAACCATTGTGTTTTAAGTAAATTTAAAAATGTCTGCAATATGATTTCATGTCATTATTAGGAAATGATCTAAACTTGTGTGTGTATAAAATTGCAATAACATAAAAGATGTATTCAAAAATATGTATATACTACTAATAAGTACAACAAATTTTGGTGCCCTGGGCGACCGCCCCTACCGTCCATGCTCAAGGCCACCACTGCTGGTAATCCATTTTGAAGATGTAGGTAAAATTTAGTTGGATAGGTAACTAGCTACATGAATTTGATAAGATTAGTTACTATCGTGTGGTGCGTGTATCTCTATAATTAAATCTTGGGGAGTCTGGGCGCTAAGACTCCCCGCCCAGCTCGCTCCCCCTTCCCTTTTTTTTTTCTTCCCTACTCTTTTTTCATTTTCTTTTTTTTTTAACTTGAGGTATTTTAGGATCTAGAAAATAATATTTATCCAAATAAGCGAAATTTGTTTTTCATAATCGGATTGGTGAAAAAGAAAATTAATTGTGTGACAAACTACATAAAATGTGACACTAGGCAACATGTTTTGTGTACTTTAGGATCCGAAAAAATTTAAATTGATTAAGAATTGTTCCTCGATAACCAATTTCGTTAAAAATAATTAATTTTGTAACAAAATATGTAAAGTGTGATGCTAAACAGTGTGTTTTGGAGTGGTTTAGGATTCAGAAAAAAAATTAGATGTACAAATACATTAAGTTCGTTCATCATGAATTGGTTTGGTCAAACGAAAAATTAGTTTCATGGTGTGTTTTGGGTTATCTTAACGCTCGAAAAACATTTCCGAAAAAATTTAAATTGATTAAGTATTGTTCCTCGATAACTAATTTCGTTAAAAATAATTAATTTTTTGTAACAAAATATGTAAAGTGTGATGCTAAACAGTGTGTTTTGGAGTGCTTTAGGATTCAGAAAAAAAATTAGATGTACAAATACATTAAGTTCATTCATCATGAATTGGTTTGGTCAAGCGAAAAATTAGTTTCATGGTGTGTTTTGGGTTATCTTAACGCTCGAAAAACATTTGACCCTTCAAATACGCAAAGTTAGTTTAAAAAATAATTTTGTGACAAAATACGTAAAATACAATGCTAAGCAGTGTGTTTTCTGGTAGTTTTGTATTCAAAAAAATTTCTGTTCAAATAAAGTTATTTCCTTAATAAACAATTTAAAAAATCAATTTCTTTTTATACTTCATCTCTTCATATTTTTTAGGACCATATTTGTAACATCCCCGAGTTCCTTGATTTAATTATCTAGTTGATTATTTCTAATTATATTGATTAGTAATTAATTTTAATTGTAAGTTGTTAAGTGAGTTGGTTAATTGTTTCTTGAGTACTAGTAGTGTTTACTACTCCCTCCGTTCCTTTTCTTTTGATGTTTTAGTATATGCACAAGGAATAAGAAAATAATAAATAGATGATTTCTAGACTAAAATACCCTTATTTATCATCCTTGTTTTTCACAATTTTACTTGGGTAAATACACACTCATCATTTACTTTGAGAGATAAATAGTATTGGTATATGTGTTTCTTAAAATTTAATTTATAATTGTTTATTAATTTATTAAGGGTATTGTTGGAAAAAATGGTTAAAGTAGCTTTGGTATTGTAAAACATCAAAAGAAAATGAACAAAATTTTGAGGCTAAAACATCAAAAGAAAAGGAACGGAAGTTATTTCAATATGGGGTTTTTAGGATTTTGGGAGAAATTAAGGGCACAACAGGTATTTCACCAAACAAACACTCACTAACCCCCACAATGACATGCTAAAAGCAAGACCATTAGTTTCATTTTAAAAACACAACTTCATATTTTAGAAAAGAGAGAAGAAAGAAAAGAAAAGAGAGAGGAGAGGAGTGAAGCCATGGGAGTCTCCTCCAACCTTCTTGCATGTTGAAATCCATACTCTCTTTAGAGTTTCAAAACCTTTCTCCTTCATCTTCACATTTCAATTCCAAGAAATCATCCCCATTGTGTTGAGTATCGAAGCTGCCCACTCATGGAGATTAGGAGAAATCAAGTTGCATGTTGGATTTCACACTTCCTTTGAGTCATAGGAGCTGAACCAAGACACGCACGCACGCACACACACACACACCACTTATTTCTAGTTGGGGAAGCTCATTGTGTATTTGGAGGTATCAAAGTTGAAGATAAGGGTTTGGGATTCACTACAAGAATAACTCAAACTAGAAGGCATAACTTTACATGGATTTTAATCCCCGAAACGTTCCTATGATTTTTTATTTTTTTTGGGGGATTTATTCCCCCGGAAACTTTGTGGCGGAATTTTAACATTTTTGGCGGAATTAGGGTATTTTTGGCGGACTATAAAGAGGAAGAAAAGCTTTCGAAAAAAAAAACGAATCCGCCGGAAAGGACACCCAAATCCGCCGGAAACGTCACCTTGACATTATGCGGGATTTTTAAAATTCAAAATCCGCCGAAAAGGACACCCAAATCCGCCGAAAAGGACACCCAAATCCGCCGAAATGCATCTTCGATCCACGCGTCCCAAATCCGCCGAAAATGTCATTAATCCGCCGGAAATGTCGCCTCGTTTGACGCGTGAATTCCGCCGAAAATTCATGCAATTCCGCCGGAAATGACTCTTCAACACAACGGCTATTTTTCATCCCCTTACTTAATCCGATTCTCACTCATTCCACACCATTCTCACTCTTCTCAATTTTCTTCTTCACACATTCTCCACTCTCTCTTAAACTTCCCTTGAAATTTCTTCACTCAATCTTCTATCAAACTTCTCCTCTATCAAACTTCTGAAGGTATGTTTTACTTTATACTTTGTTTTAATTTATACTTTGTTTTAAACTATTAGTTACTAATTGTGGTATTGTTTGCTTAGGAGTTGTTAGAGTTTGGTGACATCTGCTTGTTTGTTCAAAGGACTTCAGTTTAACATCAAGTCAGAGACCTCTCACCACCACCGGTTAGTTATTGAAATTATTAGTTGTCCTTAAACGTTATTTGATGTTATTAGTTAGAATTTGTTCAATAATTAAATATGAAATATTATAATTTATTAGTTAATTTTAGTAATTAATTAGTTAATATTAGTAAATAAATTAGTAGAAATAAATATTAATGTGTTTAAATATATTTTTTTACTTTTAAACTTTTGTTAATATTTTTTTAATAAAAAATAGATAAATCCGAAATAAAATAATTACTATATTTATTAAATCTTAATTTTTGTTAATATTTTAGAGGAAATACGAATTTATTTATTTTCAAAAAACATTTTTATAAAATTTTAATGTTTCTAAATTTATTTATTTTTTTTAAAAAAAAAAATATTTTCGGCGGAAAATCGGTACTTTCCGGCGGAAATAGATTTAAAAAAAAAAATATTTTTGGCGGAAAATCGGTACTTTCCGGCGGATTTAGTTTTAAAAAAATAAATAAATAAATTTTTTCGGCGGAAAATTGGTACTTTCTGGCGGAATTAGATTAAAAAAAAATTATTTATGGAGGAAAAATCCGCCAAAAAGTTCTAATTCCGCCAGAAAGTACCGGGGAAATGATTATTAGGTTTGATGAGGTGTTTGAAGGTTTTATAAAAGAAAAGATGGTTAAACCCAATGAATTGAGGGCTTTTTTTCTGAAAGGGGAAATGATTGAACCCATTGAATTTGAGGGCCTTTTTGGAAGGGGAGCTCTTATGCTTCATGACAAAATGTATTGACTCTTAATTTATACTCTCTTTGTCTTCCTTTCTTTGTTTTGGGATTTCTCCTTTTTGAAACTTTGTTATTCCCCTCCTTTCGTGAATTTTCTTTCCTTTCGTCTAGGGTGAAAATGATATACCATCTTTGATGTGGAATTAACCCTCGTCTAGGGTGATGGAGTTATCTTGGGCTTTTCTTGGCTTAAGATGGGTAACAAAGGGTATTTTTGTGATTTTGGATCTTTGGCTTAAGAGGGGTAGGAAATGGACTTTTTTGGGATTTTAGGTTTTTGAGGGTATGGAGAGATGACCAAACTTCATTTCAAATCCCGATTGCTTATTTCTGTAAGACTTAACTTTAGGACAATAATTCATCTATCTTCATGTGTTTGCTCTTTTTTTTTTGTGCCCTAATTTTTGCCTGGACCGCTCTTTGCGAGTTTTCAATCCACCGGGCGCTTTTTTTTGCCTAGGCCGCCCTTTGCGGGTTTTCAACCTAGCGAGCTTATTTTATCTTTTTTATTTATTATATATTTTTTTTAGAAAGACTTGCACTAAAGGAATACGATACGGACAAGGAAAATTAGTGATCACAGAATTGCCCCAGCATAGAGGACTTAAAGTGTTAGCAAGAATGAACCAAAAAGTCAAGTATGTACTGAGGGGAGACAATATGCGCTTTATGGGTGGACGGGGCGAGGCTAGACTTGGATGGGGAATGATGATAAATGAAGGAAATTGACTAACTCAAACAAGAGAAACTGCACGTGGCATGCATACTTACTAGAAGAACGCTTCACAGAGAGTTAACATTGGTTAAAACATGATATAAAAACTTTGATGAATTGTTTCAGTCTTTTATCATGGAATGGATGAGATGTAATGCTTTTTTGAAGGAAATACAAATGAGCTGTTGACGTGAAAAGCTAAGGGCCTTGAAACACCTTGCGTTTGCAAATGAGTGAGGGTAAACTTTTCCAAAAAAGAAAGATTACTTTGCAAGAACATCTCGTATCTCATCACAACATTTTTGTTGTATGCAATGCATGGATGAAAACATTATGATGCACACATGATGAAAATGAAATGCATGAAAGCAGGTTCACTTGAAAAGTGTGATTATTCTAAAAGTGTTGTTTTTTTTGTATGTTTTCTTTTTATGCAAGACGAAATATGAAATGCCAATGCATTTTTGGATGATGAATGATGCTTCTTTTCAAAATGATTTTTATAGAGGCAAGACAAGATATGAAATGTCGATGCCCCTTTTCTTTTGAATGATAAAAGATGCGGGAATGATGCTTTTTCCTAAATGATGATTTTTAGAGGCAAGGCAAAGTATGAAATGCCAATGCCCTTCCCTTTTTGAAAAATGCATGTATGGAGGAATGATGTATTTGAACTAAAGTGATGAGGTTAATGAGATGACGCATGAATGCTACATTTTGAATAAATTTGATGATGATTCATGATTATGAATGAGATGCTTTCTTGTTTTCATTTTTTTGTGCAATGAAATGCATGATGCTCACAATGATTTTTATTTTTTTTTAAAAAAAAAATGCACGGAAATACATGATTTTTTTATAGAATGGAATTGCATGCAAAATGAGAGGTTAATGTATTATTTTTCATGATGCGTGAAAAAGGAAAACAATAATGCATGAGACGCGCCCCTAATAAGACATGATTTTTGGATCTTTCGAGAAAATTAGGGGAAAAAGCCTTAGTGAATGGAAACGCACACGTGCAGAGAATGCACTCCTGACGAACCTTAATGAGATAGAGAAAAATGCATGTATGAATTTTATCAAGTTTTTGTTTTATGCAATGCAAATGATGTCTTTATATGAAAATGACGGTGATAATGCGACTTGACATGCATGTGAAAAATAAGATGAAAATATTTTTTCGAGTTTGGTGACTGAAATTTTGGGAACATCACCTCATATAGTCCGGTAAAAGAAAAGACTATGATGATTTTTTGAAAGTTTTGCTTTTTGCCTTTTTTTTGAAAATTTTGCTTTATGTAATGCAAGGATGTATGCAAATGATGATGATGCTCTATGGGCATGCAAGATAAATGAAAGAGTTTTTATTGGTAATGATTCAAGTTTTTTTTTTGGAAAATGCGGGCCGTACGTGGCTTCATATGGTCCTAGTAAGGGAAGGCTACAACTGCAGCTCTTTCTCTTTTTTTTTTGAAAAGAGTGAACCACATGCTGCCTCGCATTTAACCAGAAGCAAAAGAAAGGCTATGACGGCAGCTCTTTCTCTATTTTCTTTTTTGAAAAATCTCCTTCTCCTTTTTTTGAAAACATGCCTAGATTACAATGCAACACACGATTTGGTATGCTCCTTGTGTCCTACGAAGGGTGGGAATCCTAGGGTCTAAAGTCGACGAAAAGGGTAATCCTCCCATGTAGGTTCTGATCACTTCCTCACAATGGCAACCAAGAGCTAAAGTCTCTCTCATGATGACACCCACAATCGTAGAAAGCTACCGAGTGTGAGGCATCATGACAAAGCGCACTCTTGGGCGGAACTTTCATGAGAGCCATATAGACAAAGGTCTACGAATGGCAGTCACTAATCGTTCCCACTCTCCTAGGTTTTCGTTCAGACCTTGGGTTTTAGGCCCCACTCAATGCTCACAAGCATAGGGTGTGAAGTGTGTGCTGAGGGCACGACACCTAGAAATAACTACCCTTCCCCACCTGCAAATGAAAACCCAGAACAGTCCCGCACGGCTTAACAATAACATGTTGTCTACCCTAGGGTTTAATATCAAATAAGCCACCTAGGGTTTCAACAACAACCAAGTGCATTGCTTACCTCAAGAAAGGGAGCCGAGAAGAAGGGAACATAACAAGATGGGGGGAATGATGCGTGAGCTTACCTTGAAGAAGAGGGCAGAGAAGAAGGGAACATGATAGAATTGGGGAATATGCATGAAGGCATTAAACACATAAGCAAGGAGGAGGAAGGAAAAACAAACATGGAATAAAAGAAAACAAATGCATACGACATGATAAGAAGGTAAAGGAAACCGAAAGGGATAGAAGCAAACAAGGTATCCAAGTCAAATCAATAACACAAACCACACATTTAATTAATTAGGCTTGACCCTCTTTTAAAGAAAATGTTTTTTAGTCCCCAGTGAAGTCGCCACTATTATACCTAAAAAAAGTCCCTCGAGGGTTTTTCTTCGTTTACAACTTTTTAGAACAATGAAGTCGCCACCAATATTTTTTATAAGGAAAATATTGAAGAAAAACCTATTTGGAAGGCAGATGGTCTTTTGGAAAACCGCAAGATTTGGGTTCGGGGGTCGGTTAGGCATGGGGAAGATATTAGCACCCCACACCTCCTTTCTACTGAAAGGGAACCTTTAATTAATCGTGTGGTTCTAAGTGTTGATTTGGAAAATACTTAAATTTGTCTCTTGATTGAAAAGACTTAATGAATTTTTTATTTGCGGCGCTTGACGAGAGTTAGCCGCTTTGGTTTTTTCTTGAAAGGAAAAATGCTTTTAGTTTGTTGTGCTTGAGGGGGATCCGCTCCTACGTATCTCCAAGTGCGATGGAGAATTCAAAGCTACGTAGTTCTAGGTAGGTTTTTATTTTTTTATCTTGTTTAATTGTGAAAATTGAGCTTTCATGATGATCAATTGAGCGAAGGCTCCAAGTGACCACCATTAGCACTCCATTGTTAATAATCATGCAAGCAAAGGCTTCGCAGGACCACTAACAAAGTTTTTTGATTTATTGAAAGTTTTTAGAAAAATTAGGCATTTATGATGATCAATTGAGCAAAGGCTCCAAGTGATCACCACTAGGTCCTCATTGTTAATAATCATGCAAGCAAAGGCTTCAGCAAGACCACTAACGAAGTTTTTGATTTATTGAGTTTTTTAGAAAAATTAGGCATTCGTGATGATTAATTGAGCAAAGGCTCCAAGTGATCACCACTAGTTTCTCATTGTTAATGATCATGCAAGCAAAGGCTTCGCAAGACCACTAACAAAGTTTTTGATTTAATGAAACATGTTTGAGTTAAAAGAATTAAAAAAACGAGAAAAATGTGAAAATTGCAAAATGGGGGTGTTATTAGTTACGAGAGTGGTATAGCTAAACAGGGGGTGTATAAAGCAAGCCCCGTTCGCATAGGAGGGCCCAGTATGTGAAACTGGGCTTAAGTGAGGTGGGGGTGCGTGCATTAATCAGAGTGGTGTAAGAAGTAATCTGGACATTAAAAAAAAGTAAATAAAAAAATAAAAAAAAAGAGTGCAATTACTTAAGCCCACTTAACAATTCAACCCTAATTTCCTACCCTCCCTTCCAGCAGCCCGTGGAGATGACGTCGTCCTAACTAAACTAGACCCAATTTAAGGCTACATTGCCTTTTTAACCATCAATTTTATAACTTTCAAAATGTTACCTCCTTACAAAATTTGCCATTGCAAGATGTTCAGATTCAAACGCAACAATTATAATTGTGGTTACTAATTTAAAATCAAAACACAAAGGCTTTAGTTCTGAAGGGGAAGCTTGATCATCAAAATAAGTTTACTAACCAAAACAAAGTATACATCACAGACAATTAATTAATCCATATAAAGATGTCTGGATTTAATAAGACAAAGGTGATTCAATTAAAACATGACATACCTGTTCAGAGTGATGTTGCAGTCTTCAAGCCATGAATAAAATCACCATATGTCAAGTACTGAATCTCTTTCTTTGGTTTCATCATCCGACCATCATCAATTGCAAAGAGCGCGTACAAAAATCGGAGGATGAAATAAACATTACCAGAAATAAGTAGTCGATTAAGAATTAGAAGTCAGACCAATGGGAGAGAAATCACAACCACCGTGAGGGAGAAGATAAGGTCGGTGCAACACAGAAGCCACTCCGACACGACGACACAAGGTTACGCAAGGTTACGCACGCTACCGATACGCTCCGCTCACGGAAGCGAGAACACGAATGTAGAAAAGGCTTGCGATGAATCGTAACCTAAACTTGAGTTGTGAAGTCGAAGTTGCAAATAAAGATCGAGTTTCGAAACCGGAAAGGTCCATAATATCGCAAAGAATTGAAGATGTAATGATGAACGCCGAGGAGAGGAGCACCGCTTTCATCAGAGATGATGAAAAGGAAAACACGATTTGACAAAATTTCAACAAGGAATGAAATTTGTGCTTCAACGATTTTCTTCAATAATATAAATAGGAGATGTAAAATGGACTACTATTGAAGATATGAAATATCTGAACTTGAGAATACTAGTCAAATTGCCATTGGAGGTGAAGGAACATAGAAGGAATTGGAAACAAAAAAGTATCCGGAGAGTGTATCAATAGCAAGCAAAAAAAAAAAGGGTTTTGCTTTGATACCATGTTAGTTCGTAAAAAATCTCTCCCTTCTCTGCTACTGTTGACTGCTTTTTATATTAAAATTCTAGGTTTAGTAATTAATGACTTTGAATGGGCTTTGACTGTTTTTTAGGTTTGGAGTGGAGCGGACAGGGCCCACTACTTGGAGAGCAGCCTGCTGAACCCCAGATTTGCGATGTCGCTTACATTGTTTATTATCATTTTTTTTATGTAATTTTCGGATTTAATTATTTTTGTACATTTTATGTTATTATTTTTTTGTATTTTTTGGACATTTGGACTCTTAAACACTTTTAAATTGTAAATAAACTAAATAGAATTTTTTGACATTTTTGGACTATATATATATATGCTCAAAATAAATTAAATGCACAAAATAAGAATAATAATAATAATAAAAAAAGGAGTCAGGCCGACTACAAAGACGAGAACGGGCCAGACTAGACGAATACGCTAAAACGAGACCCAAATAGAAGAAATGGGCTCATTAACTAAAAACACTAAAATCAACTCAGAATTGCTTTCTTAAGCCTGAATTGAAAAGACAAGCCAAATTATTAGAAAAAATGACTTTTGGTAGACCTACTTATGCGCGACTAAACCCAAATACGAAGATTAAATTGAAGAACGCACGAAAAGATCGATCATTCGCGTGTCTGCCTAATTTAAACAACGGTATTTCGATTTAGTTGAGCTGGATAATTGAAATTGGCTTAGGTTAAAAAGGACGGACAAAATTAGGGTATTACAGCTGCCCCTCTTTATTTCGCATTTCGCCAAAAAATATGAATTGGCCTTTTCATATTTGTTGGTGAAATGGAAATAAAGATAGAGAAATAATACTAATTTTGTCCGCTTCAGAAAAGTTCAAATCTTTTTGTTATTTTCCTTTTGAGAGAGGGGGTTAACACTTGCGCATTAACGGGAAAGCAATAAATTGGAAAAAGCGGTAAATTGGGAATTCGGAGGTTGCCTAAAACCTTCTAACGGACTCTTGTCGAGTCCGAGCTCTGGGGTGGCCTTTTCGAGTGGCCGATCAATATCAGGTCCGAAACTGATTTGATCAATGGATTTACGCCGTGCCTTAGGTCGACACAACTAATCCGGCGGACTTAACGGTTCGATGGATCCATCGCGTGCTCGTACGCGATGTTGTGATCTGTGGAAGGAGTTCACTAACTCTGTGGGAGTTCACTAACTCTGGGTTGATGGAGTTTACGAACTCTGGTTTGATGGAGTTTACGAACTCTGTGTTGATGGAGTTTACGAACTCTGGGTTGATGGAGATTATGAACTCTGGGTTGATGGAGTTTACGAACTCAGTGTTGATGGAGTTTACGAACTCAGTGCTGATGGTAATTTTCTAAAGATGAGATTCTTGGGACTCTCTGGTCCGTAGTAACTTTGAATTGCATCCACTTGGGTATTTGGATGCACATGAATGCAATGATTGATTTTGGTGAGACGCTTTTTCTGTTTTGTTTATATCTGATGAATGCTTGGTTTGCTAGAAAGGAAGCAGTAAATGAACACTTGTCGTGCTGATTCTTGGAACTAGGCATGAGGATTAACATCTTGTGTTCGTCCACATTTTGCTTAGCAATGCAATGAATGACACATGTAATGCAAACTTATGCCATTATTGATGTCTTGAATATTATGGAATGCTTTTGTTCTTTTGTATTCGCTTCTTCTTTGTAGTTTATGAAATGCAAATGCTTTGATGTTTGAATGCAAGTGTATGCGGTGATTGATGCTTTGATGAATAGAATGCTCCTGTTCTAACTTCTGTTTGTTTCTTTTTTGCTTCTTCTATGAAATGCAAACATTAATATGATGCAATGCTCTGATGTTTGGTGCAATGATTTTTGTTCTTTTCCTTTTATGGAAGTGCTAGCATTAATATGATGCCAATGCAATGAAAAGATTTCTGCTTTTTCTTCTTTGCCTTTTTTTCTATGAAATGCATGTATTAATATGGTGCAACTAACGTGGAACGTTTTTTTTCTTTTTGCTATGTGATGAATGCACAAAATGTGAAGATGCAAATGTAATGCTTTGATGCATATACCATAATGAATAGATTGAAATGCCTAGATGCATGAGGTAAACATTTTTGTGATGATGAGATGCGAGACTTTGGATGCAAAGAATTGAGATGATTATTGACCATTCTGTTGAAAAATTGAATTTGATTCAAACTCCGGTGTTCTCAAGGTTTTTTATTTATAAACAACTTCACTTGTTTTCTCTTTCTTTCTATGATGACTGAATCGTAGATATCACGTAAACAACTTGTGCTCTCTCTTTTTGAAGCATTGTCTAGTAAGCATGCATAGGAGTGCAAATGTGAATGAATGAGTCAGTTAACTTGGAATTGGTTTAGGGCATGGACATTTATGGCAAGTGAAGGAGTAGATGTACATGGTTATTGCCAAAGCCCACGAGGATCAAGAGATACAATATTGCCCCAATTCAGGTCTTTGATGAGTGAATAGCTTGCCCCTGTCTAGTGGTGACAACAACTAGGGGTGTAAAAGATGATGAATTGGGAATGCTTCAGCTTTTGAAATGAAGGGTGGAGCAAAAGAGATTTTGTCTCAACCCATAAAGTTTGATGTTGCCCCAGTCATAACAAGGACAAAGCTGCCCCAATTAGAATGACAAGTCCTTGTTTAGGATAGTGAGTTGAGAGATTGCCCCGGTGAGGGTTTATAGGAATGAATGAGGTGAAGGAATGGGAATGCACTTGCCCCACTTTCGAATGACATTTCAAATGGTTTCGTTGAGTGAGGTTGTGAAAGGCGGCAGAGTTATGGTGATGGTTATGAACTGAGGGTGATATATGAACGGGGTGGGCAATGAACAAACCTCCCCGAAGTTGAGCGGAGTGAGAGGTGAAGGGAATGCCCCCTAGTACACACTTTTGGTTCTTTTTAAGAACAACTCAAATGCAATGAAAGTTTTGACGGAGAGGCTCCACTTGGTGACCACTAGACCTTGTTTTAATACATCTTGGAGTGCAAGTCCTTCTACTTTTTGAACAACCCTTTTTTTTATTGTTTGTTTTTTGGTTTTTGAGCAGCTTTCTTTTTTCTGCTTGTTTGTTTTTTCCTTTTGAGTAAACACGTCGTAAATAGATAAACTTATTTGTCCTAAGATTAAAACTTGAGAAAACGAAAACAATTAGTCATTGATCGGAATGGACTTTTTAGGGTTGTGATGTGGAGAAGGGGATGATTGAGCTTAATGAAGTGTTTGGGGTTGATGGGGAGGATGGGTCTTGTTCGGTGTTGGCCAATGCTCAATGGTTTATGAAGGAAATGATTATTAGGTTTGATGAGGTGTTTGAAGGTTTTATGAAAGAAAAGATGGTTAAACCCAATGAATTGAGGGCTTTTTTTCTGAAAGGGGAAATGATTGAACCCATTGAATTTGAGGCCTTTTTGGAAGGGGAGCTCTTATGCTTCATGACAAAATGTATTGACTCTTAATTTATACTCTCTTTGTCTTCCTTTCTTTGTTTTGGGATTTCTCCTTTTTGAAACTTTGTTATTCCCCTCCTTTCGTGAATTTTCTTTCCTTTCGTCTAGGGTGAAAATGATATACCATCTTTGATGTGGAATTAACCCTCGTCTAGGGTGATGGAGTTATCTTGGGCTTTTCTTGGCTTAAGATGGGTAACAAAGAGTATTTTTGTGATTTTGGATCTTTGGCTTAAGAGGGTAGAAATGGACTTTTTGGGATTTTAGGTTTTGAGGGTATGGAGAGATGACCAAACTTCATTTCAAATCCCGATTGCTTATTTCTGTAAGACTTAACTTTAGGACAATAATTCATCTATCTTCATGTGTTTGCTCTTTTTTTTTGTGCCCTAATTTTTGCCTGGACCGCTCTTTGCGAGTTTTCAATCCACCGGGCGCTTTTTTTTGCCTAGGCCGCCCTTTGCGGGTTTTCAACCTAACGAGCTTATTTTATCTTTTTTATTTATTATATATTTTTTTAGAAAGACTTGCACTAAAGGAATACGATCATCGACAAGGAAAATTAGTGATCACTGCACTGCCCCAAAGATAGAGGACTTAAAGTGTTAGCAAGAATGAACCAAAAAGTCAAGTATGTACTGAGGGGAGACAATATGCGCTTTATGGGTGGACGGGGCGAGGCTAGACTTGGATGGGGAATGATGATAAATGAAGGAAATTGACTAACTCAAACAAGAGAAACTGCACGTGGCATGCATACTTACTAGAAGAACGCTTCACAGAGAGTTAACATTGGTTAAAACATGATATAAAAACTTTGATGAACTGTTTCAGTCTTTTATCATGGAATGGATGAGATGTAATGCTTTTTTGAAGGAAATACAAATGAGCTGTTGACGTGAAAAGCTAAGGGCCTTGAAACACCTTGCGTTTGCAAATGAGTGAGGGTAAACTTTTCCAAAAAAGAAAGATTACTTTGCAAGAACATCTCGTATCTCATCACAACATTTTTGTTGTATGCAATGCATGGATGAAAACATTATGATGCACACATGATGAAAATGAAATGCATGAAAGCAGGTTCACTTGAAAAGTGTGATTATTCTAAAAGTGTTGTTTTTTTTGTAGGTTTTCTTTTTATGCAAGACGAAATATGAAATGCCAATGCATTTTTGGATGATGAATGATGCTTCTTTTCAAAATGATTTTTATAGAGGCAAGACAAGATATGAAATGCCGATGCCCCCTTTTCTTTTGAATGATAAAAGATGCAGGAATGATGCTTTTTTCCTAAATGATGATTTTTTAGAGGCAAGGCAAAGTATGAAATGCCAATGCCCCTTCCCTTTTTTGAAAAATGCATGTATGGAGGAATGATGTATTTGAACTAAAGTGATGAGGTTAATGAGATGACGCATGAATGCTACATTTTGAATAAATTTGATGATGATTCATGATTATGAATGAGATGCTTTCTTGTTTTCATTTTTTTGTGCAATGAAATGCATGATGCTCACAATGATTTTTATTTTTATTTTTAAAAAAAATGCACGGAAATACATGATTTTTTTATAGAATGGAATTGCATGCAAAATGAGAGGTTAATGTATTATTTTTCATGATGCGTGAAAAAGGAAAACAATAATGCATGAGACGCGCCCCTAATAAGACATGATTTTTGGATCTTTCGAGAAAATTAGGGGAAAAAGCCTTAGTGAATGGAAACGCACACGTGCAGAGAATGCACTCCTGACGAACCTTAATGAGATAGAGAAAAATGCATGTATGAATTTTATCAAGTTTTTGTTTTATGCAATGCAAATGATGTCTTTATATGAAAATGACGGTGATAATGCGACTTGACATGCATGTGAAAAATAAGATGAAAATATTTTTTCGAGTTTGGTGACTGAAATTTTGGGAACATCACCTCATATAGTCCTAGTAAAAGAAAAGACTATGATGATTTTTGAAAGTTTTTCTTTTTGCCTTTTTTTTGAAAATTTTGCTTTATGTAATGCAAGGATGTATGCAAATGATGATGATGCTCTATGGGCATGCAAGATAAATGAAAGAGTTTTTATTGGTAATGATTCAAGTTTTTTTTTGGAAAATGCGGGCCGTACGTGGCTTCATATGGTCCTAGTAAGGGAAGGCTACAAGCTATGCTCTTTCTCTTTTTTTTTTTTTGAAAAGAGTGAACCACATGTCGCCTCAGACGGACCGTGAGAAAAAGAAAGGCTACGATGGCGGCTCTTTCTCTATTTTCTTTTTTGAAAAATCTCCTTCTCCTTTTTTTGAAAACATGCCTAGATTACAATGCAACACACGATTTGGTATGCTCCTTGTGTCCTACGAAGGGTGGGAATCCTAGGGTCTAAAGTCGACGAAAAGGGTAATCCTCCCATGTAGGTTCTGATCACTTCCTCACAATGGCAACCAAGAGCTAAAGTCTCTCTCATGATGACACCCACAATCGTGAGAAAGCTACCGAAAGTGTGAGGCATCATGACAAAGCGCACTCTTGGGCGGAACTTTCATGAGAGCCATATACGGACATAAGGTCTCTACGAATGGCGATCACTAATCGCTCCCACTCTCCTAGGTTTTCGCTCGCACCTTGGGTTTTAGGCCCCACTCAATGCTCACAAGCATAGGGTGTGAAGTGTGTGCTGAGGGCACGACACCTAGAAATAACTACCCTTCCCCACCTGCAAATGAAAACCCGCAATGTCCGACATTTGCGAACAATAACATGTTGTCTACCCTAGGGTTTAATATCAAATAAGCCAGCCTAGGGTTTCAACAACAACCAAGTGCATTGCTTACCTCAAGAAAGGGAGCCGAGAAGAAGGGAACATAACAAGATGGGGGGGGGATGATGCGTGAGCTTACCTTGAAGAAGAGGGCAGAGAAGAAGGGAACATGATAGAATTGGGGAATATGCATGAAGGCATTAAGCACATAAGCAAGGAGGAGGAAGGAAAAACAAACATGGA